>OY856412.1:1037659743-1037724743 GCA_963693085.1 Alisma plantago-aquatica
ATAAAGAAGCAGTAAAAGGAACAACAACCACATTAGCTCAAGTAGTAAACAACTATGAAAACGAATTAAGAAGAGAATTTTTAGGAGAAACGTGGAATGTAAATAAAGACACAGAAAAAGAAAAACAAAAATAGAGATTTATCTTTTTATTATATAACTTAAAACTCTGTGATAGGTGCCGAATTGATGAATATATATGTAAATTTCAGGAATATTTTTATAAAATATATGACAGAACGGATAAAGAAAATGTTACCAGCAAGAGTTTATTAAATTTATTTTATACCAAGGTACCCGACCCATGGGGATTTAAAGCGATGCAATTATATCCCCAATACATCGGAAAAAGAGCAGATACATTAGGAGGACGAATAGAATTTTTAAGAATGAAATTAGAAGAATGGTGTGCAGAAGCCACACTAAGTAGAAAAACAAATAAAGTAGTAAAACAAGGACTTTGTTGTTCCCAATTAACTCATCCAATAACCATAGGATGTGAACCAATGAGGTACAATAGAAGAAACAAATATAAATTCAAGAAAAGGAAAAGGTTTGGATTTAAACCTAAACCGAAACAAAAATATTACAGAAGAAAGAAAAATTATAATAAAAAGAAACCAAAAGAATGTAAATTTTTATATGTCAAGAAATAGGATATTATGCTAATGAATGTCTAAAAAGAGGATCTAAGAAGATTAATCAAAAGCAATTCGAGGAAATTATAGAAGAAGAACTTTCTGAGATCGAAAATATTCAAGAATTTGTCCAAACAACTGATGATGAGCAATCCGATGGATCAATCTATTATTTCTCAGACACAGAATCAGACTGAAGAAGAAATAATAGAAGAATATCAGAAAGAAGCAGGAAATTTCTTGCAAGAAGTATTAATAGATAGAAAATTATTTAATAGGATAAGAAACACCGAATTAAGATTAGAAAATTCTGATGGATTTAAAACATCAATTTTTGAGAAAATTACCCAAAGAAAACATATTTTTTTATTATGGAATAACTAATAGAGAAATGCCTATGCAAATAGAATATACTAGAAATAGATTAAATATACCTTTACTACGAAAGGAGGACTTAATGAGAAAAATGGAAAAAATAAAAGATAGATCTAAAATAGGATGGATTCACATAGGAGCCATTCAAATGATGATTAAAGCAACCTTTAGAGAAGGAATAGATTCACCTATAAATATTGTATTAATGGATAATAGGATTAATGATAGAAGAGATGCCACGTTAGGAATATTACAGGGAAATCTTAGTCATCAGAAACTAATCTTTAATATTTATCCAAATATAAGTGTAAATATTATAGATAATAATATAAATAGAACCTTAAGTTTAATATAGGATTTTCAAAGAACAGAATTTATGAAAAAAGGATCCATTCCTTATTCGATAACATATATAATAAGCTATGCTCTTAGTAATACACATCACTCTGAAAAATTTGAAGATAAAGATATTATAATGCTTCCTAATATATTTAAAGACATAGGAAAAATTACTAAGCCAGATATAATATCTGAAATAGATATACCAGAAAACATAAACATAGATGTTTCAGAGAAACCCCTAGTAACAGATAATAAAATCCCAAGAAGATTACGATATGAGGGAAATCAATTACAATTAACAAATGGAGATAGAATAGAAGAAGCTAGAGCAAGCACAGATAGATATAACGGAAGATTACGACCAATATTAAGAAATTTGCCAAGAACGACAAGTTTAAGAATTTTAGCAGACAATAGAAATGCTAGAAATTATAAATTATATGGAAAATATTTCAATGGACAAGAATGGAATATGACTACAATATTAATAGATTCAAGGGCAGGAGCTTCATTTATTCAACAAGGAATGATACCTTACTTAGAAAAAATACCCATAGGATCACCTTATGCATATACGAATTTTGATGGACAAGAATATGAAATCACACATCAGGCCATTGTTCCAATTGAAATACAAGATATAAAAATTGATATTACGCTATATGTACAATCAGATAGTCATAATAACGACATAGAAATTATACTAGGAATGAGTGCATTACAACAAATGGAACCATTTTCACTACAAAGGGAAGGACTATATTTTACATATAATAACCAAGAATATTTTTGGAAAAAAGACAATGACTAGTATATATAGTGTCTACATAGTAGCAGGAATTGTATATGAGGAATATAAAATAGAATATTTTCATGCATTTATAGACACAGGTGCAGGAACTTGCATCGCGCTAAGACAATGTTTTCCTGAAAAATATATCACAACACTACCTACGTTATATGGAAAAGATTTTATGGGAAAAAGACATGAATTAACTCATGGAGATAAAAAACCTAAAATCATTTTAGGAAATTATATAATTACATGTCCACCATTTTATACCCCTGAATATGCACAACAAGATATATTATTAGGATATAACTTCACACAAAAATTTAAATTATATATACAACATCAAAATTATATTCAGTTATTAACACCCTGTGACCATTGGATTACAGTAAAAAGAATACAAAAAGCATATAAAAGAAACAAATTTAATTTTCGCAGCAAACGTGGTGATTATATTACAAATAAAAAACAACCAATTACAGGGAGAATCATTGCACAACTCAATATACAAGATATTGAGGCATTATTTGAAAAGAACTATAGTGATAATCCATTAGCCCTTTGGAATATCAGTCAAGAATGGGATACAATCGAACTAATTGATGAAAATAAAATAATCAGAGTAAAACCCATGAGATATAATCATGTTGATATTGAGGAATTCCGTACCCAATTACAAGAATTAGAAACATCACAATTAATACAAAAATCAAAAAGCCCACATTCTAGTCCAACATTCATTGTAAGAAACCATGCAGAAATAAAAAGAGGAAAAGCTAGAATGGTAGTAAATTATAAGCAACTAAATCAATATACCAAGTTTGATGGATATTTTCTTCCACATAAAGAAACCTTAATAAATATGACAAGAAGAAAAAATATTTATTCAAAATTTGATTGTAAATCAGGATTTTACCAAATACGATTAGATCAAAAAAGTATACCATTAACGACATTTAGCACTCCACAAGGACATTATGAATGGACGGTAATGCCCTTTGGATTAAAAAATGCTCCACAGATATATCAAAGAAGAATGGATAAGGTATTTGAACCATATAACTCTTTTTGTCTAGTATATGTTGATGACATTTTAATAGCCAGTAAAAATGAGGAAGAACATTATAAACATTTACAAATATTTTCCCTTCTTTGTCAAAAGACAGGAATAGTATTATCTAAGAAGAAAATAGAAATTTGTAAATCTAAAATAGAATTCTTAGGACTAAAATTAGACTCAAGTGGAATAGAATTATAGGAACATATTGTAAAAAAAATTGTTAAGTTTCCAGATAAAATAGAAGACAAAAAACAATTACAAAGATTTTTGGGATGTTTGAATTACGCTGAACAATTCATAGAAAACTTGGCAAAATTGAGGAATCCCTTACAAAAATTATTAAAGAAAATGCTATTTTTCTCATGATGGAGGAACTTATAAATCATGTTAGATTTATAAAAGAAAAATGCAAAAATTTGCCAAGATTAGATCTTCCCTTAGAAAATGACGACTTAATAATAGAAACTGATGCCTCAGAAGAATTTTGGGGAGTAGTCTTAAAAAAGAAAGATGAACAAAAGGAAAATGTATGTAGATATACGTCCGGAACATTTACAGATACAAAGAAAAGATATCACTCAAACGAAAAAGAATTATTAGCATTAAAAAAGGGAATTAAAAAATTTTCCAATTTTTTATTACCCAAAAAATTCCTAGTACGAGTAGACAATACCCAAGTAAAAGTATTTATTAAAAATAATCTACCATCTACACCAGAATATAAAAGACTAAGTAGATGGCAAACATTCTTTGCAGAATATATTTTTGATATAGAAATTATTAAGGAGAAACTAACGTTCTTGCAGATTTCTTATCAAGGGAATACAATGGAGCAGGTTGACAAAAAACTTGCAGAATTAGAAGCTCGACTGCAGAGAAATTGTAATTTGTTACAAGAAAATTACATAGAATTAGTAGAGATGATCCAGAAGCAAGATAAAATTATTGATAATATTGAGGAAAGTAAACAAGACATTGCAGGAATAAGTGCAGATTTAAACCACTTCAGAAGTAAAAGGATCAGAAAGGACGAATAAAATGACAGGTAAAAGGCCAATAGATATATCCCTCCAGATTTCTGATTCTGTCGGAAAAACCACTGAAAATACAAGCCTGATGGCAAAAGAAAGCAGCTTTAAAACTGCTAAGACTAGCTTCACAGCTGAAAATACTATCTCCACTGAGAAAGATAATAGACAAGTGGCAAGAAGTAGTTTTCAAACTGCTATTTCTTCAGAAAATAGCTCTCGCTTAACCGCGGAAAATACAATCTCTTCGGAGAAAGAACACCGCAATACAGCAGATAATATCAAATTGATGCTCGAAAGGATATTTAAATTCCGGGTATCTCAGAACGAGCAGGAATATGACCTGCAATTGAGCCTTACAAAGTTCTTAACAAAAAATGAAAATGAATATAGAACCTTATTAGAGATTGTTTACAATCTCAAAACAACGGAAATGTGTGTTCCAGATCATACTGGAATATATCCCAGAATTAACTTTGATAAAGGAGCTGATCCAAGAATCATCAGAGATTGTTTCAGAATCGGAGCAGCGAATTTAGTATATCTAAGCCAAGATCTTGGGGAAATACAAGGACTGCCCCAAGATATTGCCAGATCAGTTAGAGAATTCAAAAATAATAATCCACTAGTAAAACCTACTAGTGACATTTATATCAAGATTTTCTCAACATCAGAGGACTGGGAAAAATTAAAGAAATTTAGTCCAATACACTGCATTCAAATTGGAGTATTCTCCTCAGAATATGTCAAAGAGATTGACGCAGATTACAGAAAAGAATTTGAAGAGAACAAGGTCAATAAGGAATTTGTCGAAACAAGAAGGGCATTAGGATTAAAAATCCTTTGCCAAGTACTTGAAAAATTAATTAATGAAAACCGAAGTTGGCTTCATAAGGCTTCAGATAGCACAATCATTCTATCCAATACAAGAAGGACTAATACCTCTACAAAAATTAATTTAGAAAGGTTTCTAAGAAGAATAGAAACCGGACAAATTAAATCAAGCAACAGATGTCAGCAGATATTTTGCCAACTCAGAAGACATGAGGGAAAAATATGTCCCGCATGTCAAGATAAGATGGAAAGAGACAGCCACAGCAGCACAAGCCGATAAAAAGCATTCTAGAAGAAGACACGTCATCAATGACGTAAGAAGACACTTGCAAGAAGCAAAGAACGACAAAGAACCCTCCACCGGGTAGATGTACGTTGAACTTCGTTGGTGCAGAAATTTCTGATTCTGTTATCATGCTTTGAAAACATACTCGAACTGCCCTTATGGGTGTTGTATGCTTTCTTAGCTTTATCATTTTGTCTATAATTATTATATTTTTTAGACTGGATTCTTAATCTCTTCTCCTTTATACTACAAATTTTTCGCAGAATTGAATTCATAGTGTAAGAAACTAGCATCCAGAAAGAAGACGATAACACTCTAAGTATCATAGATAGCAAGATAATCTGTATACCTATGTTGCCCACCTCGCTTCCTCTTATCTTCAATCGCCAGCCGATCTTCTCTTAACGATTTCTAAGAGAAGTACTCCTTAGACTTCAACGTTCCGGATCTCAGACTCCTCATCATCCTATAGCCTTCATGTCCCTGTGTCCTTATGCACTCTTTTGCTTGGTCGGACTTCTGGACGATGGCCTCCGGGATGGAATAAGGGAGAGATATCTCTCGACTGATGAAGATAGAAGAACTGAGGGTGTAACGGGTTACACACTATCTTTCCTATTCTATGATAGTACAAGGATTATGATCTTCAAGTTGGAGCTTGTTTCCTACACTTATGGAATTAGCACGCAAGAATCATCTCAAGAACTTGAAATGGAATCTGGAATAGAATTAGGAAATCGAGCCTCTGCTCTTTTATTGCAGGACCTAATTTACATACATAGCTACCCTTTGGGACTCACTCCAACTACGAGTGCCCCTACTACTATCCCTCGAGAGTTTATATAGAGACTCTCTCGGTTATATTGCATTGATGCTGCTCTTTTTCTTTACATGGTTGTCGAACACTTGTCCGGTGGCGAGCGTTCTTCTTTTTGAAATCTTTCTCCAACGTACATCTGTCCGGTGGAGGGTTCTTTGTCGTTCTTTGCTTCTTGCAAGTGTCTTCTTACGTCATTGATGACGTGTCTTCTTCTAGAATGCTTTTTATCAGCTTGTGCTGCTGTGGCTGTCTCTTTCCATCTTATCTTGACATGCGGGACATATTTTTCCCTCATGTCTTCTGAGTTGGCAAAATATCTGCTGACATCTGTTGCTTGATTTAATTTGTCCGGTTTCTATTCTTCTTAGAAACCTTTCTAAATTAATTTTTATAGAGGTATTAGTCCTTCTTGTATTGGATAGAATGATTGTGCTATCCGAAGCCTTATGAAGCCAACTTCGGTTTTCATTAATTAATTTTTCTAGTACTTGGCAAAGGATTTTTAATCCTAATGCCCTTCTTGTTTCAACAAATTCCTTATTTACCTTGTTCTCTTCAAATTTTTTTCTGTAATCTGTGTCAATCTCTTTAACATATTCTGGGGAGGATACTCCAATTTGAATGCAGTGTATTGGACTTAATTTCTTTAATTTTTCCCAGTCCTCTGATGCTGAGAAAATCTTGATATAAATGTCACTAGTAGGTTTTACTAGTGGACTATTATTTTTGAATTCTCTGACTGATCTGGCAATATCTTGGGGCAGTCCTTGTATTTCCCCAAGATCTTGGCTTAGATATATTAAATCCGCTGCTCCGATTCTGAAACAATCTCTGATGATTCTTGGATCAGCTCCTTTATCAAAGTTAATTCTGGGATATATTCCCGTATGATATGGAACACACATTTCCGTTGTTTTGAGATTGTAAACAATCTCTAATAAGGTTCTATATTCATTTTCATTTTTTGTTAAGAACTCTGCAAGGCTCAATTGCAGGTCATATTCCTGCTCGTTCTGAGATACCCGGAATTTAAATATCCTTTCGGGCATCAATTTGATATTATCCGCTGTATTGCGGTGTTCTTTCTCCGAAGAGATTGTATTTTCCGCAGTTAAGCGGGAGCTATTTTCTGAAGAAATAGCAGTTTGAAAACTGCTTCTTGCCACTTGGCTATTATCTTTCTCAGTGGAGATAGTATTTTCAGCTGTGAAGCTGGTCTTAGCAGTTTTAAAGCTGCTTTCTTTTGCCATCAGGCTTGTATTTTCAGTGGTTTTTCCGACAGAATCAGAAATCTGGAGGGATATATCTATTGGCCTTTTACCTGTCATTTTATCCGTCCTTTCTGATCCTTTTTGTTGGATCTCCCTTCTGATGTGGTTTAAATCTGCAATTATTCCTGCAATGTCTTGTTTACTTTCCTCTATATTATCAATAATTTTATCTTGCTTCTGGATCATCTCTACTAATTCTATGTAATTTTCTTGTAACAAATTACAATTTCTCTGCAATCGAGCTTCTAATTCTGCAAGTTTTTTATCAACCTGCTCCATTGTATTCTCTTGATAAGAAATCTGCAAGAACGTTAGTTTCTCCTTTAATAATTTCTATATCAAAAATATATTCTGCAAAGAATGTTTGCCATCTACTTAGTATTTTATATTCTGGTGTAGATGGTAGATTATTTTTAATAAATGCTTTTACTTGGGTATTGTCTACTCGTACTAGGAATTTTTTGGATAATAAAAAATAGGAAAATTTTTTAATTCCCTTTTTTAATGCTAATAATTCTTTTTCGTTTGAGTGATATCTTTTCTCTGTATCTGTAAATGTTCCGGATGTATATCTACATACATTTTCCTTTTGTTCATCTTTCTTTTTTAAGACTGCTCCCCAAAATTCTTCTGAGGCATCAGTTTCTATTATTAAGTCGTCGTTTTCTAAGGGAAGATCTAATCTTGGCAAATTTTTGCATTTTTCTTTTATAAATCTAACATGATTTATAAGTTCCTCCGTCATGAGAAAAATAGCATTTTTCTTTAATAATTTTTGTAAGGGATTCCTCAATTTTGCCAAGTTTTCTATGAATTGTTCAGCGTAATTCAAACATCCCAAAAATCTTTGTAATTGTTTTTTGTCTTCTATTTTATCTGGAAACTTAACAATTTTTTCTACAATATGTTCCTATAATTCTATTCCACTTGAGTCTAATTTTAGTCCTAAGAATTCTATTTTAGATTTACAAATTTCTGTTTTCTTCTTAGATAATACTATTCCTGTCTTTTGACAAAGAAGGGAAAATATTTGTAAATGTATATAATGTTCTTCCTCATTTTTACTGGCTATTAAAATGTCATCAACATATACTAGACAAAAAGAGTTATATGGTTCAAATACCTTATCCATTCTTCTTTGATATATCTGTGGAGCATTTTTTAATCCAAAGGGCATTACCGTCCATTCATAATGTCCTTGTGGAGTGCTAAATGCCGTTAATGGTATACTTTTTTGATCTAATCGTATTTGGTAAAATCCTGATTTACAGTAAATTTTGAATAAATATTTTTTCCTCTTGTCATATTTATTAAGGTTTCTTTATGTGGAAGACAATATCCATCAAACTTGGTATATTGATTTAGTTGCTTATAATTTACTACCATTCTAGCTTTTCCTCTTTTTATTTCTGCATGGTTTCTTACCATGAATGCTGGACTAGAATGTGGGCTTTTTGATTTTTGTATTAATTGTGATGTTTCTAATTCTTGTAATTGGGTACGGAATTCCTCAATATCAACAGGATTATATCTCATGGGTTTTACTCTGATTATTTTATTTTCTTCAATTAGTTCGATTGTAGCCCATTCTTGACTGATATTCCAAAGGGCTAATGGATTATCACTATAGTTCTTTTCAAATAATGCCTCAATATCTTGTATATTGAGTTGTGCAATGATTCTTCCTGTTATTGGTTGTTTTTTATTTGTAATATAATCACCACGTTTGCTGCGAAAATTAAATTTGTTTCTTTTATATGCTTTTTGTATTCTTTTTACTGTAATCCAATGGTCACAGGGTGTTAATAACTGAATATAATTTTGATGTTGTATATATAATTTAAATTTTTGTGTGAAGTTATTTCCTAATAATATATCTTGTTGTGCATATTCAGGGGTATAAAATGGTGGGCATGTAATTATATAATTTCCTAAAATGATTTTAGGTTTTTTAACTCCATGAGTTAATTCATGTCTTTTTCCCGTAAAATCTTTTCCATATAACGTAGGTAGTGTTGTGATATATTTTTTAGGAAAACGTTGTCTTCGCGCGATGCAAGT
Organism: Alisma plantago-aquatica; assembly: GCA_963693085.1. Classification (NCBI taxonomy): domain Eukaryota; kingdom Viridiplantae; phylum Streptophyta; class Magnoliopsida; order Alismatales; family Alismataceae; genus Alisma; species Alisma plantago-aquatica. Next base: position 1,037,669,249 of record OY856412.1, read on the forward strand.
TCCTGCACCTGTGTCTATAAATGCATGAAAATATTCTGTTTTATATTCCTCATATATAATTCCTGCTACTATGTAGACACTATATATACTAGTCATTGTCTTTTTTCCAAAAATATTCTTGGTTATTATATGTAAAATATAGTCCTTCCCTTTGTAGTGAAAATGGTTCCATTTGTTGTAATGCACTCATTCCTAGTATAATTTCTATGTCGTCATTACGACTATTGGATTGTACGTATAGCGTAATATCAATTTGTATATCTTGTATTTCAATTGGAACAATGGCCTGATGTGTGATTTCATATTCTTGTCCATCAAAATTCGTATATGCATAAGGTGATCCTATGGGTATTTTTTCTAAGTAAGGTATCATTCCTTGTTGAATAAATGAAGCTCCTGCCCCTGAATCTATTAATATTGTAGTCATATTCCATTCTTGTCCATTGAAATATTTTCCATATAATTTATAATTTCTAGCATTTCTATTGTCTGCTAAAATTCTTAAACTTGTCGTTCTTGGCAAATTTCTTAATATTGGTCGTAATCTTCCGTTATATCTATCTGTGCTTGCTCTAGCTTCTTCTATTCTATCTCCATTTGTTAATTGTAATTGATTTCCCTCATATCGTAATCTTCTTGGGATTTTATTATCTGTTACTAGGGGTTTCTCTGAAACATCTATGTTTATGTTTTCTGGTATATCTATTTCAGATATTATATCTGGCTTAGTAATTTTTCCTATGTCTTTAAATATATTAGGAAGCATTATAATATCTTTATCTTCAAATTTTTCAGAGTGATGTGTATTACTAAGAGCATAGCTTATTATATATGTTATCGAATAAGGAATGGATCCTTTTTTCATAAATTTTGTTCTTTGAAAATCCTTCATTAAACTTAAGGTTCTATTTATTTTATTATCTCTAATATTTACACTTATCTTTGGATAAATATTAAAGATTAGTTTCTGATCACTAAGATTTCCCTGTAATATTCCTAACGTAGAATCTCTTCTATCATTAATCCTATTATCCATTAATACAATATTTATAGGTGAATCTATTCCTTCTCTAAAGGTTGCTTTAATCATCATTTGAATGGCTCCTATGTGAATCCATCCTATTTTAGATCTATCTTTTATTTTTTCCATTTTTCTCATTAAGTCCTCCTTTCGTAGTAAAGGTATATTTATTCTATTTCTAGTATATTCTATTTGCATAGGCATTTCTCTATTAGTTATTCCATAATAAAAAATATGTTTTCTTTGGGTAATTTTCTCAAAAATTGATGTTTTTAATCCATCAGAATTTTCTAATCTGAATTCGGTGTTTCTTATCCTATTAAATAATTTTCTATCTATTAATACTTCTTGTAAGAAATTTCTTGCTTCTTCCTGATATTCTTCTATTATTTCTTCTTCAGTCTGATTCTGTGTCTGAGAAATAATAGATTGATCCATCGGATTGCTCATCATCAGTTGTTTGGACAAATTCTTGAATATTTTCGATCTTAGAAAGTTCTTCTTCTATAATTTCCTCGAATTTCTTTTGATTAATCTTCTTAGATCCTCATTTTGGACATTCATTAGCATAATGTCCTATTTCTTGACATATAAAACATTTCCATTCTTTTGGTTTCTTTTTATTATAATTTTTCTTTCTTCTATAATATTTTTGTTTCGGTTTAGGTTTAAATCCAAACCTTTTCCTTTTCTTAAATTTATATTTGTTTCTTCTATTGTACCTCATTGGTTCACATCCTATGGTTATTGGATGAGTTAATTGGGAACAACAAAGTCCTTGTTTTACTACTTTATTTTTTTTTCTACTTAGTGTGGCTTCTGCACACCATTCTTCTAATTTCATTCTTAAAAATTCTATTCGTCCTCCTAATGTATCTGCTATTTGTCCGATGTATTGGGGATATAATTGCATCGCTTTAAATCCCCATGGGTTGGGTACCTTGGTATAAAATAAATTTAATAAACTCTTGCTGGTAACATTTTCTTTATCCGTTCTGTCATATATTTTATAAAAATATTCCTGAAATTTACATATATATTCATCAATTTGGCACATATCACAGATGTTTAAGTTATGTAATAAAAAGATAAATCTCTGTTTTTCTTTTTCTTTTTCTGTGTCTTTATTTACATTCCACGTTTCTCCTAAAAATTCTCTTCTTAATTCGTTTTCATAGTTGTTTACTACTTTAGCTAATGTGGTTGTTGTTCCTTTTACTGCTTCTTTATCGTTGTCAGTTAGGACTAAAATTAGACTCAAGTGGCATAGAATTACAGGAACATATTGTAGAAAAAATTATTAAGTTTCCAGATAAAATAGAAGACAAAAAACAATTACAAAGAATTTTGGGATGTTTGAATTACGCTGAACAATTCATAAAAAACTTGGCAAAATTGAGGAATCCCTTACAAAAATTATTAAAGAAAAATGCTATTTTTCTCATGACGGAGGAACTTATAAATCATGTTAGATTTATAAAAGAAAAATGCAAAAATTTGCCAAGATTAGAACTTCCCTTAGAAAACGACGACTTAATAATAGAAACTGATGCCTCAGAAGAATTTTGGGGAGCAGTCTTAAAAAAGAAAGATGAACAAAAGGAAAATGTATGTAGATATACGTCCGGAACATTTACAGATACAGAAAAAAGATATCACTCAAACGAAAAAGAATTATTAGCATTAAAAAAGGGAATTAAAAAATTTTCCTATTTTTTATTACCCAAAAAATTCCTAGTAAGAGTAGACAATACCCAAGTAAAAGCATTTATTAAAAATAATCTACCATCTACACCAGAATATAAAAGACGAAGTAGATGGCAAACATTCTTTGCAGAATATATTTTTGATATAGAAATTATTAAAGGAGAAACTAACGTTCTTGCAGATTTCTTATCAAGAGAATACAATGGAGCAGGTTGATAAAAAACTTGCAGAATTAGAAGCTCGACTGCAGAGAAATTGTAATTTGTTACAAGAAAATTACATAGAATTAGTAGAGATGATCCAGAAGCAAGATAAAATTATTGATAATATAGAGGAAAGTAAACAAGACATTGCAGGAATAATTGTAGATTTAAACCACTTCAGAAGGGAGATCCAACAAAAAGGATCAGAAAGGACAGATAAAATGACAGGTAAAAGGCCAATAGATATATCCCTCCAGATTTCTGATTCTGTCAGAAAAACTACTGAAAATACAAGCCTGATGGCAAAAGAAAGCAGCTTTAAAACTGCTAAACCAGCTTCACAGCTGAAAATACTATCTCCACTGAGAATGATAATAGCCAAGTGGCAAGAAGCAGTTTTCAAACTGCTATTTCTTCAGAAAATAGCTCCCGCTTAACTGCGGAAAATACAATCTCTTCGGAGAAAGAACACCGCAATACAACGGATAATATCAAATTTATTCCCGAAAGGATATTTAAATTCCGGGTATCTCAGAACGAGTAGGAATATGACCTGCAATTGAGCCTTGCAGAGTTCTTAACAAAAAATGAAAATGAATATAGAACCTTATTAGAGATTGTTTACAATTTCAAAACAACGGAAACGTGTGGTCCAGATCATACAGGAATATATCCCAGAATTAACTTTGATAAAGGATTTGATCCAAGAATCATCAGAGATTGTTTCAGAATCGGAGTAGCGAATTTAATATATCTAAGCCAAGATCTTGGGGAAATACAAGGACTGCCCCAAGATATTGCCAGATCAGTCATAGAATTCAAAAATAATAGTCCACTAGTAAAACCTACTAGTGACATTTATATCAAGATTTTCTCAGCATCAGAGGACTGGGAAAAATTAAAGAAATTTAGTCCAATACACTGCATTCAAATTGGAGTATCCTCCCCACAATATGTCAAAGAGATTGATGCAGATTACAGAAAAGAATTTGAAGAGAACAAGTTCAATAAGGAATTTGTCGAAACAAGAAGGGCATTAGGATTAAAAATCCTTTGCCAAGTACTAGAAAAATTAATTAATGAAAAACGAAGTTGGCTTCATAAGGCTTTGGATAGCACAATCATTCTATCCAATACAAGAAGGACTAATACCTCTACAAAAATTAATTTAGAAACGTTTCTAAGAAGAATAGAAACCGAATCAAGCAACAGATGTCAGCAGATATTTTGCCAACTCAGAAGACATGAGGGAAAAATACGTCCTGCATGTCAAGATAAGATGGAAAGAGACAGCCACAACAGCACAAGCCGAGAAAAAACATTCTAGAAGAAGACATGTCATCAATGACGTAAGAAGACACTTGCAAGAGCAAAGAACGACAAAGAACCCTCCACCAGACAGATGTACGTTGGAGAAAGATTTTAAAAAGAAGAACGCTCGCCACCGGACAAGTGTTCGACAACCATGTAAAGAAAAAGAGAAGCATCAATGCAATGTAACCGACAGAGTCTCTATATAAACTCTCGAGGGATAGTAGTAGGGACACTCGTAGTTGGAGTGAGTCCCAAAGGGTAGCTATGTATTTAAATTAGGTCCAGCAATAAAAGAGTAGGGGCTCGATTTCCTAATTCTATTCCAGATTCCATTTCAAGTTCTTGAGATGATTCTTGCGTGCTAATTCCATAAGTGTAGGAAACAAGCTCCAGCTTGAAGATCATAATCCTTGTACTATCATAGAATAGGAAAGATAGTGTGTAATCCGTTACACCCCCAGTTCTTATATCTTCATCAGTCGAGAGATATCTCTCCCTTATTCCATCCCGGAGGCTATCGTCCAGAAGTCCGACCAAGCAAAAGAGTGCATAAGGACATAGGGACATGAAGGCTATAGGATGATGAGGAGTCTGAGATCCGGAACGTTGAAGTCTAAGGAGTACTTCTCTTAGAAATCGTTAAGAGAAGATCGGCTGGTGATTGAAGATAAGAGGAAGCGAGGTGGGCAACACAGGTATACAGATTATCTTGCTATCTATGATACTTAGAGTGTTATCGTCTTCTTTCTGGATGCTTGTTTCTTACACTATGAATTCAATTATGCGAAAAATTTGTAGTATAAAGGAGAAGAGATTAAGAATCCATTCTAAAAAATATAATAATTATAGACAAAATGATAAAGCTAAGAAAGCATACAACACCCATAAGGGCAGTTCGAGTATGTTTTCAAAGCATGATAACAGAATCAGAAATTTCTGCACCAACGAAGTGGTATCAGAGCCATGCAACGGTCCAAAACTCAAAGATAAAATTTTGAAGAATGAATTTAACGATTTAGAAGATAATAACATATACAAAGCTTTAGATCTAGAATTTGAAGTTAATATTGAATAATATGTATAAGAAACTAGAAGTACAGGTTCATGAAAACCATTCGAAAAACTTTCAAAAAATCCAAGAAATGATAGTAGAATTACAAAGAACAATGGAATATTTGTATGAAAAACAAAATAACGAATGTTTATAAAAAATAAACCTATTCCAAACAAGTGGAAACGAAATAAGTTTATGTCCTCTTCAGATAGAAGAAACAGACGACTTTAAAATCGAACAATTAGAAAATAGATACTTAGAAGCCGAAGCAGAAGAATTAGACAGTCTAGGTCAAGAAATAGTAAGATTAACGGAAAAAAGTTAGAACGGTAAACATGAAACCACTACAGGGAGAAAGTTTTGGAAGTCAAGTAACCATGCCTATTCCTACAACTGTCCCTAGCGGACAAGGCAGTAGAAATGAAACACCAGAACAACCAGGGGCGAGATACTGGTCAGATCCTAGCTTTAGAAGAAAACCTATTGATAGAAATAGATACGAAGGAATAAATTGGGCATCTGATAGAAGACCAAGTAATATTGCTATAGAAACCCCACTTGATTATATGAATCAAGAATATATTAGTGCTAATGGAATTTATTTAAATTTAAATTGTGTAAGAAATATAGATGAAGCCATAACAAGATGGGCAAAAGCCACACATTTATCAGTTACATCACAAAGTTATGATATTGAAACAACATCAAGATTTTGTCATTTAACCTTCAAAGGAATCATAGCAGATTGGTGGAAAGATTAACTGACAACGATAAAGAAGCAGTAAAACGAACAGCAACCACATTAGCTCAAGTAGTAAACAACTATGAAAACGAATTAAGAAGACAATTTTTAGGAGAAACGTGAAATGTAAATAAAGACACAGAAAAATAAAAAGAAAAATAGAGATTTATCTTTTTATTATATAACTTAAAACTCTGTGATATGTGCCGAATTGATGAATATATATGTAAATTTCAAGAATATTTTTATAAAATATATGACAGAACAGATAAAGAAAATGTTACCAGCAAGAGTTTATTAAATTTATTTTATACCAAGGTACCCGACCCATGGGGATTTAAAGCGATGCAATTATATCCCCAATACATCGAACAAAGAGCAGATACATTAGGAGGACGAATAGAATTTTTAAGAATGAAATTAGAAGAATGGTGTGCAGAAGCCACACTAAGTAGAAAAACAAATAAAGTAGAAAAACAAGGACTTTGTTGTTCCCAATTAACTCATCCAATAACCATAGGATGTGAACCAATGAGGTACAATAGAAGAAACAAATATAAATTCAAGAAAAGGAAAATGTTTGGATTTAAACCTAAACTGAAACAAAAATATTACAGAAGAAAGAAAAATTATAATAAAAAGAAACCAAAAGAATGTAAATGTTTTATATGTCAAGAAATAGGACATTATGCTAATGAATGTCCAAAAAGAGGATCTAAGAAGATTAATCAAAAGCAATTCGAGGAAATTATAGAAGAAGAACTTTCTGAGATCGAAAATATTCAAGAATTTGTCCAAACAACTGATGATGAGCAATCTGATGGATCAATCTATTATTTCTCAGACACAGAATCAGACTGAAGAAGAAATAATAGAAGAATATCAGGAAGAAGCAGGAAATTTCTTGCATAAAGTATTAATAGATAGAAAATTATTTAATAGGATAAGAAAAACTGAATTAAGATTAGAAAATTCTGATGGATTTAAAACATCAATTTTTGAGAAAATTACCCAAAGAAAACATATTTTTTATTATGGAATAACTAATAGAGAAATGCCTATGCAAATAGAATATACTAGAAATAGAATAAATATACTTTTACTACGAAAGCAGGACTTAATGAGAAAAATGGAAAAAATAAAAGATAGATCTAAAATAGGATGGATTCACATAGGAGCCATTCAAATGATGATTAAAGCAACCTTTAGAGAAGGAATAGATTCACCTATAAATATTGTATTAATGGATAATAGGATTAATGATAGAAATGATGCTACATTAGGAATATTACAGGGAAATCTTAGTCATCAAAAACTAATCTTTAATATTTATCCAAAGATAAGTGTAAATATTAGAGATAATAATATAAATAGAACCTTAAGTTTAATACAGGATTTTCAAAGAACAGAATTTATGAAAAAAGGATCCATTCCTTAATCGATAACATATATAATAAGCTATGCTCTTAGTAATACACATCACTCTGAAAAATTTGAAGATAAAGATATTATAATGCTTCCTAATATATTTAAAGACATAGGAGAAATTACTAATCCAGATATAATATCTGAAATAGATATACCAGAAAACATAAACATAGATGTTTCAGAGAAACCCCTAGTAACAGATAATAAAATCCCAAGAAGATTACGATATGAGGGAAATCAATTACAATTAACAAATGGAGATAGAATAGAAGAAGCTAGAACAAGCACAGATAGATATAACGGAAGATTACAACCAATATTAAGAAATTTGCCAAGAATGACAAGTTTAAGAATTTTAGCAGACAATAGAAATGCTAGAAATTATAAATTATATGGAAAATATTTCAATGGACAAGAATGGAATATGACTACAATATTAATAGATTCAGGGGTAGGAGCTTCATTTATTCAACAAGGAATGATACCTTACTTAGAAAAAATACCCATAGGATCACCTTATGCATATACGAATTTTGATGGACAAGAATATGAAATCACACATCAGGCCATTATTCCAATTGAAATAGAAGATATAAAAATTGATATTACGCTATATGTACAATGAGATAGTCATAATGACGACATAGAAATTATACTAGGAATGAGTGCATTACAACAAATGGAACCATTTTCACTACAAAGGGAAGGACTATATTTTACATATAATAACCAAGAATATTTTTGGAAAAAAGACAATGACTAGTATATATAGTGTCTACATAGTAGCAGGAATTATATATGAGGAATATAAAACAAAATATTTTCATGCATTTATAGACACAGGTGCAGGAACTTGCATCACGCAAAGACAATGTTTTCCTGAAAAATATATCACAACACTACCTACGTTATATGGAAAAGATTTTACGGGAAAAAGACATGAATTAACTGCAACCTTTAGAGAAGGAATAGATTCACCTATAAATATTGTATTAATGGATAATAGGATTAATGATATTACATCACAAAGTTATGATATTGAAACAGCATCAAGATTTTGTCATTTAACCTTCCTAGGAATCGTAGTAGATTGGTGGAAAGAATTAACTGACAACGATAAAGAAGCAGTAAAAGGAACATCAACCACATTAGCTCAAGTAGTAAACAACTATGAAAACGAATTAAGAAGAGAATTTTTAGGAGAAACGTGGAATGTAAATAAAGACATAGAAAAAGAAAAAGAAAAACAGAGATTTATCTTTTTATTATATAACTTAAAACTCTGTGATATGTGCCGAATTGATGAATTTATCTTTTTATTATATAACTTAAAACTCTGTGATATGTGCCGAATTGATGAATATATATGTAAATTTCAGGAAAATTTTTATAAAATATATGACAGAACGGATAAATAAAATGTTACCAGCAAGAGTTTATTAAATTTATTTTATACCAAGGTACCCGACCCATGGGGATTTAAAGCGATGCAATTATATCCCCAATACATCGGAAAAAGAGCAGATTCATTAGGAGGACGAATAGAATTTTTAAGAATGAAATTAGAAGAATGGTGTGCAGAAGCCACACTAAGTAGAAAAACAAATAAAGTAGTAAAACAAGGACTTTGTTGTTCCCAATTAACTCATCCAATAACCATAGGATGTGAACCAATGATGTACAATAGAAGAAACAAATATAAATTCAAGAAAAGGAAAAGGTTTGGATTTAAACCTAAACCAAAACAAAAATATTATAGAAGAAAGAAAAATTATAATAAAAAGAAACCAAAAGAATGTAAATGTTTTATATGTCAAGAAATAGCACATTATGCTAATGAATGTCCAAAAAGAGGATCTAAGAAGATTAATCAAAAGCAATTTGAGGAAATTATAGAAGAAGAACTTTCTGAGATCGAAAATATTCAAGAATTTGTCCAAACAACTGATGATGAGCAATCCATTGGATCAATCTATTATTTCTCAGACACAGAATCAGACTGAAGAAGAAATAATAGAAGAATATCAGGAAGAAGTAGGAAATTTCTTGCAAGAAGTATTAATAGATAGAAAATTATTTAATAGGATAAGAAACACCGAATTAATATTAGAAAATTCTGATGGATTTAAAACATCAATTTTTGAGAAAATTACCCAAAGAAAACATATTTTTTATTATGGAATAACTAATAGAGAAATGCCTATGCAAATAGAATATACTAGAAATAGAATAAATATACCTTTACTACGAAAGGAGGACTTAATGAGAAAAATGGAAAAAATAAAAGATAGATCTAAAATAGGATGGATTCACATAGGAGCCATTCAAATGATGATTAAAGCAACCTTTAGAGAAGGAATAGATTCACCTATAAATATTGTATTAATGGATAATAGGATTAATGATAGAAGAGATGCTACATTAGGAATATTACAGGGAAATCTTAGTCATCATAAACAAGTCTTTAATATTTATTCAAAGATAAGTGTAAATATTAGAGATAATAATATAAATAGAACCTTATGTTTAATACATGATTTTCAAAGAATAGAATTTATGAAAAAAGGATCCATTCCTTATTCGATAACATATATAATAAGCTATGCTCTTAGTAATACACATCACTCTGAATAAAATTTGAAGATAAAGATATTATAATGCTTCCTAATATATTTAAAGACATAGGAAAAATTACTAAGCCAGATATAATATCTGAAATAGATATACCAGAAAACATAAACATAGATGTTTCAGAGAAACCCCTAGTAACGGATAATAAAATCCCAAGAAGATTACGATATGAGGGAAATCAATTACAATTAACAAATGGAGATAGAATAGAAGAAGCTAGAACAAGCACAGATAGATATAACGGAAGATTACGACCAATATTAAGAAATTTGCCAAGAACGACAAGTTTAAGAATTTTAGCAGACAATAGAAATGCTAGAAATTATAAATTATATGGAAAATATTTCAATAGACAAGAATGGAATATGACTACAATATTAATAGATTTAGGGGCAGGAGCTTCATTTATTCAATAAGGAATGATACCTTACTTAGAAAAAATACCCATAGGATCACCTTATGCATATACGAATTTTGATGGACAAGAATATGAAATCACACATCTGGCCATTGTTCCAATTGAAATACAAGATATAAAAATTGATATTACGCTATATGTACAATCAGATAGTCATAATGACGACATGAAATTATACTAGGAATGAGCGCATTACAACAAATGGAACCATTTTCACTACAAAGGGAAGGACTATATTTTACATATAATAACCAAGAATATTTTTGTAAAAAAGACAATAACTAGTATATATAGTGTCTACATAGTAGCAGGAATTATATATGAGGAATATAAAACAGAATATTTCCATGCATTTATAGACACAGGTGCAGGAACTTGCATCGCGCGAAGACAATGTTTTCCTGAAAAATATATCACAACACTACCTACGTTATATGGAAAAGATTTTACGGGAAAAAGACATGAATTAACTGCAACCTTTAGAGAAGGAATAGATTCACCTATAAATATTGTATTAATTGATAATAGGATTAATGATATTACATCACAAAGTTATGATATTGAAACAACATCAAGATTTTGTCATTTAACCTTCCAAGAAATCGTAGCAGATTGGTGGAAAGGATTAACTGACAACGATAAAGAAGCAGTAAAAGGAACAACAACCACATTAGCTCAAGTAGTAAACAACTATGAAAACGAATTAAGAAGAGAATTTTTAGGAGAAACGTGGAATGTAAATAAAGACACAGAAAAAGAAAAAGAAAAACAAAGATTTATCTTTTTATTATATAACTTAAAACTGTGTGATATGTGCCGAATTGATGAATTTATCTTTTTATTATATAACTTAAAACTCTGTGATATGTGCCGAATTGATGAATATATCTGTAAATTTCAGGAAAATTTTTATAAAATATATGACAAAACGGATAAAGAAAATGTTACCAGCAAGAGTTTATTAAATGTATTTTATACCAAGGTACCCGACCCATGGGGATTTGAAGTGATGCAATTATATCCCCAATACATCGGACAAAGAGCAGATACATTAGGAGGACGAATATAATTTTTAGAATGAAATTAGAAGAATGGTGTGCAGAAGCCACACTAAGTAGAAAAACAAATACAGTAGTAAAACAAGGACTTTGTTGTTCCCAATTAACTCATCCAATAACCATAGGATGTGAACCAATGAGGTACAATAGAAGAAACAAATATAAATTCAAGAAAAGGAAAAGGTTTGGATTTAAACCTAAACCGAAACAAAAATATTACAGAAGAAAGAAAAATTATAATAAAAAGAAACCAAAAGAATGTAAATGTTTTATATGTCAAGAAATAGGACATTATTCTAATGAATGTCCAAAAGAGGATCTAAGAAGATTAATCAAAAGCAATTCGAGGAAATTATAGAAGAAGAACTTTCTGAGATCGAAAATATTCAAGAATTTGTCAAAACAACTGATGATGAGCAATCCAATGGATCAATCTATTATTTCTCAGACACAAAATCAGACTGAAGAAGAAATAATAGAAGAATATCAGGAAGAAGCAGGAAATTTCTTGCAAGAAGTATTAATAGATAGAAAATTATTTAATAGGATAAGAAACACCGAATTAAGATTAGAAAATTCTGATGGATTTAAAACATCAATTTTTGAGAAAATTACCAAAAGAAAACATATTTTTTATTATGGAATAACTAATAGAGAAATGCCTATGCAAATAGAATATACTAGAAATAGAATAAATATACATTTACTACGAAAGGAGGACTTAATGAGAAAAATGGAAAAAATAAAAGATAGATCTAAAATAGGATGGATTCACATAGGAGCCATTCAAATGATGATTAAAGCAACCTTTAGAGAAGGAATAGATACACCTATAAATATTGTATGAATGGATAATAGGATTAATGATAAAAGAGATGTTGCGTTAGGAATATTACAGGGAAATCTTAGTCATCTGAAACTAATCTTTAATATTTATCCAAAGATAAGTGTAAATATTAGAGATAATAATATAAATAGAACCTTAAGTTTAATACAGGATTTTCATAGAACATAATTTATGAAAAAAGGATCCATTCCTTATTCGATAACATATATAATAAGCTATGCTCTTAGTAATACACATCACTCTGAAAAATTTGAAGATAAAGATATTATAATGCTTCCTAATATATTTAAAGACATAGGAAAAATTACTAAGCCAGATATAATATCTGAAATAGATATACCAGAAAACATAAACATAGATGTTTCAGAGAAACCCCTAGTAACAGATAATAAAATCCCAAGAACATTACGATATGAGGGAAATCAATTACAATTAACAAATGGAGATAGAATAGAAGAAGCTAGAGCAAGCACAGATAGATATAACAGAAGATTACGACCAATATTAAGAAATTTTCCAAGAACAACAATTTTAAGAATTTCAGCAGACAATAGAAATGATAGAAATTATAAATTATATGGAAAATACTTCAATGGACAAGAATGGAATATGACTACAATATTAATAGATTCAGGGGCAGGAGCTTCATTTATTCAACAAGGAATGATACCTGACTTAGAAAAAATACCCATAGGATCACCTTATGCATATACAAATTTTGATGGACAAGAATATGAAATCACACATCAGGCCATTGTTCCAATTGAAATACAAGATATAAAAATTGATATTACACTATATGTACAATCGGATAGTCGTAATGACGACATAGAAATTATACTAGGAATGAGTGCATTACAACAAATGGAACCATTTTCACTACAAAGGGAAGGACTATATTTTACATATAATAACCAAGAATATTTTTTGAAAAAAGACAATGACTAGTATATATAGTGTCTACATAGTAGAAGGAATTATATATGAGGAATATAAAACAGAATATTTTTTATGCATTTATAGACACAGGTACAGGAACTTGCATCGCGCGAAGACAACGTTTTCCTGAAAAATATATCACAACACTACCTACGTTATATGGAAAAGATTTTACGGGAAAAAGACATGAATTAACTCATGGAGTTAAAAAACCTAAAATCATTTTAGGAAATTATATAATTACATGCCCACCATTTTATACCCCTGAATATGCACAACAAGATATATTATTAGGAAATAACTTCACACAAAAATTTAAATTATATATACAACATCAAAATTATATTCAGTTATTAACACCCTGTGACCATTGGATTACAGTAAAAAGAATACAAAAAGCATATAAAAGAAACAAATTTAATTTTCGCAGCAAACGTGGTGATTATATTACAAATAAAAAACAACCAATAACAGGGAGAATCATTGCACAACTCAATATACAAGATATTGAGGCATTATTTGAAAAGAACTATAGTGATAATCCATTAGCCCTTTGGAATATCAGTCAAGAATGGGCTACAATCGAACTAATTGATGAAAATAAAATAATCAGAGTAAAACCCATGAGATGTAATCTTGTTGATATTGAGGAATTCCGTACCCAATTACAAGAATTAGAAACATCACAATTAATACAAAAATCAAAAATCCCACATTCTAGTCCAACATTCATGGTAAGAAACCATGCAGAAATAAAAAGAGGAAAAGCTAGAATGGTAGTAAATTATAAGCAACTAAATCAATATACCAAGTTTGATGGATATTTTCTTCCACATAAAGAAACCTTAATAAATATGACAAGAGGAAAAAATATTTATTCAAAATTTGAATGTAAATCAGGATTTTACCAAATACGATTAGATCAAAAAAGTATACCATTAACGACATTTAGCACTCCACAAGGACATTATGAATGGACGGTAATGCCCTTTGGATTAAAAAATGCTCCACAGATATATCAAAGAAGAATGGATAAGGTATTTGAACCATATAACTCTTTTTGTCTAGTATATGTTGATGACATTTTAATAGCCAGTAAAAATGAGGAAGAACATTATAAACATTTACAAATATTTTCCCTTCTTTGCCAAAAGACAGGAATAGTATTATCTAAGAAGAAAACATAATTTGTAAATCTAAAATAGAATTCTTAGGACTAAAATTAGACTCAAGTGGAATAGAATTACATGAAATATTGTAGAAAAAATTGTTAAGTTTCCAGAGAAAATAGAAGACAAAAAACAATTACAAAGATTTTTGGGATGTTTGAATTACGCTGAACAATTCATAGAAAACTTGGCAAAATTGAGGAATCCCTTACAAAAATTATTAAAGAAAAATGCTATTTTTCTCATGACGGAGGAACTTATAAATCACGTTAGATTTATAAAAGAAAAATGCAAAAATTTGCCAAGATTAGATCTTCCCTTAGAAAACAACGACTTAATAATAGAAACTGATGCCTCAGAAAAATTTTGGGGAGCAGTCTTAAAAAAGAAAGATGAACAAAAGGAAAATGTATGTAGATATATGTCCGGAACATTTACAGATACAGAGAAAAGATATCACTCAAACAAAAAAGAATTATTAGCATTAAAAAAGGGAATTAAAAAATTTTCCTATTTTTTATTACCCAAAAAATTCCTAGTACGAGTAGACAATACCCAAGTAAAAGCATTTATTAAAAATAATCTACCATCTACACCAGAATATAAAAGACTAAGTAGATGGCAAACATTCTTTGCAGAATATATTTTTGATATAGAAATTATTAAAGGAGAAACTAACGTTCTTGTATATTTCTTATCAAGAGAATACAATGGAGCAGGTTGACAAAAAACTTACAGAATTAGAAGCTCGACTGTAGAGAAATTGTAATTTGTTACAAGAAAATTACATAGAATTAGTAGAGATGATCCAGAAGCAAGATAAAATTATTGATAATATAGAGGAAAGTAAACAAGACATTGCAGGAATAATTGCAGATTTAAACCACTGCAGAAGGGAGATCCAACAAAAAGGATCAGAAAGGACGGATAAAATGACAAGTAAAAGGCCAATAGATATATCCCTCCAGATTTCTGATTCTGTCGGAAAAACCACTGAAAATACAATCCTGATGGCAAAACAAAGCAGCTTTAAAACTGCTAAGACCAGCTTCACAGCTGAAAATACTATCTCCACTGAGAAAGATAATAGCCATGTGGCAAGAAGCAGTTTTCAAACTACTATTTCTTCAGAAAATAGCTCCCGCTTAACCGCGGAAAATACAATCTCTTCGGAGAAAGAACACCGTAATACAACGGATAATATCAAATTGATGCCCGAAAGGATATTTAAATTTTGGGTATCTCCGAACGAGTAGGAATATGACCTGCAATTGAGCCTTGCAGACTTCTTAACAAAAAATGAAAATGAATATAGAACCTTATTAGAGATTGTTTACAATCTCAAAACAACGGAAACGTGTGTTCCAGATCATACAGGAATATATCCCAGAATTAACTTTGATAAAGGAGCTGATCCAAGAATCATCAGAGATTGTTTCAGAATCGGAGCAGCGAATTTAATATATCTAAGCCATGATCTTGGGGAAATACAAGGACTACCCCAAGATATTGCCAGATCAGTCAGATAATTCAAAAATAATAGTCCACTAGTAAAACCTACTAGTGACATTTATATCAAGATTTTCTCAGCATCAGAGGACTGGGAAAAATTAAAGAAATTTAGTACAATACACTGCATTCAAATTGGAGTATCCTCCCCAGAATATGTCAAAGAGATTGACGCAGATTACAGAAAAGAATTTGAAGAGAACAAGATCAATAAGGAATTTGTCGAAATAAGAAGGGCATTAGTTTCTGATGACTAAGATTTCCCTGTAATATTCCTAACGTAGCATCTCTTCTATCATCAATCCTATTATCCATTAATGCAATATTAATAGGTGAATCTATTCCTTCTCTAAACATATATAATAAGCTGATGAAAACATATATAATATTTATTCAAAATTTGACTGTAAATCAGGATTTTACCAAATACGATTAGATCAAAAAAATATAGCATTAACGACATTTAGCACTCCACAAGGACATTATGAATGGACGGTAATGCCCTTTGGATTAAAAAATGCTCCACAGATATATCAAAGAAGAATGGATAAGGTATTTGAACCATATAACTCTTTTTGTCTAGTATATGTTGATGACATTTTAATAGCCAGTAAAAATGAGGAAGAACATTATAAACATTTACAAATATTTTCCCTTCTTTGTCAAAAGACAGGAATAGTATTATCTAAGAAGAAAATAGAAATTTGTAAATCTAAAATAGAATTCTTAGGACTAAAATTAGACTCAAGTGGAATAGAATTACAGGAACATATTGTAGAAAAAATTGTTAAGTTTCCAGATAAAATAGAAGACAAAAAACAATTACAAAGATTTTTGGGATGTTTGAATTACGCTGAACAATTCATAGAAAACTTGGCAAAATTGAGGAATCCCTTAAGAAAATTATTAAAGAAAAATGCTATATTTCTCATGACGGAGGAACTTATAAATCATGTTAGATTTATAAAAGAAAAATGCAAAAATTTGCCAAGATAAGATCTTCCCTTAGAAAACGACGACTTAATAACAGAAATTGATGCCTCAGAAGAATTTTGGGGAGCAGTCTTAAAAAAGAAAGATGAACAAAAGGAAAATGTATGTAGATATACGTCCGGAACATTAACAGATACAGAGAAAAGATATCACTCAAACGAAAAAGCATTATTAGCATTAAAAAGGGGAATTAAAAAATTTTTCTATTTTTTATTACCCAAAAAATTCCTAGTACGAGTAGACAATACCCAAGTAAAAGCATTTATTAAAAATAATCTACCATCTACACCAGAATATAAAAGACTAAGTAGATGGCAAACATTTTTTGCAGAATATATTTTTGATATAGAAATTATTAAAGGAGAAACTAACGTTCTTGCAGATTTCTTATCAAGAGAATACAGTGGAGCAGGTTGACAAAAAACTTGCAGAATTAGAAGCTCGACTGCAGAGAAATTGTAATTTGTTACAAGAAAATTACATAGAATTAGTAGAGATGATCCAGAAGCAAGATAAAATTGTTGATAATATAGAGGAAAGTAAACAAGACATTGCAGGAATAATTGCAGTTTTAAACCACTTCAGAAGGGAGATCCAACAAAAAGGATCAGAAAGGACGGATAAAATGACAGGTAAAAGGCCAATAGATATATCCCTCCAGATTTCTGATTCTGTCGGAAAAACCACTGAAAATACAAGCCTGATGGCAAAAGAAAGCAGCTTTAAAACTGCTAAGACCAGCTTCACAGCTAAAAATACTATCTCCACTGAGAAAGATAATAGCCAAGTGGCAAGAAGCAGTTTTCAAACTGCTATTTCTTCAGAAAATAGCTCCCGCTTAACCGCGGAAAATACAATCTCTTCGGAGAAAGAACACCGCAATATAGCGGATAATATCAAAATGATGCCCGAAAGGATATTTACATTCCGGGTATCTCAGAACGAGCAGGAATATGACCTGCAATTGAGCCTTGCAGAGTTCTTAACAAAAAATGAAAATGAATATAGAACCTTATTAGAGATTGTTTACAATCTCAAAACAACGGAAACGTGTGTTCCAGATCATACGGGAATATATCCCAGAATTAACTTTGATAAAGGAGCTGATCCAAGAATCATCAGAGATTGTTTCAGAATCGGAGCAGCGAATTTAATATATCTAAGCCAAGATCTTGGTGAAATACAAGGACTGCCCCAAGATATTGCCAGATCAGTCAGAGAATTCAAAAATAATAGTCCACTAGTAAAACCTACTAGTGACATTTATATCAAGATTTTCTCAGCATCAGAGGACTGGGAAAAATTAAAGAAATTTAGTCCAATACACTGCATTCGAATTGGAGTATCCTCCCCAGAATATGTCAAAGAGATTGGCGCAGATTACAGAAAAGAATTTGAAGAGAACAAGGTCAATAAGGAATTTGTCGAAACAAGAAGGGTATTAGGATTAAAAATCCTTTGCCAAGTACTAGAAAAATTAATTAATGAAAACCGAAGTTGGCTTCATAAGGCTTCAGCTAGCACAATCATTCTATCCAATACAAGAAGGACTAATACCTCTACACAAATTAATTTAGAAAGGTTTCTAAGAAGAATAGAAACCGGACAAATTAAATCAAGCAACAGATGTCATCGATCTTCTCTTAACAATTTCTAAGAGAAGTACTCCTTAGACTTCAACGTTCCGAATCTCAGACTCCTCATCATCCTATAGCCTTCATGTCCCTGTGTCCTTATGCACTCATTTGCTTGGTCGGACTTCTGGACGATGGCCTCCAGGATGGAATAAGGGAGAGATATCTCTCAACTGATGAAGATAGAAGAACTGGGGGTGTAACGGGTTACACACTATCTTTCCTATTCTATGATAGTACAAGGATTATGATCTTCAAGCTGGAGCTTGTTTCCTACACTTATGGAATTAGCACGCAAGAATCATCTCAAGAACTTGAAATGGAATCTGGAATAGAATTAGGAAATCGAGCCTCTGCTTTTTATTGCAGGACCTAATTTACATACATGGCTACCCTTTGGGACTCACTCCAACTACGAGTGCCCCTACTACTATCCCTCGAGAGTTTATATAGAGACTCTCTCGGTTACATTGCATTGATGCTTCTCTTTTTCTTTACATGGTTGTCAAACACTTGTCCGGTGGCGAGCGTTCTTCTTTTTGAAATCTTTTCCAACGTACATCTGTCCGGTGGAGGGTTCTTTGTCGTTCTTTGCTTCTTGCAAGTGTCTTCTTATGTCATTGATGACATGTCTAAATCATTGCACAACTCAATATACAAGATATTGAGGCATTATTTGAAAAGAACTATAGTGATAATCCATTAGCCCTTTGGAATATCAGTCAAGAATGGGCTACAATCGAACTAATTGATGAAAATAAAATAATCAGAGTAAAACCCATGAGATATACTCTTGTTGATATTGAGGAATTCCGTACCCAATTACAAGAATTAGAAACATCACAATTAATACAAAAATCAAAAAGCCCACATTCTAGTCCATCATTCATGGTAAGAAACCATGCAGAAATAAAAAGAGGAAAAGCTAGAATGGTAGTAAATTATAAGCAACTAAATCAATATACCAAGTTTGATGGATATTTTCTTCCACATAAAGAAACCTTAATAAATATGACAAGAGGAAAAAATATTTATTCAAAATTTGACTGTAAATCAGGATTTTACCAAATACGATTAGATCAAAAAAGTATACCATTAACGACATTTAGCACAACACAAGGACATTATGAATGGACGGTAATGCCCTTTGGATTAAAAAATGCTCCACAGATATATCAAAGAAGAATGGATAAGGTATTTGAACCATATAACTCTTTTTGTCTAGTATATGTTGATGACATTTTAATAGCCAGTAAAAATGAGGAAGAACATTATAAACATTTACAAATATTTTCCCTTCTTTGTCAAAAGACAGGAATAGTATTATTTAAGAAGAAAACATAAATTTGTAAATCTAAAATAGAATTCTTAGGACTAAAATTAGACTCAAGTGGAGTAGAATTACAGGAACATATTGTAGAAAAAATTGTTAAGTTTCCAGATAAAATAGAAGACAAAAAACAATTACAAAGATTTTTGGGATGTTTGAATTACGCTGAACAATTCATAGAAAACTTGGCAAAATTGAGGAATCCCTTACAAAAATTCTTAAAGAAAAATGCTATTTTTCTCATGATGGAGGAACTTATAAATCATGTTAGATTTATAAAAGAAAAATGCAAAAATTTGCCAAGATTAGATCTTCCCTTAGAAAAGGACGACTTAATAATAGAAACTGATGCCTCAGAAGAATTTTGGGGAGCAGTCTTAAAAAAGAAAGATGAACAAAAGGAAAATGTATGTAGATATACGTCTGAAACATTTACAGATACAGAGAAAAGATATCACTCAAACGAAAAAGAATTATTAGCATTAAAAAAGGGAATTAAAAAATTTTCCTATTTTTTATTACCCAAAAAATTCCTAGTACGAATAGACAATACCTAAGTAAAAGCATTTATTAAAAATAATCTACCATCTACACCATAATAGAAAAGACTAAGTAGATGGCAAACATTCTTTGCAGAATATATTTTTGATATAGAAATTATTAAAGGAGAAACTAACGTTCTTGCAGATTTCTTATCAAGAGAATACAATGGAGCAGGTTGACAAAAAACTTGCAGAATTAGAAGCTCGACTGCAGAGAAATTGTAATTTGTTACAAGAAAATTACATAGAATTAGCAGAGATGATCCAGAAGCAAGATAAAATTATTGATAATATAGAGGAAAGTAAACAAGACATTGCAGGAATAATTGCAGATTTAAACCACTTCAGAAGGGAGATCCAACAAAAAGGATCAGAAAGGATGGATAAAATGATAGGTAAAAGGCCAATAGATATATCCCTCCAGATTTCTGATTCTGTCGGAAAAACCACTGAAAATACAAGCCTGATGGCAAAAGAAAGCAGCTTTAAAACTGCTAAGACCAGCTTCACTGCTGAAAATACTATCTCCACTGAGAAAGATAATAGCCAAGTGGCAAGAAGCAGTTTTCAAACTGCTATTTCTTCAGAAAATAGCTCCTGCTTAACCGCGGAAAATACAATCTCTTCGGAGAAAGAACACCGCAATACAGCGGATAATATCAAATTGATGCCCGAAAGGATATTTAAATTCCGGGTATCTCAGAACGAGCAGGAATATGACCTGCAATTGAGCCTTGTAGAGTTTTAACAAAAAATGAAAATGAATATAGAACCTTATTAGAGATTGTTTACAATCTCAAAACAACGGAAACGTGTGTTCCAGATCATACAGGAATATATCCCAGAAATAACTTTGATAAAGGAGCTGATTCAAGAATCATCAGAGATTGTTTCAGAATCGGAGCAGCGAATTTAATATATCTAAGCCAAGATCTTGGGGAAATACAAGGACTGCCCCAAGATATTGCCAGATCAGTCAGAGAATTCAAAAATAATAGTCCACTAGTAAAACCTACTAGTGACATTAATATCAAGATTTTCTCAGCATCAGAGGACTGGGAAAAATTAAAGAAATTTAGTCCAATACACTACATTCAAATTGGAGTATCCTCCCCAGAATATGTCAAAGAGATTTACGCAGATTACCGAAAAGAATTTGAAGAGAACAAGGTCAATAAGGAATTTGTCGAAACAAGAAAGGCATTAGGATTAAAAATCCTTTGCCAAGTACTAGAAAAATTAATTAATGAAAACCGAAGTTGGCTTCATAAGGCTTCGGATAGCACAATCGTTCTATCCAATACAAGAAGGACTAATACCTCTACAAAAATTAATTTAGAAAGGTTTCTAAGAAGAATAGAAACTGGACAAATTAAATCAAGCAACAGATGTCATCATATATTTTTCCAACTCAAAAGACATGAGGGAAAAATATGTCCCACATGTCAAGATAAGATGGAAAGAGACAGCCACAGCAGCACAAGCCGATAAAAAACATTCTAGAAGAAGACACGTCATCAATGACGTAAGAAGACACTTGCAAGAAGCAAAGAACGACAAAGAACCCTCCACCTGACAGATGTACGTTGGAGAAAGATTTCAAAAAGAAGAACGCTCGCCACCGGACAAGTGTTCGACAACCATGTAAAGAAAAAGAGAAGCATCAATGCAATGTAACCGAGAGAGTCTATATATAAACTCTCGAGGGATAGTAGTAGGGGCACTCGTAGTTGGAGTGAGTCCCAAAGGGTAGCTATGTATGTAAATTAGGTCCTGCAATAAAAGAACAGAGGCTCGATTTCCTAATTCTATTCCAGATTCCATTTCAAGTTCTTGAGATGATTCTTGCGTTCTAATTCCATAAGTGTAGGAAACAAGCTCCAGCTTGAAGATCATAATCCTTGTACTATCATAGAATAGGAAAGATAGTGTGTAACCCGTTACACCCCCAGTTCTTCTATCTTCATCAGTCGAGAGATATCTCTCCCTTATTCCATCCCGGAGGCCATAGTCCAGAAGTCCGACCAAGCAAAAGAGTGCATAAGGACATAGGGACATGAAGGCTATAGGATGATGAGGAGTCTGAGATCCGGAACGTTGAAGTCTAAGGAGTACTTCTCTTAGAAATCGTTAAGAGAAGATCGGCTGGCGATTGAAGATAAGAGGAAGCGAGGTGGGCAACACAGGTATACAGATTATCTTGCTATCTATGATACTCAGAGTGTTATCGTCTTCTTTCTGGATGCTAGTTTCTTACACTATGAATTCAATTATGCGAAAAATTTGTAGTATAAAGGAGAAGAGATTAAGAATCCAGTCTAAAAAATATAATAATTATAGACAAAATGATAAAGCTAAGAAAGCATACAACACCCATAAGGGCAGTTCGAGTATGTTTTCAAAGCATGATAAAAGAATCAGAAATTTCTGCACCAACGAAGTGGTATCAGAGCCATGCAACGGTCCAAAACTCAAATATAAAATTTTGAAGAATGAATTTAACGATTTAGAAGATAATAACATATACGAAGCTTTAGATCTGGAATTTGAAGTTAATATTGAATAATATGTATAAGAAACTACAAGTACAGGTTCATGAAAACCATTCGATAAACTTTCAGAAAATCCAAGAAATGATAGTAGAATTACAAAGAATAATGGAATATTTATATGAAAAACAAAATAACGAATGTTTATCAAAAATAAACCTATTCCAAACAAGTGGAAACGAAATAAGTTTATGTCCTCTTCAGATAGAAGAAACAGACGACTTTAAAATCAAATAATTAGAAAATAGATACTTAGAAGCCGAAGCAGAAGAATTAGACAGTCTAAGTCAAGAAATAGTAAGATTAACGGAAAAAGTTAGAACGGTAAATATGAAACCACTACAGGGAGAAAGTTCTGGAAGTCAAGTAACCATGTCTATTCCTACAACTGTCCCTAGCGGACAAGGCAGTAGAAATGAAACACCAGAACAACCAGGGGCGAGATACTGGTCAGATCCTAGCTTTAGAAGAAAACCTACTGATAGAAATAGATACGAAGGAATAAATTGGGCATCTGATAGAAGACCAAGTAATATTGCTATAGAAACCCCAGTTGATTATATGAATCAAGAATATATTAGTGCTAATGGAATTTATTTAAATTTATATTGTGTAAGAAATATAGATGAAGCCATAACAAGATAGACAAAAGCCACATATTTATCAGTTACATCACAAAGTTATGATATTGAAACAACATCAAGATTTTAACATTTAACCTTCCAAGGAATCGTAGCAGATTGGTGGAAAGGATTAACTGACAACGATAAAGAAGCAGTAAAAGGAACATCAACCACATTAGCTCAAGTAGTAAACAACTATGAAAATGAATTAAGAAGAGAATTTTTAGGAGAAACGTGGAATGTAAATAAAGACACAGAAAAAGAAAAATAGAGATTTATCTTTTTATTATATAACTTAAAACTCTGTGATATGTGTCGAATTGATGAATATATATGTAAATTTCAGGAATATTTTTATAAAATATATGACAGAACGGATAAAGAAAATGTTACCAGCAAGAGTTTATTAAATTTATTTTATACCAAGGTACCCGACCCATGGGGATTTAAAGCGATGCAATTATATCCCCAATACATCGGACAAAGAGCAGATACATTAGGAGGACGAATATAATTTTTAAGAATGAAATTAGAAGAATGGTGTGCAGAAGCCACACTAAGTAGAAAAACAAATAAAGTAGTAAAACAAGGACTTTGTTGTTCCCAATTAACTCATCCAATAACCATAGGATGTGAACCAATGAGGTACAATAGAAGAAACAAATATAAATTCAAGAAAAGGAAAAGGTTTGGATTTAAACCTAAACCGAAACAAAAATATTACAGAAGAAAGAAAAATTATAATAAAAAGAAACCAAAAGAATTTAAATGTTTTATATGTCAAGAAATAGGACATTATGCTAATGAATGTCCAAAAATAGGATCTAAGAAGATTAATCAAAAACAATTCGAGGAAATTATAGAAGAAGAACTTTCTGAGATCGAAAATATTCAAGAATTTGTCCAAACAAGTGATGATGAGCAATCCGATGGATCAATCTATTATTTCTCAGACACAGAATCAGACTCAATAAGAAATAATACAAGAATATCAGGAAGAAGCAGGAAATTTCTTGCAAGAAGTATTAATAGATAGAAAATTATTTAATAGGATAACAAACACCGAATTAAGATTAGAAAACTCTGATGGATTTAAAACATCAATTTTTGAGAAAATTACCCAAAGAAAACATATTTTTATTATGGAATAACTAATAGAGAAATGCCTATGCAAATAGAATATACTAGAAATAGAATAAATATACCTTTACTACGAAAGGAGGACTTAATGAGAAAAATGGAAAAAATAAAAGATAGATCTAAAATAGGATGGATTCACATAGGAGCCATTCAAATGATGATTAAAGCAACCTTTAGAGAAGGAATAGATTCACCTATAAATATTGTATTAATGGATAATAGGATTAATGATAGAAGAGATGCTATGTTAGGAATATTACAGGGAAATCTTAGTCATCAAAAACTAATCTTTAATATTTATCCAAAGATAAGTGCAAATATTAGAGATAATAATATAAATAGAACCTTAAGTTTAATACAGGATTTTCAAAGAACAGAATTTATGAAAAAAGGATCCATTCCTTATTTGATAACATATATAATAAGCTATGCTCTTAGTAATACACATCACTCTGAAAAATTTGAAGATAAAGATATTATAATGCTTCCTAATATATTTAAAGACATAGGAAAAATTACTAAGCCAGATATAATATCTGAAATAGATATACCAGAAAACATAAACATAGATGTTTCAGAGAAACCCCTAGTAACATATAATAAAATCCCAAGAAGATTATGATATGAGGGAAATCAATTACAATTAACAAATGGAGATATAATAGAAGAAGCTAGAGCAAGCACAGACAGATATAACGGAAGATTATGACCAATATTAATAAATTTTCCAAGAACGACAAGTTTAAGAATTTTAGCAGATAATAGAAATGCTAGAAATTATAAATTATATGGAAAATATTTCAATGGACAAGAATGGAAAATGACTACAATATTAATAGATTCAGGGGCAGGAGCTTCATTTATTCAATAAGGAATGATACCTTACTTAGAAAAAATACCCATAGGATCACCTTATGCATATACGAATTTTGATGGACAAGAATATGAAATCACACAACAGGCCATTGTTCCAATTGAAATACAAGATAACAAAATTGATATTACGCTATATGTACAATCAGATAGTCGTAATGACGACATAGAAATTATACTAGGAATGAGTGCATTACAACAAATGGAACCATTTTCAAATAGAAGAGATGCTACGTTAGGAATATTACATGGAAATCTTAGTCATCAAAAACTAATCTTTAATATTTATCCAAAGATAAGTGTAAATATTAGAGATAATAAACCACTTCGTTGGTGCAAAAATTTCTGATTCTGTTATCATGCTTTGAAAACATACTCGAACTGCCCTTATGGGTGTTGTATGCTTTCTTAGCTTTATCATTTTGTCTATAATTATTATATTTTTTAGACTGGATTCTTAATCTCTTCTCCTTTATACTACAAATTTTTCGCATAATTGAATTCATAGTGTAAGAAACTAACATCCAAAAAGAAGACGACAACACTCTGAGTATCATAGATAGCAAGATAATCAGTATACCTGTGTTGCCCACCTCGCTTCCTCTTATCTTCAATCGCCAACCGATCTTCTCTTAACGATTTCTAAGAGAAGTACTCCTTAGACTTCAATGTTCCGGATCTCAGACTCCTCATCATCCTATAGCCTTCATGTCCCTGTGTCCTTATGCACTCTTTTGCTTGGTCGGACTTCTGGACGATGGCCTCCAGGATGGAATAAGGGAGAGATATCTCTTGACTGATGAAGATAGAAGAACTGGGGGTGTAACGGGTTACACACTATCTTTCCTATTCTATGATAGTACAAGGATTATGATCTTCAAGCTGGAGCTTGTTTCCTACACTAATGGAATTAGCACGCAAGAATCATCTCAAGAACTTGAAATGGAATCTGGAATAGAATTAGGAAATTGAGCCTCTGCTCTTTTATTGCAGGACCTAATTTACATACATAGCTACCCTTTGGGACTCACTCCAACTACGAGTGCCCCTACTACTATCCCTCGAGAGTTTATATAGAGACTCTCTCGGTTACATTGCATTGATGCTTCTCTTTTTCTTTACATGGTTGTCGAACACTTGTCCAGTGGCGAGCGTTCTTCTTTTTGAAATCTTTCTCCAACGTACATCTGTCCGGTGGAGGGTTCTTTGTCGTTCTTTGCTTCTTGCAAGTGTCTTCTTACGTCATTGATGACATGTCTTCTTCTAGAATGCTTTTTATCGGCTTGTGCTGCTGTGGCTGTGTCTTTCCATTTTATCTTGACATGCGGGACATATTTTTCCCTCATGTCTTCTGAGTTGGCAAAATATCTGCTGACATCTGTTGCTTGATTTAATTTGTTCGGTTTCTTGTCTTCTTAGAAACCTTTCTAAATTAATTTGTGTAGAGGTATTAGTCCTTCTTGTATTAGATAGAATGGTTGTGCTATCCGAAGCCTTATGAAGCCAACTTCGGTTTTCATTAATTAATTTTTCTAGTACTTGGTAAAGGATTTTTTATCCTAATGCCCTTCTTGTTTCGACAAATTCCTTATTGACCTTGTTCTCTTCAAATTCTTTTCTGTAATCTGCATCAATCTCTTTGACATATTCTAGGGAGGATACTCCAATTTGAATGCAGTGTATTGGACTAAATTTCTTTAATTTTTCCCAGTCCTCTGATGCTGAGAAAATCTTGTTATAAATGTCACTAGTAGGTTTTACCAGTGGACTATTATTTTTGAATTCTCTGACTGATCTGGAAATATCTTAAGGCAGTCCATGTATTTCCCCAAGATCTTGGCTTAGATATATTAAATTCGCTGCTCCGATTCTGAAACAATCTCTGATGATTCTTGGATCAGCTCCATTATCAAATTTAATTCTGGGATATATTCCTGTATGATCTGGAACACACGTTTCCGTTGTTTTGAGATTGTAAACAATCTCTAATAAGGTTCTATATTAATTTTCATTTTTTGTTAAGAACTCTGCAAGGCTCAATTACAGGTCATATTCCTGCTCGTTCTAAGATACCCGGAATTTAAATATCCTTTCAGGCATCAATTTGATATTATCCGCTGTATTGCGGTGTTCTTTCTCCGAAGAGATTGTATTTTCCGCGGTTAAGCGGGAGCTATTTTCTGAAGAAATAGCAGTTTGAAAACTTCTTCTTGCCACTTGGCTATTATCTTTCTCAGTGGAGATAGTATTTTCAGTTGTGAAGCTGGTCTTAGCAGTTTTAAAGCTGCTTTCTTTTGCCATCAGGCTTGTATTTTCAATGGTTTTTTCGACAGAATCAGAAATCTGGAGGGATATATCTATTGGCCTTTTACCTGTCATTTTATCCGTCCTTTCTGATCCTTTTTGTTGGATCTCCCTTCTGAAGTGGTTTAAATCTGCAATTATTCCTGCAATGTCTTGTTTACTTTCCTCTATATTATTAATAATTTTATCTTGCTTCTGGATCATCTCTACTAATTCTATGTAATTTTCTTGTAACAAATTACAATTTCTCTGCAGTCGAGCTTCTAATTCTGCAAGTTTTTTGTCAACCTGCTCCATTGTATTCTCTTGATAAGAAATCTGCAAGAACGTTAGTTTCTCCTTTAATAATTTCTATATCAAAAATATATTCTGCAAAGAATGTTTTCCATCTACTTAGTCTTTTATATTCTGGTGTAGATGGTAGATTATTTTTAATTAATGCTTTTACTTGGGTATTGTCTACTCATACTAGGAATTTTTTGGGTAATAAAAAATAGGAAATTTTTTTAATTCCCTTTTTTAATGCTAATAATTCTTTTTCGTTTGAGTGATATCTTTTCTCTATATCTGTAAATGTTCCGGACGTATATCTACATACATTTTCCTTTTGTTCATCTTTCTTTTTTAAGACTGCTCCCCAAAATTCTTCTGAGGCATCAGTTTCTATTATTAAGTCGTCGTTTTCTAAGGGAAGATCTAATCTTGGCAAATTTTTGCATTTTTCTTTTATAAATCTAACATGATTTATAAGTTCCTCCGTCATGAGAAAAATAGCATTTTTCTTTAATAATTTTTGTAAGGGATTCCTCAATTTTGCCAAGTTTTCTATGAATTGTTCAGCGTAATTCAAACATCCCAAAAATCTTTGTAGTTGTTTTTTGTCTTCTATTTTATTTGGAAACTTAACAATTTTTTCTACAATATGTTCCTATAATTCTATTCCACTTGAGTCTAATTTTAGTCCTAAGAATTCTATTTTAGATTTACAAATTTCTATTTTCTTCTTAGATAATACTATTCCTGTCTTTTAACAAAGAAGGGAAAATATTTGTAAATGTTTATAATGTTCTTCCTCATTTTTACTGGCTATTAAAATGTCATCAACATATACTAGACAAAAAGAGTTATATGGTTCAAATACCTTATCCATTCTTCTTTGATATTTCTGTGGAGCATTTTTAATCCAAAGGGCATTACCATCCATACATAATGTCCTTGTGGAGTGCTAAATGCCGTTAATGGTATACTTTTTTGATCAAATTGTATTTGGTAAAATCCTGATTTACAGTCAAATTTTGAATAAATATTTTTTCCTCTTGTCATATTTATTAAGGTTTCTTTATGTGGAAGAAAATATCCATCAAACTTGGTATATTGATTTAGTTGCTTATAATTTACTACCATTCTAGCTTTTCCTCTTTTTATTTCTGCATGGTTTCTTAACATGAATGCTGGACTAGAATGTGGGCTTTTTGATTTTTGTATTAATTGTGATGTTTCTAATTCTTGTAATTGGGTACGGAATTCCTCAATATCAACAGGATTATATCTCATGGGTTTTACTCTGATTATTTTATTTTCATCAATTAGTTCGATTGTAGCCCATTCTTGACTGATATTCCAAAGGGCTAATGGATTATCACTATAGTTCTTTTCAAATAATGCCTCAATATCTTGTATATTGAGTTGTGCAATGATTCTCCCTGTTATTGGTTGTTTTTTATTTGTTATATAATCACCACGTTTGCTGCGAAAATTGAATTTGTTTCTTTTATATGCTTTTTGTATTCTTTTTACTGTAATCCAATGGTCACAGGGTGTTAATAACTGAATATAATTTTGATGTTGTATATATAATTTAAATTTTTGTGTGAAGTTATTTCCTAATAATATATCTTGTTGTGCATATTCAGGGGTATAAAATGGTGGGCATGTAGTTATATAATTTCCTAAAATGATTTTAGGTTTTTTAACTCCATGAGTTAATTTATGTCTTTTTCCCGTAAAATCTTTTCCATATAACGTAGGTAGTGTTGTGATATATTTTTCAGGAAAACATTGTCTTCGCGCGATGCAAGTTCCTGCACCTATGTCTATAAATGCATGAAAATATTATGTTTTATATTCCGCATATATAATTCCTGCTACTATGTAGACACTATATATACTAGTCATTGTCTTTTTTCCAAAAAAATTATTGGTTATTATATAAAAAATATAGTCCTTCCCTTTGTAGTGAAAATATTTCCATTTGTTGTATTGGACTCATTCCTAGTATAATTTCTATGTCATCATTACGACTATCTGATTGTACATATAGCGTAATATCAATTTTTATATCTTGTATTTCAATTGGAACAATGGCCTGATGTGTGATTTCATATTCTTGTCCATCAAAATTCGTATATGCATAAGGTGATCCTATGGGTATTTTTTCTAAGTAAGGTATCATTCCTTGTTGAATAAATGAAGCTCCTGCCCCTGAATCTATTAATATTGTAGTCATATTCCATTCTTGTCCATTGAAATATTTTCCATATAATTTATAATTTCTAGCTTTTTTAATTGTCTGCTAAAATTCTTAAACTTGTCATTCTTGGCAAATTTCTTAATATTGGTCATAATCTTCCGTTATATCTATCTGTGCTTGCTCTAGCTTCTTCTATTCTATCTCCATTTGTTAATTGTAATTGATTTCCCTCATATCGTAATCTTCTTGGGATTTTATTATTTGTTACTAAGGGTTTCTCTGAAACATCTATGTTTATGTTTTCTGGTATATCTATTTCAGATATTATATCTGGCTTAGTAATTTTTCCTATGTCTTTAAATATATTAGGAAGCATTATAATATCTTTATCTTCAAATTTTTTAGAGTGATGTGTATTATTACTAAGAGCATAGCTTATTATATATGTTATCGAATAAGGAATGGATCCTTTTTTCATAAATTCTGTTCTTTGAAAAATCCTGTATTAAACTTAAGGTTCTATTTATATTATTATCTCTAATATTTACACTTATCTTTGGATAAATATTAAAGATTAGTTTCTGATGACTAAGATTTCCCTATAATATTCCTAACGTAGCATCTCTTCTATCATTAATCCTATTATCCATTAATACAATATTTATAGGTGAATCTATTCCTTCTCTAAAGGTTGCTTTAATCATCATTTGAATGGCTCCTATGTGAATCCATCCTATTTTAGATCTATCTTTTATTTTTTCCATTTTTCTCATTAAGTCCTCCTTTCGTAGTAAAGGTATATTTATTCTATTTCTAGTATATTCTATTTGCATAGGCATTTCTCTATTAGTTATTCCATAATAAAAAAATATGTTTTCTTTGGGTAATTTTCTCAAAAATTGATGTTTTAAATCCATCAGAATTTTCTAATCTTAATTCGGTGTTTCTTATCCTAATAAATAATTTTCTATCTATTAATACTTCTTGCAAGAAATTTCCTGCTTCTTCCTGATATTCTTCTATTATTTCTTCTTCAGTCTGATTCTGTATCTGAGAAATAATAGATTGATCCGTCGGATTGCTCATCATCAATTGTTTGGACAAATTCTTGAATATTTTCGATCTCAGAAAGTTCTTCTTCTATAATTTCCTCGAATTGCTTTTTATTAATCTTCTTAGATCCTCTTTTTGGACATTCATTAGCATAATGTCCTATTTCTTGACATATAAAACATTTACATTCTTTTGGTTTCTTTTTATTATAATTTTTCTTTCTTCTGTAATATTTTTGTTTCGGTTTAGGTTTCAATCCAAACCTTTTCCTATTCTTGAATTTATATTTGTTTCTTCTATTGTACCTCATTGGTTCACATCCTATGGTTATTGGATGAGTTAATTGGGAACAACAAAGTCCTTGTTTTACTACTTTATTTGTTTTTCTACTTAGTGTGGCTTCTGCACACCATTCTTCTAATTTCATTCTTAAAAATTCTATTCGTCCTCCTAATGTATCTGCTCTTTGTCCGATGTATTGGGGATATAATTGCATCGCTTTAAATCCTTATGGGTCGGGTACCTTGGTATAAAATAAATTTAATAAACTCTTGCTGGTAACATTTTCTTTATCCGTTCTGTCATATATTTTATAAAAATATTCCTGAAATTTACATATATATTCATCAATTCGGCACATATCACAGAGTTTTAAGTTATATAATAAAAAGATAAATCTCTATTTTTCTTTTTCTTTTTCTGTGTCTTCATTTACATTCCACGTTTCTCCTAAAAATTCTCTTCTTAATTCATTTTCATAGTTGTTTACTACTTGAGCTAATGTGGTTGTTGTTCCTTTTACTGCTTCTTTATCGTTGTCAGTTAATCCTTTCCACCAATATGCTACGATTCCTTGGAAGGTTAAATGACAAAATCTTGATGATGTTTCACTATCATAACTTTGTGATGTAACTGATAAATATGTGGCTTTTGCCCATCTTGTTATGGCTTCATCTATATTTCTTACACAATTTAAATTTAAATAAATTTCATTAGCACTAATATATTCTTGATTTATATAATCAACTGGGGTTTCTATAGTAATATTACTTGGTCTTCTATCAGATGCCCAATTTATTCCTTCGTATCTATTTCTATCAGTAGGTTTTCTTCTAAAGCTAGGATCTGACCAGTATCTCGCCCCTGGTTGTTCTGGTGTTTCATTTCTACTGCCTTGTCCGCTAGGGACAGTTGTAGGAATAGGCATGGTTACTTGACTTCCAGAACTTTCTCCCTGTAGTGGTTTCATGTTTACCGTTCTAACTTTTTCTGTTAATCTTATTATTTCTTGACTTAGACTGTCTAATTCTTCTGCTTCGGCTTCTAAGTATCTATTTTCTAATTGTTCGATTTTAAAGTCGTCTGTTTCTTCTATCTGAAGAGGACATAAACTTATTTCGTTTCCACTTGTTTGGAATAGGTTTATTTTTTATAAACATTCGTTATTTTGTTTTTCATACAAATATTCCATTGTTCTTTGTAATTCTACTATCATTTCTTGGATTTTCTGAAAGTTTTTCGAATGGTTTTCATGAACCTGTACTTCTAGTTTCTTATACATATTATTCAATATTAACTTCAAATTCCAGATATAAAGCTTCGTATATGTTATTATCTTCTAAATCATTAAATTCATTCTTCAAAATTGTATCTTTTAGTTTTGGACCGTTGCATGGCTCTGATACCACTTCGTTGGTGCAGAAATTTCTGATTCTGTTATCATGCTTTGAAAACATACTCAAACTGCCCTTATGGGTGTTGTATGCTTTCTTAGCTTTATCATTTTGTCTATAATTATTATATTTTTTAGACTGGATTCTTAATCCCTTCTCCTTTATACTACAAATTTTTCGCATAATTGAATTCATAGTGTAAGAAACTAGCATCCAGAAAGAAGACGATAACACTCTGAGTATCATAGATAGCAAGATAATCTGTATACCTGTGTTTCCCACCTCGCTTCCTCTTATCTTCAATCGCCAGCCGATCTTCTCTTAACAATTTCTAAGAGAAGTACTCCTTAGACTTCAACGTTCCGGATCTCAGACTCCTCATCATCCTATAGCCTTCATGTCCCTGTGTGCTTATGCACTCTTTTTCTTGGTCGGACTTCTGGACGATGGCCTCCGGGATGGAATAAGGGAGAGATATCTCTCGACTGATGAAGATAGAAGAAATGGGGGTGTAACGGGTTACACACTATCTTTCCTATTCTATGATAGTACAAGGATTATGATCTTCAAGCTGGAGCTTGTTTCCTACACTTATGGAATTAGCACGCAAAAATCATCTCAAGAACTTGAAATGGAATCTGGAATAGAATTAGGAAATCGAGCCTCTACTCTTTTTATTGCAGGACCTAATTTACATACATAGCTACCCTTTGGGACTCACTCCAACTACTAGTGTCCCTACTACTATCCCTCGAGAGTTTATATAGAGACTCTCTCGGTTACATTGCATTGATGCTTCTCTTTTTCTTTACATGGTTGTCGAACACTTGTCTGGTGGTGAGCGTTCTTCTTTTTGAAATCTTTCTCCAACGTACATCTGTCCGGTGGAGGGTTCTTTGTCATTCTTTGCTTCTTGCAAGTGTCTTCTTACGTCATTGATGACGTGTCTTCTTCTAGAATGCTTTTTATCGGCTTGTGCTGCTGTGGCTGTCTCTTTCCATCTTATCTTGACATGCAAGACATATTTTTCCCTCATGTCTTCTGAGTTGGCAAAATATCTACTGACATATGTTGCTTGATTTAATTTGTCCGATTTCTATTCTTCTTAGAAACCTTTCTAAATTAATTTTTGTAGAGGTATTAGTCCTTCTTGTATTGGATAGAATGATTGTGTTATCTGAAGCCTTATGAAGGCAACTTCGGTTTTCATTAATTAATTTTTCTAGTACTTGGCAAAGGATTTTTAATCCTAATGCCCTTCTTGTTTCAACAAATTCCTTATTGACCTTGTTCTCTTCAAATTCTTTTCTGTAATCTGCGTCAATCTCTTTGACATATTCTGGGGAGGATACTCCAATTTGAATGCAGTGTATTGGACTAAATTTCTTTAATTTTTCCCAGTCCTCTGATGCTGAGAAAATCTTGATATAAATGTCACTAGTAGGTTTTACTAGTGGACTATTATTTTTGAATTCTCTGACTGATCTGGCAATATCTTGGGGCAGTCCTTGTATTTCCCCAAGATCTTGGCTTAGATATATTAAATTCGCTGCTCCGATTCTGAAACAATCTCTGATGATTCTTGGATCAGCTCCTTTATCAAAGTTAATCCTGGGATATATTCCTGTATGATCTGGAACACACGTTTCTGTTGTTTTGAGATTGTAAACAATCTCTAATAAGGTTCTATATTCATTTTCATTTTTTGTTAAGAACTCTACAAAGCTCAATTGCAGGTCATATTCCTGCTCGTTCTGAGATACCCGGAATTTAAAAATCCTTTCGGGCATCAGTTTGATATTATCCGCTGTATTGCGGTGTTCTTTCTCCAAAGAGATTGTATTTTGCGCGGTTTAGCGGGAGCTATTTTCTAAAGAAATAGCAGTTTGAAAACTACTTCTTGCCACTTGGCTATTATCTTTCTCAGTGGAGATAGTATTTTCAGCTGTGAAGCTGGTCTTAGCAGTTTTAAAGCTGCTTTCTTTTGCCATCAGGCTTGTATTTTCAGTGGTTTTTCCGACAGAATCAGAAATCTGGAGGGATATATCTATTGGCCTTTTACCTGTCACTTTATCCATCCTTTCTAATCCTTTTTGTTGGATCTCCATTCTGAAGTGGTTTAAATCTGCAATTATTCCTGCAATGTCTTGTTTACTTTCCTCTATTTTATCAATAATTTTATCTTGCTTCTGGATCATCTCTACTAATTCTATGTAATTTTCTTGTAACAAATTACAATTTCTCTGCAGTCGAGCTTCTAATTCTGCAAGTTTTTTGTCAACCTGCTCCATTGTATTCTCTTGATAAGAAATCTGCAAGAACGTTAGTTTCTCCATTAATAATTTCTATCTCAAAAATATATTCTGCAAAGAATGTTTGCCATCTACTTAGTCTTTTATATTCTGGTGTAGATGGTAGATTATTTTTAATAAATGCTTTTACTTGGGTATTGTCTATTCGTACTAGGAATTTTTTGGGTAATAAAAAATAGGAAAATTTTTTAATTCCCTTTTTTAATGCTAATAATTCTTTTTCGTTTGAGTGATATCTTTTCTCTGTATCTATAAATGTTCCGGACGTATATCTACATACATTTTCCTTTTGTTCATCTTTCTTTTTTAAGACTGCTCCCCAAAATTCTTCTGACGCATCAATTTCTATTATTAAGTCGTCGTTTTCTAAGGGAAGATCTAATCTTGGAAAATTTTTGCATTTTTCTTTTATGAATCTAACATGATTTATAAGTTCCTCCGTCATGAGAAAAATAGCATTTTTCTTTAATAATTTTTGTAAGGGATTCCTCAATTTTGCCAAGTTTTCTATGAATTGTTCAGCGTAATTCAAACATCCCAAAAATCGTTGTAATTGTTTTTTGTCTTCTATTTTATCTGGAAACTTAACAATTTTTTATACAATATGTTCCTGTAATTCTATTCCACTTGAGTCTAATTTTAGTCCTAAGAATTCTATTTTAGATTTACAAATTTCTGTTTTCTTCTTAGATAATACTATTCCTGTCTTTTGACAAAGAAGGGAAAATATTTGTAAATGTTTATAATGTTCTTCCTCATTTTTACTGGCTATTAAAATGTCATCAACATATACTAGACAAAAAGAGTTATATGGTTCAAATACCTTATCCATTCTTCTTTGATATATTTGTGGAGCATTTTTAATCCAAAGGGCATTACCGTCCATTCATAATGTCCTTGTGGAGTGCTAAATGCCGTTAATGGTATACCTTTTTGATCTAATCGTATTTGGTAAAATCCTAATTTACAGTCAAATTTTGAATAAATATTTTTTTCCTCTTGTCATATTTATTAAGGTTTCTTTATGTGGAAGAAAATATCCATCAAACTTGGTATATTGATTTAGTTGCTTATAATTTACTACCATTCTAGCTTTTCCTCTTTTTATTTCTGCATGGTTTCTTACCATGAATGCTGGACTAGAATGTGGGCTTTTTTATTTTTGTATTAATTGTGATGTTTCTAATTCTTGTAATTGGGTACGGAATTCCTCAATATCAACAGGATTATATCTCATGGGTTTTACTCTGATTATTTTATTTTCATCAATTAGTTCGATTGTATCCCATTCTTGACTGATATTCCAAAGGGCTAATGGATTATCACTATAGTTCTTTTCAAATAATGCCTCAATATCTTGTATATTGAGTTGTGCAATGATTCTCCCTGTTATTGGTTGTTTTTTATTTGTAATATAATCACCACGTTTGCTTCGAAAATTAAATTTGTTTCTTTTATATGCTTTTTGTATTCTTTTTACTGTAATCCAATGGTCACAGGGTGTTAATAACTGAATATAATTTTGATGTTGTATATATAATTTAAATTTTTGTGTGAAGTTATTTCCTAATAATATATCTTGTTGTGCATATTCAGGGGTATAAAATGGTGGGCATGTAATTATATAATTTCCTAAAATGATTTTAGGTTTTTTAACTCCATGAGTTAATTCATGTCTTTTTCCTGTAAAATCTTTTCCATATAACGTAGGTAGTGTTGTGATATATTTTTCAGGAAAACATTGTCTTCGCGCGATGCAAGTTCCTGCACCTGTGTCTATAAATACATGAAAATATTCTGTTTTATATTCCTCATATATAATTCCTGCTACTATGTAGACACTATATATACTAGTCATTGTCTTTTTTCCAAAAATATTCTTGGTTATTATATGTAAAATATAGTCATTCCCTTTATAGTGAAAATGGTTCCATTTGTTGTAATGCACTCATTCCTAGTATAATTTCCATGTCGTTATTACGACTATCTTTTTTTTTTTAGGCATCAAGAGCTTAGTTATTATTCATCCCGTGCTCTTGGACAGGCAATAAGCTGGGCACATTAATGTTTACATCAACTGTTAGCCAAGGTGGCTTAGTAGAGGAAAAAGAACATGACGAAGAAGAATGAAGACAGTGTTTTGCTATGAGGTCCAAGACCTGGTTCAACCTCCGTGGTATATAGGCCACCTGAGTTGTATATGCAGATTTCAGAATGCCTCGATACTTCCTCCAGAGAGGGCGAAGTGTGGCTACAGGTTCGTTAGCTGCCTGTAGAGTGGCCACAGCTTGTTGGGCATCCGATAAGATGACAGCATTTACCCAGTTGTTATTAGCTATAAGGTCAATTGCAGCAAGAATAGCTTGAATCTCCGCTTCAAGGGATGAGCGAGCATTGAAATGATGTCCCATGCCGAGGATACATACTCCAAGGGTAGAAACCACATGAATCCCAAGACCAGCACGATTGGATCCCATGAGGAAAGCTGCATCAGTGAAGATGTACACATTCCCTGGAGGTGTGTAGAACGAATCTAACTGTGGGTTTTTAGCGACAGAGTAGATCTGAGGCAGAGAACTGATAGTTCGGCTTCTTTCCTGGATGAACACCAACCTGTCGTCCAAGGAGTGGCACCGATTGCTATGAATATGTTCGTTCCTGACCTGCCATGTGTGCCAGCATGCGATCAGGAGGAGAAAGCTTGGGTTGCAAGTGGAGGTCCCGCGTATGATGGTAGTAATCCATTGGTCTTTAGACAAGGAAAACCAGTCACCATTAGTAGGGAGCTTGCACCATAGCGAGGCGTTATATGAGCAATCACGGAAACAATGAAGGATGGTATCAATGTCATTGCCGCAGATGGGGCACAGTGGACTAACGTCGATGTGTCGTCTGCGTTTCTCTACATTAGTCAGTAAGGCTTTGTGTTGTAGGAGCCAGGCGAACACACGGACCCGCTCTGGTACCTTGAGACTCCAAATCTCGTTCCAGTCACCTTGGAGAGGAGCTGCTAGATCACTACGGATCCAATCATAAGCAGAAGAGGTCGTAAGCTCCCCAGAAGGGTGGAGCGGCCAGTGCCAAGTATCCTGTCCGGAATCATCACTTGGGGCTGGGATAAACTTGATTTTGTCCCACATACCTTGGGGCATATAGGCTTCGATGAACGACTTGTCCCAATTACCATTGTCCATGCACATGGACGCCACCTTCAGATCAGATAGGCCTTCGGGTACAGTGAAGTTTGGGAAAGTATCTGTGATAGAACATCCAGCAATCCACTTATCGGACCAAACACAAGTGTTGGCGCCGGATTGAATTGTCTTGGAACAGATGCTTTGAATGTCATGTAAGTGCTTTTTGATGAATGTCCAGGTAGGCGAGCAAGGTTTAGAACTTATAATACCATTCCTTTCATATTTTTCTTTCAGTATGCGAACCCACAGAAGGTTGGGCTTGGTCATGTAGCTCCATACATTCTTGAGCATGAGAGCCTGATTCTGAGCTCGAGCTTCTTTAATCCCTAATCCCCCATCCTTCTTACTGAAGGTAAGTTTCTTCCAGGAGACCAGCGATAGTTGGGACTTCTCTCGGCATCCAGACCAGATGAAATTCTTAATCAGTTTGTTGATATCGTCACAGAGAGACGGTGAGAGCTTGACTGATTGCATGGTGTACGCCGGCACGGCTTGAAGTGTAGATTTAGCCAGAGTAAGTCTTCCTGCTAGGGAAAGCTGTCGTGCAGACCAGCTCGACATTCTGTCCTTCATTGTCTTGATGATACTAGCATGGGAGTGCTTGTTGATACGATGGTGAAGAATGGGTACGCCCAAGTATAACCCCAAATCATTGGTCTGGGGTATGCCTAGTCGATTGGAAAATTGCCTCCGTTCTGCACTGGATACATTTGCCGAGAAGAAGCATCTAGATTTATCTTTCGATAGCGACTGTCCTGAGACAGCAGCAAAGTTGCGGAGCACTTTCTTAATAATTGTTGCTTGCTTGGGTGTTGCTTCCGCCATAAGCATTATGTCATCGGCAAAGAACACATGCGAGATACCCGTACCACTACGAGCAAGATGGATGGGCGCCCAGGCGCCTGAAGAGACAGTGGCGGTGACGGCCTGACTCAACCTCTCCATGCAGAGGACGAAGACATAGGGGCTGATTGGATCGCCTTGCCTAACCCCTGTCGTTGCTTTGAAGGGGGGAAGCTTGGCACCTTCCCACAAAATGGACGTAGAGCCGCTGGTAATGATGTCCATAATAAGGGACCTGGTAATTTGTGGGAGACATGTTTTGAGTAAGGTGTCCGCAATGAAAGGCCAATGCATCCTGTCGAACGCCTTGGAAAGGTCTAGCTTGATGCAGACCCATTTCTTCCCGGACTTTTTCGTCTTCATGGAGTGTATGACCTCCTGAACTAAGAGAATGTTGTCTGTAATGGATCTCCCAGGAATGAAGCTCGATTGGGTTTCAGAAATCCAGGAGTTGATATGTGGTTTAAGCCTTTCCACCAGGATCTTCGAGATGAGCTTGAAACAAGTATTGTTGAGTGAGATAGGCCTGAAGTCACTGCATTTCTGAGGATGGTGAGTCTTAGGAATGAGGACCATAAGCGAGTCACTCATGTTGTTGCCTGTGAAGCTGGAGGAGAACGCACTTTGCACCGATTTGACGACCGAGCCACCAATGTGATCCCAATGAGATTGGACGAATTCATTGACGACACCGTCAGGTCCCGGTGCTTTGTGAGGTGCCATGGACATCATGACATCCTTAATCTCATACGGACCAGGAGTTCTCGCTATGAAGTTCCCTTGAATAGGAGAGGGGGGCACAAAGAGACCCACGTATCTAGCAATTTTCAGGGATGAGGCTGGTGGCGGCCCAGGACCGGTCATCAAGCTCTCAAAGTATTGGCGCACCAACAGCTGGAGCTGGTGCTTCTCGGAGATCCACTTGCCCTCGTCATTCTTCAGGCACTTAATCTGGTTCTGTTGCCTTCTGGCCTTCACAAAGGTTTGAAAGAACTTCGTGTTTGCATCGCCATGTTGCAGCCAATTGATGTTGGCCTTTTGTCTCCAGTCCGCCTCTTCTTGGAGAAGAAGCTTGTGGAGTCGTTCTTGCATCGTGATGACCTGCATATCATGATGAGCAGATGGGTTGTTAGCAGTAAGTACCTCAGCACGATCAAGCTGTTTGAGGAGTTTATTCTTCTCCTTGTGGCGTTGACGGAGGCGCAGGGTCTCCCAAGAAGTGATAGGATCCTTGAACTGCCCAAGGGCGGTATGGAAGTCCAAGGATGAATTCCACGATTGACAGAGGCGCTCTGTAAACTCAGGAATAAGTGACCAGCTAGCTTTGGTTCTGAAGGGGCGTGGTTGTGCTGCATTCTTGTTGATGCTAGTTACTAAGAGAGGGTTGTGATCAGAGTATAGACGCGGCAATACTGTGATCGAAAACCCGCCTTCAATGGAGAGCCAATCCTCATTAGCAATCACCCGATCCAGCTTCTCTCTGACATTCCGTTTTTTGAAGGTGAAGAACGGACCACCAGTCTCCATGTCTTTCAGACCAGTAGACATGAGAGTTTCGTTGAACTGAGCACAAGCTCGCTTGTCAAAGTAGTTGCTACCCCGTTTCTCTGTAGGCGAGATCATGGTGTTAAAATCACCCAAAACGGCCCAGGCACCTGTTATTGAGTGACTGATTTCCTTCAATCTATTCCAGAAGAGGTACCTTCGTGTAGGGTTCGGACTGGCATAAGCTACAGTTAGGAACCATTCATTATTGATACGACAATGGATCAGTTGCCTATGATTAAGGAGAATTTCAATGTCACACTGCATTGAGTCCCAAAGGAGCCAGATGCCACCTGAAAAACCGATGGCCTCAACACGGTGCGAAGAATTGAATCCGAGTTGCTGAATCACCTCGAGCGCTGAAGCGCCACTACATCTTGTTTCCAGAAGGGCAAGGATATGAAGTCGATATTTCATCTTAAATTCTTTGAGCAGACGCACTTTGTCCTTGGATTTAGATCCTTGGACGTTCCAACACAGGATGTTTAACATTAAAAACGATCTGTGTGGAAAGGGAGGGAAAGGTATTGTTCAAGTGATGGCTGCACACAGTCCTAGGGACTGGTCACCATCTTCATTCTCCATGGCATCTAACTCGGAACTACCTTCCTGGAACTGGAGCAAACGCTTCGCTTCAGAGTTGCTGTCTGCCAGGTTAAGGGCTTGGGCTATCTTGCCCTTCTTCCGCTCTCGCCCTGGGCTAACTTGGACGGGTTGGTACACAACCCTCCTGTTTCTAAGTAGGAGACCTCCACCATTTTTGGCGCCTTGGGTGCCCCATTGGAAGGTAATAGGGATGTCGTCGTTCAAAGCCCCTTCTTTCACAATCGAGGCGGTAGTCTCTACGGATCTACCCACGCACACCTCGTCATCAACCAAGACGACTGCTGTGTCTTGACCAGGAATAGGTTCTTTAGAGCCGCTGCTATCATCCACTGTAGGCGGCGGTGCTTGGGGGGGATCCTGATTGCGGGCAACCTTCTTCTTGCGCCTGCTCTGGACGGTCTTCCACTCACCCTCGTCAGTAGTCGGGGCGGGGTCGTCCGAGGTGGTTTGCTTACTCAGAACAGCGGCCTCGAGGGGGGTGAGGTTTTCTGCTTCCTTGGACTTATCCTTATTAGGGCTTGGGCGACGTACCTATTTCTTAGCATGCATGGCCATGGAGTAAGGGACGGGAACCTTCAACGGACCCGTGGAACTGGCGGCTGGATCTGGGGTGGCAAAGTGTAGGAGGAATCTACAATCAGCCTCTCCATGCCCGACCCTACCACACTTCATACATATGGTTGGCATATTTTCATATTCAATCTGATATTGCTCTCCATTGACGAGGACTGCAGGAAGGAGAGGTTGAGACATATCCACCTCAACGGCAACCCTAGCGAACTTGCCACGATCACCCGATGAAGTAGTAGTGTCAATCTTGATCGTCTTTCCGATCAGATCGCCTATACTTGACAGGAGCTGTGTCTGGTAGAGGAAGACCGGCAGGTGGGGGACACGAATCCACACTACGAGCTTTCTTGGAATAGGGTCAGTCGGCCGGAAGCTTTCAGACCAAGACTGCACAGATAGATAGTTACCAAAAACCGTCCAAGGTCCGCCAGTCATGGCCTTGACGAAATCGTTATTGTTTGAGAATTGAATGATGTAGTAACCCAGTTCCAGGTCGATCGCCCTGAAGGTATCCGTAGGGTTCCATAGAACCTGGAGTCGAGAGACCAGTGCTTTGAAACCCA
Source organism: Alisma plantago-aquatica (assembly GCA_963693085.1). Taxonomy (NCBI): domain Eukaryota; kingdom Viridiplantae; phylum Streptophyta; class Magnoliopsida; order Alismatales; family Alismataceae; genus Alisma; species Alisma plantago-aquatica. The sequence goes on from OY856412.1 coordinate 1,037,712,109, forward strand.
CGTTCATGCCCAAGACCTTCACCACAACCGCATATTTCCATGGTGTGAGGAGGGGTTGGATCTTGATGGGGTCAATGGATATCGCAGGGATCGGTCCGCTGCGATCGACAGAGATGTCGTTGGGTTGCAGGGTATCCGGGGACACCCGCCTGAGGATCGATGAGTTTTTCACACCAGCCGCCGTCTCAGCATAAGACTTCTTTAATGGGTCTGTGTCCATGCGCTGGGGGTCCTCTGGATGATTATCTCCGGCAGAGAGCGCCGCAGTGGGATCGATGTTCACAGCAGATTCTGCAGATGGATCAAGACTCGGGATCGACTCCTGGAAGCCACCCCGACCTCCCCGGCCGCCACGGCCGCCGCCTCTCCCAAACCCTACCATGGGTTTGGTAACCCAAAATGTTATTACGACTATCTGATTGTACATATAGCGTAATATCAATTTTTATATCTTGTATTTCAATTGGAACAATGGCCTGATGTGTGATTTCATATTCTTGTCCATCAAAATTTGTATATGCATAAGGTGATCCTATGGGTATTTTTTCTAAGTAAGGTATCATTCCTTGTTGAATAAATGAAGCTCCTGCCCCTGAATCTATTAATATTGTAGTCATATTCCATTCTTGTCCATTGAAATATTTTCCATATAATTTATAATTTCTAGCATTTCTATTGTCTGCTAAAATTCTTAAACTTGTCGTTCTTGGCAAATTTCTTAATATTGGTCGTAATCTTCTATTATATCTGTCTGTGCTTGCTCTAGCTTCTTCTATTCTATCTCCATTTGTTAATTGTAATTGATTTCCCTCATATCATAATCTTCTTGGGATTTTATTATCTGTTACTAGGGGTTTCTCTGAAACATCTATGTTTATGTTTTCTGGTATATCTATTTCAGATATTATATCTGGCTTAGTAATTTTTCCTATGTCTTTAAATATATTAGGAAGCATTATAATATCTTTATCTTCAAAATTTTCAGAGTGATGTGTATTACTAAGAGCATAGCTTATTATATATGTTATCAAATAAGGAATGGTCCTTTTTTCATAAATTTTGTTCTTTGAAAATCCTGTATTAAACTTAAGGTTCTATTTATATTATTATCTCTAATATTTACACTTATCTTTAGATAAATATTAAAGATTAGTTTTTGATGACTAAGATTTCCCTGTAATATTCCTAACGTAGCATCTCTTCTATCATTAATCCTATTATCCATTAATACAATATTTATAGGTGAATCTATTCCTTCTCTAAAGGTTGCTTTATTCATCATTTGAATGGCTCCTATGTGAATCCATCCTATTTTAGATCTATCTTTTATTTTTTCCATTTTTCTCATTAAGTCCTCCTTTCATAGTAAAGGTATATTTATTCTATTTCTAGTATATTCTATTTGCATAGGCATTTCTCTATTAGTTATTCCATAATAAAAAATATGTTTTCTTTGGGTAATTTTCTCAAAAATTGATGTTTTAAATCCATCAGAATTTTCTAATCTGAATTCGGTGTTTCTTATCCTATTAAATAATTTTCTATCTATTAATACTTCTTGCAAGAAATTTCCTGCTTCTTCCTGATATTCTTCTATTATTTCTTATTGAGTCTGATTTTGTGTCTGAGAAATAATAGATTGATCCATCGGATTGCTCATCATCACTTGTTTGGACAAATTCTTGAATATTTTTGATCTCAGAAAGTTCTTCTTCTATAATTTCCTCGAATTGTTTTTGATTAATCTTCTTAGATCCTCTTTTTGGACATTCATTAGCATAATGTCCTATTTCTTGACATATAAAACATTTACATTCTTTTGGTTTCTTTTTATTATAATTTTTATTTCTTCTGTAATATTTTTGTTTCGGTTTAGGTTTCAATCCAAACCTTTTCCTTTTCTTGAATTTATATTTGTTTCTTCTATTGTACCTCATTGGTTCACATCCTATGGTTATTGGATGAGTTAATTGGGAACAACAAAGTCCTTGTTTTACTACTTTATTTGTTTTTCTACTTAGTGTGGCTTCTGCACACTATTCTTCTAATTTCATTCTTAAAAATTCTATTCGTCCTCCTAATGTATCTGCTCTTTGTCTGATGTATTGGGGATATAATTGCATCGCTTTAAATCCCCATGGGTCGGGTACCTTGGTATAAAATAAATTTAATAAACTCTTGCTGGTAACATTTTCTTTATCCGTTCTGTCATATATTTTATAAAAATATTCCTGAAATTTACATATATATTCATCAATTAGGCACATATCACAGAGTTTTAAGTTATATAATAAAAAGATAAATCTCTATTTTTCTTTTTCTTTTTCTGTGTCTTTATTTACATTCCACATTTCTCCTAAAAATTCTCTTCTTAATTCATTTTCATAGTTGTTTACTACTTGAGCTAATGTGGTTGTTGTTCCTTTTACTGCTTCTTTATCGTTGTCAGTTAATCCTTTCCACCAATCTGCTACGATTCCTTGGAAGGTTAAATGACAAAATCTTGATGATGTTTCAATATCATAACTTTGTGATGTAACTGAGAAATATGTGGCCTTTTCCCATCTTATTATGGCTTCATCTATATTTCTTACACAATTTAAATTTAAATAAATTCCATTAGCACTAATATATTCTTGATTCATATAATCAACTGGGGTTTCTATAGCAATATTACTTGGTCTTCTATCAGATGCCCAATTTATTCCTTCGTATCTATTTCTATCAGTAGGTTTTCTTCTAAAGCTAGGATCTGACCAGTATCTCACCCCTACTTGTTCTGGTGTTTCATTTCTACTGCCTTGTCCGCTAGGGACAGTTGTAGGAATAGGCATGGTTACTTGACTTCCAAAACTTTCTCCCTGTAGTGGTTTCATGTTTACCGTTCTAACTTTTTCCATTAATCTTACTATTTCTTGACTTAGACTGTCTAATTCTTCTGCTTCAGCTTCTAAGTATCTATTTTCTAATTGTTCGATTTTAAAGTCGTATGTTTCTTCTATCTGAAGAGGACATAAACTTATTTCGTTTCCACTTGTTTGGAATAGGTTTATTTTTTATAAACATTCGTTATTTTGTTTTTCATACAAATATTCCATTGTTCTTTGTAATTCTACTATCATTTCTTGGATTTTCTGAAAGTTTTTCGAATGGTTTTCATGAACCTGTACTTCTAGTTTCTTATACATATTATTCAATATTAACTTCAAATTCCAGATCTAAAGCTTCGTATATGTTATTATCTTCTAAATCATTAAATTCATTCTTCAAAATTTTATCTTTGAGTTTTGGACCGCTGCATGGCTCTGATACCAGTTCGTTGGTGCAGAAATTTCTGCACCAACGAAGTGGTATGCACTCTTTTGCTTGGTCAGACTTCTAGACGATGGCCTCCGGGATGGAATAAGGGAGATATATCTCTCGACTGATGAAGATAGAAGAACTGGGGGTGTAACGGGTTACACACTATCTTTCCTATTCTATGATAGTACAAGGATTATGATCTTCAAGCTGGAGCTTGTTTCCTACACTTATGGAATGAGCACGCAAGAATCATCTCAAGAACTTGAAATGGAATCTGGAATAGAATTAGGAAATCGAGCCTCTGCTCTTTTATTGCAGGACCTAATTTACATACATAGCTACCCTTTGGGACTCACTCCAACTACGAGTGCCCCTACTACTATCCCTCGAGTGTTTATATAGAGACTCTCTCGGTTACATTGCATTGATGCTTCTCTTTTTCTTTACATGGTTGTCGAACACTTGTCCGGTGGCGAGCTTTCTTCTTTTTGAAATCTTTCTCCAACGTACATCTGTCCGGTGGAGGGTTCTTTGTCGTTCTTTGCTTCTTGCAAGTGTCTTCTTACGTCATTGATGACGTGTCTTCTTCTAGAATGCTTTTTATCGGCTTGTGTTGCTGTGGCTGTCTCTTTCCATCTTATCTTGACATGCGGGACATATTTTTCCCTCATGTCTTATGAGTTGGCAAAATATATGCTGACATTTGTTGCTTGATTTAATTTGTCCGGTTTCTATTCTTCTTAGAAACCTTTCTAAATTAATTTTTGTAGAGGTATTAGTCCTTCATGTATTGGATAGAATGATTGTGCTATCCGAAGCCTTATGAGGCCAACTTTGGTTTTCATTAATTAATTTTTCTAGTACTTGGCAAAGGATTTTTAATCCTAATGCCCTTCTTGTTTCGACAAATTCCTTATTGACCTTGTTCTCTTCAAATTCTTTTCTGTAATCTGTGTCAATCTCTTTGACATATTCTGGGGAGGATACTCCAATTTGAATGCAGTGTATTGGACTAAATTTCTTTAATTTTTCCCAGTCCTCTGATGCTGAGAAAATCTTGATATAAATGTCACTAGTAGGTTTTACTAGTGGACTATGATTTTTGAATTCTCTGACTGATCTGGCAATATCTTGGGGCAGTCCTTGTATTTCCCTAAGATCTTGGCTTAGATATATTAAATTCGCTGCTCTGATTCTGAAACAATCTCTGATGATTCTTGGATCAACTACTTTATCAAAGTTAATTATGGGATATATTCTCGTATGATTTGGCACACACGTTTCCGTTGTTTTGAGATTGTAAACAATCTCTAATAAGGTTCTATATTCATTTTCATTTTTTGTTAAGAACTCTGCAAGGCTCAATTGCAGGTCATATTCTTGCTCGTTCTGAGATACCCTAAATTTAAATATCCTTTCGGGCATCAATTTGATATTATCCGCTGTATTGCGGTGTTCTTTCTCCAAAGAGATTGTATTTTCCACGGTTAAGCGGGAGCTATTTTCTGAAAAAATAGCAGTTTGAAAACTGCTTCTTGCCACTTGGCTATTATCTTTCTCAGTGGAGATAGTATTTTCAGCTGTGAAGCTGGTCTTAGCAGTTTTAAAGCTGCTTTCTTTTGCCATCAGGCTTGTATTTTCAGTGGTTTTTCCGACAGAATCTGAAATCTGGAGGGATATATCTATTGGCCTTTTACCTGTCATTTTATCCGTCCTTTCTGATCCTTTTTGTTGGATCTCCCTTCTGAAGTGGTTTAAATCTGCAATTATTCCTGCAATGTCTTGTTTACTTTCCTCTATATTATCAATAATTTTATCTTGCTTCTAGATCATCTCTACTAATTCTATGTAATTTTCTTGTAACAAATTACAATTTCTCTGCAGTCGAGCTTCTAATTCTGCAAGTTTTTTGTCAACCTGCTCCATTGTATTCTCTTGATAAGAAATCTGCAAGAACGTTAGTTTCTCCTTTAATAATTTCTATATCAAAAATATATTCTGCAAAGAATGTTTGCCATCTACTTAGTCTTTTATATTCTGGTGTAGATGGTAGATTATTTTTAATAAATGCTTTTCCTTGGGTATTGTCTACTCGTACTAGGAATTTTTTGGGTAATAAAAAATAGGAAAAATTTTTAATTCCCTTTTTTAATGCTAATAATTCTTTTTCGTTTGAGTGATATCTTTTCTCTGTATCTGTAAATGTTCCGGACGTATATGTACATACATTTTCCTTTTGTTCATCTTTCTTTTTTAAGATTGCTCCCCAAAATTCTTCTGAGGCATCACTTTCTATTATTAGGTCGTCGTTTTCTAAGGGAAGATCTAATCTTGGCAAATTTTTGCATTTTTCTTTTATAAATCTAACATGATTTATAAGTTCCTCCGTCATGAGAAAAATAGTATTTTTCTTTAATATTTTTTGTAAGGGATTCCTCAATTTTGCCAAGTTTTCTATGAATTGTTCAGCGTAATTCAAACATCCCAAAAATCTTTGTAATTGTTTTTTGTCTTCTATTTTATCTGGAAACTTAACAATTTTTTCTACAATATGTTCCTGTAATTCTATTCCACTTGAGTCTAATTTTAGTCCTAAGAATTCTATTTTAGATTTACAAATTTCTATTTTCTTCTTAGATAATACTATTCCTGTCTTTTGACAAAGAAGGGAAAATATTTGTAAATGTTTATAATGTTCTTTTTCATTTTTACTGGCTATTAAGATGTCATCAACATATACTAGACAAAAAGAGTTATATGGTTCAAATACCTTATCCATTCTTCTTTGATATATCTGTGGAGCATTTTTTAATCCAAAGGGCATTACCGTCCATTCATAATGTCCTTGTGGAGTGCTAAATGCCGTTAATGGTATACTTTTTTTATCTAATCGTATTTGGTAAAATCCTGATTTACAGTCAAATTTTGAATAAATATTTTTTCCTCTTGTCATATTTATTAAGGTTTCTTTATGTGGAAGAAAATATCCATCAAACTTGGTATATTGATTTAGTTGCTTATAATTTACTACCATTCTAGGTTTTCCTCTTTTTATTTCTGCATGGTTTCTTACCATGAATGCTGGACTAGAATGTGGGCTTTTTTATTTTTGTATTAATTGTGATGTTTCTAATTCTTGTAATTGGGTACGGAATTCCTCAATATCAACAAGATTATATCTCATGGGTTTTACTCTGATTATTTTATTTTCATCAATTAGTTCGATTGTAGCCCATTCTTGACTGATATTCCAAAGGGCTAATGGATTATCACTATAGTTCTTTTCAAATAATGCCTCAATATCTTGTATATTGAGTTGTGCAATGATTCTCCCTGTTATTGGTTGTTTTTTATTTGTAATATAATCACCACGTTTGCTGCGAAAATTAAATTTGTTTCTTTTATATGCTTTTTGTATTCTTTTTACTATAATCCAATGGTCACAGGATGTTAATAACTGAATATAATTTTGATGTTGTATATATAATTTAAATTTTTGTGTGAAGTTATTTCCTAATAATATATCTTGTTGTGCATATTCAGGGGTATAAAATGGTGGGCATGTAATTATATAATTTCCTAAAATGATTTTAGGTTTTTTAACTCCATGAGTTAATTCATGTCTTTTTCCCGTAAAATCTTTTCCATATAACGTAGGTAGTGTTGTGATATATTTTTCAGGAAAACATTGTCTTCGCGCGATGCAAGTTCCTACACCTGTGTCTATAAATGCATGAAAATATTCTGTTATATTCCTCATATATAATTCCTGCTACTATGTAGACACTATATATACTAGTCATTATCTTTTTTCCAAAAATATTCTTGGTTATTATATGTAAAATACAGTCCTTCCCTTTGTAGTGTAAATGGTTCCATTTGTTGTAATGCACTCATTCCTAGTATAATTTCTATGTCGTCATTACGACTATCTGATTGTACATATAGCGTAATATCAATTTTTATATCTTGTATTTCAATTGGAACAATGGCCTGATGTGTGATTTCATATTCTTGTCCATCAAAATTCGTATATGCATAAGGTGATCCTATGGGTATTTTTTCTAAGTAAGGTATCATTCCTTGTTGAATAAATGAAGCTCCTGCCCCTGAATCTATTAATATTGTAGTCATATTCCATTCTTGTCCATTGAAATATTTTCCATATAATTTATAATTTCTAGCATTTCTATTGTCTGCTAAAATTCTTAAACTTGTCGTTCTTGGCAAATTTCTTAATTTTGGTCGTAATCTTCCGTTATATCTATCTGTGCTTGCTCTAGCTTCTTCTATTCTATCTCCATTTGTTAATTGTAATTGATTTCCCTCGTATCGTAATCTTCTTGGGATTTTATTATTTGTTACTAGGGGTTTCTCTGAAACATTTATGTTTATGTTTTCTGGTATATCTTTTTCAGATATTATATCTGGCTTAGTAATTTTTCCTATGTCTTTAAATATATTAGGAAGCACTATAATATCTTTATCTTCAAATTTTTCAAAGTGATGTGTATTACTAAGAGCATAGCTTATTATATATGTTATCGAATAAGGAATGGATGCTTTTTTCATAAATTCTGTTATTTGAAAATCATGTATTAAACTTAAGGTTCTATTTATATTATTATCTCTAATATTTACACTTATCTTTGGATAAATATTAAAGATTAGTTTCTGATGACTAAGATTTCCCTGTAATATTCCTAACGTAGCATCTCTTCTATCATTAATCCTATTATCCATTAATACAATATTTATAGGTGAATCTATTCCTTCACTAAAGGTTGCTTTAATCATCATTTGAATGGCTCCTATGTGAATCCATCCTATTTTAGATCTATCTTTTATTTTTTCCATTTTTCTCATTAAGTCCTCCTTTCGTAGTAAAGTTATATTTATTCTATTTCTAGTATATTCTATTTGCATAGGCATTTCTCTATTAGTTATTCGATAATAAAAAATATGTTTTCTTTGGGTAATTTTCTCAAAAATTGATGTTTTAATTCCATCAGAATTTTCTAATCTTAATTCGGTGTTTCTTATCCTATTAAATAATTTTCTATCTATTAATACTTTTTGCAAGAAATTTCCTGCTTCTTCCTGATATTCTTCTATTATTTCTTCTTCAGTCTGATTCTGTCTCTGAGAAATAATAGATTGATCCATCAGATTGTTCATCATCAGTTGTTTGGACAAATTCTTGAATATTTTCGATCTCAGAAAGTTCTTCTTCTATAATTTCCTCGAATTGCTTTTGATTAATCTTCTTAGATCCTCTTTTTGGACATTCATTAGCATAATGTCCTATTTCTTGACATATAAAACATTTACATTCTTTTGGTTTCTTTTTATTATAATTTTTCTTTCTTCTGTAATATTTTTGTTTCGGTTTAGGTTTAAATCCAAACCTTTTCCTTTTCTTGAATTTATATTTGTTTCTTCTATTGTACCTCATTGGTACACGTCCTATGGTTATTGGATGAGTTAATTGGGATCAACAAAGTCCTTGTTTTACTACTTTATTTGTTTTTCTACTTAGTGTGGCTTCTGCACACCATTCTTCTAATTTCATTCTTAAAAATTCTATTCGTCCTCCTAATGTATCTGCTCTTTGTCCGATGTATTGGTAATAATTGCATCGCTTTAAATCCCCATGGGTCGGGTACCTTGGTATAAAATAAATTTAATAAACTCTTGCTGGTAACATTTTCTTTATCTGTTCAGTCATATATTTTATAAAAATATTCCTGAAATTTACATATATATTCATCAATTCGGCACATATCACAGAGTTTTAAGTTATATAATAAAAAGATAAATCTCTGTTTTTCTTTTTCTTTTTCAGTGTCTTTATTTACATTCCACGTTTCTCCTAAAAATTCTCTTCTTAATTCGTTTTCATATTTGTTTACTACTTGAGCTAATGTGGTTGCTGTTCCTTTTATTACTTCTTTATCGTTGTCAGTCAATCCTTTCCACCAATCTGCTACGATTCCTTAGAAGGTTAAATGACAAAATCTTTATGTTGTTTCAATATCATAACTTTGTGATGTAACTGATAAATATGTGGCTTTTGCTCATCTTGTTATGGCTTCATCTATATTTCTTACACAATTTAAATTTAAATAAATTCCATTAGCACTAATATATTCTTGATTCATATAATCAACTGGGGTTTCTATAGAAATATTACTTGGTCTTCTATCAGATGCCCAATTTATTCCTTCGTATCTATTTCTATCAGTAGGTTTTCTTCTAAAGCTAGGATCTGACCAGTATCTCGCCCCTGGTTGTTCTGGTGTTTCTTTTCTACTGCCTTGTCCGCTAGGGACAGTTGTAGGAATAGGCATGGTTACTTGACTTCCAGAACTTTCTCCCTATAGTGGTTTCATGTTTACCGTTCTAACTTTTTCCATTAATCTTACTATTTCTTGACTTAGACTGTCTAATTCTTCTGCTTCGGCTTCTAAGTATCTATTTTCTAATTGTTCGATTTTAAAGTCGTCTGTTTCTTCTATCTGAAGAGGACATAAACTTATTTCGTTTCCACTTGTTTGGAATAGGTTTATTTTTTATAAACATTCGTTATTTTGTTTTTCATACAAATATTCCATTGTTCTTTGTAATTCTACTATCATTTCTTGGATTTTCTGAAAGTTTTTTGAGTGGTTTTCATGAACCTGTACTTCTAGTTTCTTATACATATTATTCAATATTAACTTCAAATTCCATATCTAAAGCTTCGCATATGTTATTATCTTCTAAATCATTAAATTCATTCTTCAAAATTTTATCTTTGAGTTTTGGACCGTTGCATGGCTCTGATACCACTTCGTTGGTGCAGAAATTTTTGATTCTGTTATCATGCTTTGAAAACATACTCGAACTGCCCTTATGGGTGTTGTATGCTTTCTTAGCTTTATCATTTTGTCTATAATTATTATATTTTTTTAGACTGGATTCTTAATCTCTTCTCCTTTATACTAAAAAATTTTCGCATAATTGAATTCATAGTGTAAGGAACTAGCATCCAGAAAGAAGACGATAACACTCTGAGTATCATAGAGAGCAAGATAATCTGTATACCTGTGTTGCCCACCTCGCTTCCTCTTATCTTCAATCGCCAGTCGATCTTCTCTTAACGATTACTAAGAGAAGTACTCCTTAGACTTCAACGTTCCGGATCTCAGACTCCTCATCATCCTATGGCCTTCATGTCCAAACCATGCAGAAATAAAAAGAGGAAAAGCCAGAATGGTAGTAAATTATAAGCAACTAAATCAATATACCAAGTTTGATGGATATTTTCTTCCACATAAAGAAACCTTAATAAATATGACAAGAGGAAAAAATATTTATTCAAAATTTGACTGTAAATCAGGATTTTACCAAATACGATTAGATCAAAAATGTATACCATTAACGACATTTAGCACTCCACAAGGACATTATGAATGGACGGTAATGCCCTTTGGATTGAAAAATGCTCCACAGATATATCAAAGAAGAATGGATAAGGTATTTGAACCATATAACTCTTTTTGTCTAGTATATGTTGATGACATTTTAATAGCCAGTAAAAATGAGGAAGAACATTATAAACATTTACAAATATTTTCCCTTCTTTGTCAAAAGACAGGAATAGTATTATCTAAGAAGAAAACAGAAATTTGTAAATCTAAAATAGAATTATTAGGACTAAAATTAGACTCAAGTGGAATAGAATTATAGGAACATATTGTAGAAAAAATTGTTAAGTTTCCAGATAAAATAGAAGACAAAAAACAATTACAAAGATTTTTTGGGATGTTTGACTTACGCTGAACAATTCATAGAAAACTTGGCAAAATTGAGGAATCCCTTACAAAAATTATTAAAGAAAAATGCTATTTTTCTCATTATGGAGGAACTTATAAATCATGTTAGATTTATAAAAGAAAAATGCAAAAATTTGCCAAGATTAGATCTTCCCTTAGAAAACGACGACTTAATAATAGAAACTGATGCCTCAGAACAATTTTGCGGAGCAGTCTTAAAAAAGAAAGATGAACAAAAGGAAAATGTATGTACATATACGTCCGAAACATTTACAGATAGAGAGAAAAGATATCACTCAAACGAAAAAGAATTATTAGCATTAAAAAGGGAATTAAAAAATTTTCCTATTTTTTATTACCCAAAAAATTCCTAGTACGAGTAGACAATACCCAAGTAAAAGCATTTATTAAAAATAATCTACCATCTATACCAGAATATAAAAGACGAAGTAGATGGCAAACATTCTTTGCAGAATATATTTTTGATATAGAAATTATTAAAGGAGAAACTAACGTTCTTGCAGATTTCTCATCAAGAGAATACAATGGAGCAGGTTGATAAAAAATTTGCAGAATTAGAAGCTCGACTGCAGAGAAATTGTAATTTGTTACAAGAAAATTACATAGAATTAGTAGAGATGATCCAGAAGCAAGATAAAATTATTGATAATATAGAGGAAAGTAAACAAGACATTGTAGGAATAATTGCAGATTTAAATCACTTCAGAAGGGAGATTCAACAAAAAGGATCAGAAAGGACGGATAAAATGAAAGGTAAAAGGCCAATAGATATATCCCTCCAGATTTCTGATTCTGTTGGAAAAACCACTGAAAATACAAGCCTGATGGCAAAAGAAAGCAGCTTTAAAACTACTAAGACTAGCTTCACAGCTGAAAATACCATCTCCACTGAGAAAGATAATAGCCAAGTGGCAAGAAGTAGTTTTCAAACTGCTATTTCTTCAGAAAATAGCTCCCGCTTAACCGCGGAAAATACAATCTCTTCGGAGAAAGAACACCGCAATACAATGGATAATATCAAATTGATGCCCGAAAGGATATTTAAATTCTGGGTATCTCAGAACGAGCAGGAATATGACCTGCAATTGAGCCTTGCAGAGTTCTTCACAAAAAATGAAAATGAATATAGAACCTTATTAGAGATTGTTTACAATCTCAAAACAACGGAAACATGTGTTCCAGATCATACGGGAATATATCCCAGAATTAACTTTGATAAAGGAGCTGATCCAAGAATCATCAGAGATTGTTTCAGAATCGGAGCAGCGAATTTAATATATCTAAGCCAAGATCTAGGGGAAATACAAGGACTGCCCCAAGATATTGCCAGATCAGTCAGCAAATTCAAAAATAATAGTCCACTAGTAAAACCTACTAGTGACATTTATATCAAGATTTTCTCAGCATCAGAGGACTGGGAAAAATTAAAGAAATTTAGTCCAATACACTGCATTCAAATTGGAGTATCCTCCCCAGAATATGTCAAAGAGATTG
>OY856412.1:1037729743-1037737243 GCA_963693085.1 Alisma plantago-aquatica
ATGATGAAGTCAACCACATTTGCAAATCTGATAGCCATGCCTCATCTTACTGTAGATGTAACTCTTTTAGAAGATCTGATAGAGAGATATGTTGAAGACGACAAGTTCATGTTAGCACCAGGTTTTGAGGCGAGGATGACTATAGACGATGTAGGAGTGATACTAGGTTTGCCTAGTAAAGGTATGGATGTAGTTCCACAAAAGCAATCACAGATTGTAAGAAAAATATGGGAGGATTTTGCTAATGCAATAAGAGGAAAAGATAAAGTTGGTGATAGAAGTAAGAAAATAAGAGAAGGATGTGTTACACAAGGAGAACTTGAGTAAACTCTGGCAGGAATTTGCAAAGAATGACTCCAAAGAAAACTACCAAAATATGTGTCGTGCATGGATGTTGCACTTGTTAGCAACATTACTTTTACCAGACACTAGCTATTGAGCCCCCATTTACCTTCTACATTATTTGGATGATGTAACTGCTACATGGCAGTTAAACTGGGCAAAGTTAGTGCACGACAACATATTCAAGAGAATGAAAGTTTTAAGTGAGAATATAAGGATGAATTGAAGAGGGGAAACCAGCAAAAGAACACTCTACACAACTGGATGTGTAATGTGCTTGTGTGTAAGTGACACATTGCATAGTTACTTTGGTTACATTAAACAACCATATATGAACATTTGAACACTAATTTATACTTTTCTTGTCAACACAAGTCTGGGCTTATGAGTTAACAGGGATAGCAGAGCCTACTTTCCTTGAGGCAAAACCACGAATAAAAAGATGGGAAACTCCTTTTAAGATGGTGAAGGATTTTAAAAGGTTGGACAATGACAATGTAAGAATCAGTGTGGGTAAAGTGAAAATAAATATGCCAATTAATATAAGAGGTTTATAATAAATTGATAACTTTTGTGCACATGTTTCTGTAGTGTTGAAGAAGGATGACATAGATGATTGGGAAGCTGCAATGGTAGTGGAATATTTCCCTTATTATCTCACACTAAATAAAGCCAAGAGCAGGGTAGTTAGTAAGAAGATACTTACATTAAATAACACAAGCAGAGAAGTCTCAGGAAGCTTGGAGAATAGAGTATTGATTCTTAAGGACGAGCATAGACTATAGAAGGAAACATGCAACATAATTGCCCTAGAAGCTTTTAATGTTCTAAGAGAAGAAAACGAGCAGTTGAAGAGAAGACTGGAGGAAGTTGAAGCTAAGGCGACAATTACAAGCATTCACAATCTACAACTACACCAACTCCCAATTTCATTAAGAATGAAAGTTGGCATTCAGATGATTTAAGTGTAATTAGACAGAGGATGCAGGATCTGAAGAATAAGTTGTTGGAAATGGACCAACCTGGACCTACAGAAGAATGACCAAGATTGAGCAAGCTTCGACTAAGGAGAAAAGTAGTGGAGAAAACACATACGAAAGATTCAGAGAAAGTGCAAGATGATAAAAAAGACAAAGAAGTAGAAGCCCAAATGACAGAAAATGTACCACAAGATTCAAAGAAAGTAGAAGAAGATCGATCTGAAGAAACTGGCTCTTCCATTGACCTTGAAAGAAAAAGTCTTACTTTAGATATTGTGCACTGGCCATGAGGAGGTGAGATGATGGAGTTCGTCTCGTCCATTGACCTTGTATGGCACCAGTTTTGGGATTCGCGGTTGAAGGTTGGATTTGAGCGGTACAACTCACTTTCTCAGGGCATAATAAATGGTAATCCAGTCGTATACTATATATTGCTTAGGGCAAAACATGGAACATTGGTTGAGGCCTTGCTTGTATAGTTGCCCTAGTTATATCTTATAGTTCACACATTGTGGGAAGAGGAAGGCATATCCTTTAGTGTGACTTGTTGACCTCCACAATTTGATAAAATCTTATAAAGGATGCTTGAGTAATAGGCATGAATCTCTCTTATGCCCCTTGGCTCAATGAAAGTCATGAAAGGTATTTTTGTTGTAATTCTTCAACAAGGTATTTGGTGGTTCCATTGGCTTCTTTCTCTCTAAGAAGGGAAGATTTTCTCATCTGAAAACCCCTGTCGATGAGTTTGCAAGCAGAACAAAGAAAAATCAAAAGATGTTGTACCAAGTCTGAATGCTTGCCTTATGTCAGATTAAAAAGAACTCTTAGATAAACAATGTAATACCACAATGCGAAGTGTATGTTATAGAATCTGAAGTAAACTCTGCAACCAATACTATGTGTATATGGTTATGGTTATGTTTTGTTACTTTTTGTTTGACATTTGAACCTATGGGTTCATTAGTTATATGTGTATATGGTTATGGTTTGCTGCCAATTCTGAATGCATGGCTTATGTTACAGAATCCGAAGTAAACTCTACAAAGTTATAGTACATCAATTCTATGTGTATATGGTTATGTTTTGTTGCTTTGTGTTTGGCATTTGGACCTATCAGTTTGATCTTAGTTGAATGTTCTAATAACTTTAGCTAGTTGTTGTTCTTTTAAGGATAATTATTGTGATCAGCGGGTGCTCATTGCATGAGTGGAGTAACTCTCTTCTGAACTGAAAGGTAAATATGTAAAATGAAAAGTAACTATGTGAGAAGGTAAGTAAATAGATGAGCTAACAAGTAACTATATCGACATGAAAGTAACTCTCTAGATCAAAAAGTAACTGTTATACATCAAATAGTAACTTTGATCCAAGAAAGGAAAAGTAGCGTTACACAGTGTAACAGGAACTGATTGTTTCCCTTTAACATAAAGGCCGTAATCAATTATAACGATCTTATTACATATCTCAGGTATGTCCAGCATCATTAGGATATTCAAAATGTTGTTATAGTTACTAGTAGTGCTCATTTAGTTACTCGCAGGGTTATCACAGTTACTCGTAGTGCATTTCCAGTTACTCGTATTGTTTTCACAGTTACTCTAGCTGCTATTTGAGTTACTCGTAGTGCTCATTCAGTTACTCGCATTGTTGTCATAGTTACTCATAGTGTTTCATAGTTACTCACAGGCTATTTTCAGTTACTCACAGGGTTTTTTAGTTACTCGCAGGGTTTCTTCAGTTACTCGCATGGTTTTGTCAGTTACTCACAGGATTTGTTCAGTCACCTTTGAAAATACAAGTAACAGGAACATCTTGTAAAGTAACTGTACTAGTACGAGAGAAAGTGTTCGATTCCGAAAAAAGGTAACTGTATTAACACTAAGAGTAACAGTAGGAGCACAATGAGTAACTGTGACAACACTAAGAGTAAATGTAACAATATAAAAAGTAACTCTAGCATTCAAAAAGTAACTTTTGTACTTTGCAAAGTAACTCTTGTGGAAATACTCCCCAGTCCCTCCACCACCAACCCATCCCTCACCACGAGGCCTGCTATCCTCTTTTGGTGAATCACACTCCATTTAATGCATTAGAAGAAGAGATATATACAATGCACTGATTCTGTTAAAGAAGGAACCATAAAAGAGAAGAAAAGAGAAGGTTGTACAATGTAAAAGCACAGAGCACTACTGTATCATCTAAAATGTATCATCTAAACTGTAAAAGCACAAAGCACAGAGCACCATTGTATCATAAGAACAACATAATGTTTGCAAACTGTACTGCCCATCTTTGCAACACCAAAAGCACAGAGCACTTTTCCATCTGCTTTTAAGTTCCAGTGCTCTCATCTCGCCCTTTCGCTCACTTTCAAACAGCCTACCTTCTTCACAGCCTACCTTCTTCACAACCTACCTTCTTCACAGCCTACCTTCTTCTACAATTACTAATTTTCTCACAACCATCAACACAACCTACCATGGATCCATTCATCCAGCCCATGAACTACACCCTTGACGACAAAACAATGGAATCCATTCAACTTCCTATAGAATGGAAATATCTCCATTTTCACATTAAACCAGGCAACACCACCTTCCATATCGGAAACCAGACATTTTAGATCACCCTTATTTAGAATGAAAACGGATCACTTTCAAGTGGTAGGGGATGGAAAAGGATGATCGCACAACTCAAGATTCACAAAGATTGGATCATCTTCCTCAATCCAACCGATCACCAGACAATCACAACATGGATCATAGATTATTTCTTAGAAACACCAACCGACCTTCTTCCTCCCTTTAGAATGCCTAGTGAAGTAGTATTCTCTGGAATGGATGATTCTGCAGATCAGGTATTTGTTAGGGACAAATACCAAGCACCTCCAGGATCAGTTGTAAATCCTTTACAGGTTGACTCGTTTACAACAACTGACACCTCAACATCTGCAGAAGAAACTGCTTTTTCTTCTGTCCACCCTTCCTATCATAAATAGGTATGCACCGCCGCCCTTTTCTCCTTGCCTTTTGGTCGATAATCTTCCCCATCACCACCTATATAGTCTACCCATTTTTACTTCACAGAGCTATATATTGTCTGATTTGATCCTGATTCTTAAGTGTTTTTTTGGTTTCGACTGGCTGTTCCTACTATGAACCGGTGTGCTGGTGCTGACCCGTTGCACTAGAGATCAAGAAGAGATTAAAGAAGGAGAAGGTGACAAGCAGAATGAAGAAAAATCAGAAGATGGTGTGCCAAGTCTGAATGCATGAAAGAAATAGTAACTCTGAGGTGCAAAAAGTAACCTTCGCAAAAGGCAGATCAGTTGTTTATGGTTATGGTTTGTTACTTTTTGTTTGACATTTGAACCTATGGGTTCATCAGTTCAATGTGTATATGGTTATGTTTTGTTGCTTTGTGTTTGGCATTTGGACCTATCAATTTGATCTTAGTTGAATGTTCTTATAACTTTTGCTAGTTGTTGCTCGTTAATGGAGAATGATTGTGATCAGTAGGTGCTCATTGCAAGTGTGGAGTAACTCTCTTCCGAACTAAAAAGTAAATATGTAAAATGAAAAGTTGAAAAGGAAAGTAACTTGATGAACTAACAAGTAACTATACCAACATGAAAGTAACTCTCTAGATCAAAAAGTAACTGCTATACATCAAACAGTAACTTTGATCCAAGAAAAGTAAAGTAGTGTTACACATTGTAACAGGAAGTGATTCTTCAGTGCGGCCATTTTTCAATAAAAACATCATATCTCCCATACATGCCCATTCTTTAGTGCGGTCGTGGTATTATAAAGGATGAAGATAACAAAGATTCATATTTCTATTTATAAAGTAATTTTGTTGATCTTTAAGTAATTATATGAACTGTAAAGTAACTGGAACAGATAAAAGTAACTGGTGCACACAAAACGTTTGATTTAGATAGAAATAGTAACTCTGAGGTGCAAAAGGTAACCTTTAAAAATACAAGTAAGTTAGTGATTAAGTATAGGAGAATGAACCTAATCTTAAGCAAGGATTAATTTTTATCAAAGAGGAATTATGAAGTATGATGGTAATATAAAGGAAATATGAGACTAATTAAGAAATACATATATAACATAAAATGGAAAAACATATCACACAACAAACAAATTTTGGATGATCTTTATAAAAGATTTAAATTCGATACAATTGAAGCTACCTATAAAAGAGTAGCAATAAAACTAAAGTATAATCAAATATCAATTACAACTGTCACACATTACATCTTGGCCATTACAATTACATCTGAATTTGACATGACTCACACATGAAACAATTGGGTACCATTATAGTAAAACTAGTGAATAAATCAACTTCGATAACAACATTGTCAGCAATAGCAGAAAATTCACAGCTTCAGGAAGCACAACAGGAAGCCCACAGTAGACCACAACAGCAGTAGCATTAAATCCGCAACTTCAGTAAGCCATAAAAAAATGAAGCCCACAGCAGACCACGACAACAGTAACAGCAGTACCATTACAGATCAACCAAGAGAAGAAAACTTATCAAGTCAGGAACACCACGATTCACAAAAAGTAACTCTGTCAATATAAAAAGTAATCATGAGAATATAAAATAACTATGTGAAATGAAAAAATAGAAGAAGAAGCTAAATTCAAACACACACATATTTCTTCAATGGACAGTTTCTACTATCATGGTTAACACCATATTGTAAACAATTCTTACACTGTCTCATTTTAAATTGAGAAATTTCAACTCCAGATTTAAACTGCACATCAGTAGATCTAGGTCTACCTTTAGTTTTACAAACACTGGGAATATGGACCTTGACAGTAGAAGAAGTTGTATTAGAACCAGTTACACCAACATCAGCAACATCTAATTCTAACAGCTCCTTTCGCAAAGCAATGAGTTTTTCTAGACACATATCTACAGTGTTGTTCCTACACGCTATATTAACAATTGAATTGCAAGCAGATACCAACTGCAGTCTATTCCTAGTGGATAGCTGCATGATAGATGATTTTCCGAAAATCAAAGGATGATCTCTATATCCTTTAGTCCACCTCTTCAGTATATATGGATCAGGAAGAGTGCAAAAATCATGACTCTTTAGATAAGCAAGTATGTGTCTACATGGAATTCCTTTGAATTCTAACATGAAACAATTGCATGATACCATACCAGTGGATGAGTCTTTCTTCAAAAAATGAGGAGAACAAGAACCACCAAGATGATGTACCTCAAATACAACATCATCAGAAGTTTCCTTTACATTATACACCATACTTTGATGAACTTCAGCTTGAAATATCTTAAAAATTTCCTTGGTGTATATACCTCTCATTTTCTCCTCCTAAGGCCACACTAATGACAAAGGAAGATTGTCGTAATCATCATCAAAATCTTTGAAATTTTCAATCTCCTGTACATGAGAGTAAGCAGTCTCTAAGCAACATACAAGTTCAAAAAGTGTTTTCCTACTATTGACATGACTTCAAATGAAAGCATTCAAGCTCTCACTTCTTTGTGTTATCCTCATACCAGCAAAGAAAGAATCCTGCATAAAACATGGAACCCAATCCCACCGCATAGCATACATATCAGAAAACCAACTAATATATAATAGGTCATTCTCTTGAACTACAAAATTCCACCTCCCTTCAAATGTGTCTGTAGCATCTGTGTTCCATACACAATCATTCAAAGAGCTAATAATCCGATCCTTGTTTGGAACACTGCCAAGCTTAGATGGAAGCTTGTGTAGGATGTGCCAGTTGCAGAAATGATGCTTACAATTTGGAAAATAGTAATGATAGCAGCATTCATATCCAGGTCTTGGTCGGTTATAATGGAAACTGGCTATTTGCCAAAACAAAGTAAGTATTGCTTGAAAACCCAAACAAAAGAGTCACACTTCTCATCAACCAACAAAGCTGAAGCAAACAACACAATCTTGTGATGGTGATCCACACCACCAAACATTCCAAAAACCATGGAATACTTGTTGGTATGGTAAGTCGTGTCTAATACCATAGCATCTCGAAATAATGCACAGTCATCAATAGAAATCGGATCAGACCGAAACAAATGTGTCAAGAAACCATCAGAATCATTTTGATAAGAGTAAAAGAATTTAGATGACTCCTTCCTCTTGCTACTGAGATAT
>OY856412.1:1037742243-1037999743 GCA_963693085.1 Alisma plantago-aquatica
TTGAAGTATAAGAAAAAGCCATTTAAACAAAGTTTATATTGTAATTACTTTTAACTTCCTTGTTATGTATCCACATTTGGTATGGCCAATAGAACTATACATAATATAATCCCGTTACTTGGGAGCCACAAGTCACTTTTCTTTTACACAATTCCCAAGTCAATTAATTTTATTTTTTTCTATGCCAAACGATAACATCAATTGATGAATTTCAAACACTTGGCTTCCTCTTTTAAAAATCCACTACTTCAAATTCATCACTCTAAAAGTCATGGATATTTGAGACGCCCTTCATTTTCATTTATACTTGATCTTGACTAGATAGGGGTCTGACATGTCATTAGTTTACCCATAATAGACATATTGTAAACCTCTTAAATCAAGGAATCTTATAATCAAAATATCAATTAACTTTGAATTCATGAAAAACAAATTTCCTTATCTATAAGATATTGATTCTCTATTAAAATTTCACAAAACAACTAAGTTGTTGGGAGCTTTTGTACTCAGTGACACACGGTATATCAATTTGCATAGAACCATTTTTTTAAATATAAATAGAAATAAATATATATTTGTATATGTATATATATATGGCCATTTATTTATTGCGCGGTAGGTAGCTTAGATTTTCTCTACCCGTGCGTCCCAAAAAGTAACCACATGGTAAGAAAAATAACTCCTCGAACAAAAAAACAACTATGTTGATAAAAAAGTAACTATACGATAAAAAAATTTAAATCAGATAGAATACAAACCAAACATATATGTAATTGTATATTTGTTATAGTTGTTACAAATGTAACTATTTATGCATGAAAAGTAATGATTTACAAGGTTATGTAACCTTGTACATGTCTAAAGTTAGAAACTCCAAAAAAAAACCAAAAGTGGGAGTGGGTAGCTACCCGGACGGGTATTGAATATGGTCCCTATATATATATATATATATATATATATATATATATATATATATATATATATATATATATATATATATATATATATATATATATATATATATATATATATATATATATATATATATACATACATATATATACATATATATACATATATGTGTATGTATATACATACATATATATATACATATATATATACATATACATATATATATATATATATTTATATATATATATATATATATATATATATATATATACATACATATATATACATATATATACATATATATATATACATATATATACATATATGTGTATGTATATACATACATATATATATACATATATATATATACATATACATATATATATATATATATATATATATATATATATATATATATATATATATATATATATATATATATATATATATATGAATGGTGTAACTAGGCCCATTTACCTGTGGATATAGTTTTGTAGTAGGAAGGCACCAAACTGTAATCAGATGTCTGAATTTGTAACACAAAGACTCATTTTGTATTTCGATCACTGGAAATCGTAAAAATGACAATTTTGATTTAAAAATCTTCACTCCGAACTGTAACCATGAGCAAAAATATGTAACTAGGATGCTGAAATTGTAACCAAAACACTTAGTTTTTAACCAGAATCTTTGGATAACTAATTTATGTTACCGAGATGGGTCACGAATACATCCTGCATGTATATATATATATGGCATTAAGAGATAAAGATTTCTCCCCCCCTCTCCCATGCCCGTGGCAGAGGCCGAACGCTCGGGAGGGTGGTAAATCAAGGCGGCAACTGGGATTCAAACTTGGGTCCCTTCATGAGGAGACACTGTGGTTGACCACGTTATCCACTCCTTGTCGGCATATATATATATATATATATATATATATATATATATATATATATATATATATATATATATATGTATATATATATTTATGTGTGTGTATGTATATGTATATATAGTATGTATAGTATGTATGTATGTATGGACTTAGTTACACCACCGATCTTCTTCTTATCATCAAAATATCATGTGGAATGCCAAAGATAATCAGAGCTTGACCATGACGAAACCAAAAGACTAGTGATTTAGACTATAAGACGATCAGGAGGTATAAAAAATTCTAACACCATGGCTATCAAGGAGTGCAGGGTCAAAAGAAATATATGGATAAGAGAAAATGAAATCAATATACAAAATGGTTCTATCAGATCAAGGTGAACATAGTGAAATCATACCGTAGTGAAAAAGACATAAAATGGTTGCCGATCATAACACAAAGCACCATAAAACATGACACAGAAAGTCAAATTCAAGGGAAAAGCAATAGGGTCTAATTCAAACCTATTTTTCTAGAGGAAAAGAAGGACCTTGGTCAGGAGATACTTACTTTGTAAGCAATCAAACTACAGAACTGAGAGAGGGCCATGATAGAAGTGGATTTCTAGAGAAGTGAAACAAGGCTACATACAACCATGAGTTCAATTCATGGTAGAGGAGGGTTATAAGAAGTATGGCAGTGCTTTTTGGGTGTTTGGGTATTCACAAAAGATGATGATGTGAAGTTTATAACTCCAAGGTTAGATGGGTGGTGAACTAGATTTGCAATTTTCTTATATAGTGATATTTAGGGTTCTATTCATGGATGTTTTTGTATCTACATTATAATGGTCAGGAAATCTTGATGAGAAGTGGAGCAAAAAAGTAGAAAATATGAGTGGCAAGTCAGCAAAACTATTCTATGAAAACAACCTAACTTGCCTTATTAGGTAGAGGTTAAAGATAACATGGTGTCCATCCGGTCAAGATCGCACGACCCAGAACAAGCATGCCTCCTCAATCTTATATGTAAAAAAGCATAGGCTAGAATATAAGTGTGTGACATCAAAATCATAAATTAAAGCCAAAATTTAGGAAAATAAATCAAATAGTTAAATTTTGGGTGTCTTAAAAACATGTTTTCTATGTGAACATGGCACAAAAAATTTCTTCGTCTCAAGGACTCTATAGGCGTCTGGGTCAAAGACGAACAATAGGTGAAACACTTTGTTCTCTCCTTCTCGAATGTTTTTAGTGAGTCTGACTATACAGGTAGACATCTAGCAAGTAACTCATTTATTGGCTCCTTTTCTCCCATTATCGTGTCAGATTCGACACATCTAGCTGCACCACCTGATCTTGATAAATTTGGGGAGCTCTTATTTCTATGGCCCGTCTAAAGGCACCAGGCCCAGACAAAGTTGATGCCTCCTTCCTCCAAGATAATTGGCATGCCACCAAAGTGAAACTCTTATCCTTTGTGAGAGGTCCTTTTAAAGTTACCTCGATTCACTAAACAACAACATGCTCCACATTGATATTTATTCCTAAGTCTTCACTGCCTGAATTGTGCTCCCAACTAAGGTCGATTTCTCTTAATAATGTATGCACGAAAATCCTCTCTAAGATCATTGTAGGAAGAATCAAACGTTACTTGAAAGGTTGGAATTTGCTTTTACAATCAAGCTTTGTGCCTGGATGAAGAATAGGAGACAACATAGTTCTTGTCCAGGAACTCATTCATTACATGGATTCAAAGACAAATATGGAGCATTCTCTAGCAATCAAATTAGACCTCATGAATGCGTTCGACAAGATGAGTTGGTCGTTCAT
Source organism: Alisma plantago-aquatica (assembly GCA_963693085.1). Lineage (NCBI taxonomy): Eukaryota > Viridiplantae > Streptophyta > Magnoliopsida > Alismatales > Alismataceae > Alisma > Alisma plantago-aquatica. The sequence goes on from OY856412.1 coordinate 1,037,745,862, forward strand.
ACAAGACACTCTTAATATAACTTCAATCCCTAACAACCTCATCGCTATTATTATGCACATTATTACATTAGGGAAAAACCTCAGTCCTCTGGAATGGATAGTCCGTAGGTGATTTTCATCCCTCCTATGGTTTCAAGCAAGGGGACCCCTTTTCCCCGTATGTCTTTGTTCTTTTCCTAGACAAATTTATCCATCTTCTAGTTGAGGAAGTCAGGCTAGGGACCAAGAAACCCCTAAGCATCACCAAAAGGATGTTGGGGTTCTCCCATGTAAGTGTTGCTGATGATATTATCTTTATGTAGAGGCATCAATGCAGCAATCCAAGATGACAAAGTGTAGTCTAAAGTCTTTCAAAAAAGCATCTGGGCAATTCCTCTCCCATGAGAAATCCCAAGTGTTCTTCTCCAACTTGACACCATAGTCGATTAAATCCCGCATTAGTAGAATTCTAATCATCAAGGAAACCACGGACTTAGGGCATCATTTGGGCATACCTATAATACATAAAAGGAAAGGTAAGGATCATTCTCAATATCTACTAGAGAAGATGCAACTTTAGGTTGGGAATTGGCAGAACAAACTACTTTCTATGGTGGGCTGAATAACTTTGGTAAAATCTATCCTCCTCTCCCAACCCTACTGCATGATGTAGATGACCCAACATCCTATCTGTTGTTGTGATAGGATTGACATATTAGTTTGCCGCTTCATCTGGAATGGCTCGAATCCCACCAGGATACTGAATCTAGTCTAGTGGAAGCATATGATTAAAACCCTCGATAAGGGTGGTCTTGGCCTTAGGCACGCATGAGACTTCAACTTAGCCCTCATCATGAAGTTAGCATGGCATTATTTAAAGCAGGAACAAATCCCCAAGACTGATCTCATGCAAGCTAAATACTCAAATCAGGGTTAGAACAATTCCACAAGCTCAGATAAATGGAGAAGTATTAAGAATGTGTTTCCTTTCCTCCTTGCAAGCTCAAGGAAGGCGCTAATCTCATGCCAAGACACAAATGCCTGGACGAATGACTGGATTGGCAAAGGTCATAAACTAATCCTCAACTTGGGTGTAACCATATTGGCGGTATTCGAGGATCTGAAAGTCACAAGCATTGCATCTATGAATGAATCATTTCATGAAGACTTCATATCCCATCGGTTCAATATAGAAACAAAGTAACAAATCCTCAGAATGCCACCTCTAAAGTTATCTTACGACAAAGACAATTTAGTATGGAGTCACACAAGATACAACCACTATTCCCCAAGATTATCTTACTATGTCTTAACCATATGGTAGACTCTTTGCTCTTGGAGCACTATCCAACCATCTGGGATCTCCAAATGCCTAACTGAGTGAAGACCCATCTCTGGATACTCTACCATGATAGACTTCTTACAAACATCTTAAGGTTCAAGAAGAATCTCACCTCTTCCAATCTCTGTTCAAGATGCTATCAGACTGAAGAATCTAGTCTACATGCTAATAGAGACTGCCCCACAACCAGATCCACATGGGAACTCCTTCCTCCAAACATCTTGTACATTTTCACTCAACCATCCAGTTGCATGGATAGGTTACAATCTACACTCTATGAATCACATAGACACATGGTGTTCCACCTTTACAAACACATGTTGGTTAATATGGAAAGATAGGAACTCCTTCATCTTTGATAATCACTCAACCCCTCCAATGTCCTAGCTACCCAATGCCTGGAATCATCTGAAGCATGCACCCAAGCATTCCACAGTCAACTGGTCTCCAATTGCATCCATCGGGAGACCAACTGCAATATTATGATCATCAAACCTCAGGATATGCGTATTCAGAATGTTGACATAGCGGTCAATGCAGACTCAAATCTTATGACCAGTAGCTGGATTCTCAGGAACTCGAGAGGTTGTTGGATGGAAGGAGGAGAGTCCCCCTTGAGAGGATTTAACCCAACGAGAGGAGAACTCTATGTGATTTTAGAAGTCTTCCTCCAAGCCCGGAAAGCACACATATCTAGATGCCTCATACTGAGTGATACAAGAAAGGCAATCCTGGATTAAAGACTCTTTGGACTCTCCTATAAAATTCAAGCTCCTTTTCAAAGGGATCAAGGACCTTTGGTGATCCATTCTAGTGAAGGAGGCCATGCATGTCAAACATTACTGGAACAATCTCAGAGATATTCTAGCAAAGTAGCCTGATCCTAGTTGCAATTTATCTTCCTGTCCTCCCTTCCTTGCTAGCGGACTTAATAGTGATCTTAGCATTTTTTATTCTTTGTTCAATGTAATTCCTGGTAACTTTGAGCCCATGAGGCACCTCTGTAGTCAGGCATAGTCTGAACATTCTAAAAAAACATGTTTTTTTTTCCTAATTAGTTGTGGGCTCAACAAGTCCTAATGAAATCCAAATTTTGCAACTAGACTAATTCAAACATGAAATCCGATTTCATATCCAGTTAACACTTTTAGAGTCATTTTTTATATCAATCAGTATGTCGACTTTAACTTACATTTTCCTTCCTTAATAAAATTAAGGCATCTGGATTTGTTTCAAATAATATAAAACTTGGAACCCAAACTAATTGGAATTCAAGGAACATGAATTTTCCATTATATATCACTTTTGAGAGTTTCTTTTATGAGTTATAGTATCATTAAAATATTTTCCTCATTTCCATTGTATATATTGAAAAATTATATCTTTATTATCATATTTCATTATATTAAATGTTATCATCTCCACATTGGTGCCAAAAGTGTTATCTTTAATTATTATGCACGAAATTACATATTTTACTCATTCAACATATTTTGCCCATTAATTTTTCTTATACTTAGATGCTAGTAGATGAAGATTCCAATTATTATTATAATACTTGTTTTAAACATATAATATATTATATGAATGATAGTAAGAAAATGAACCATATGTGCCATATTTCACAAAGTTACTCACACGTTAAAATCGAATTATGTTATTATGATAATATGAAACTTAATATGTTAATTTATTTTCAAGTCAATATATGTTATAGGTTAACAATGAGTTAGTCATGTTATATGCATTAATAATGTACATTAAGGTGTAACTTTATCCTTGTTTGGTCAAATATAAATAACAAGACATTCTAATCTCCCTAATCATGGTAATAGGATTTCTATATTCAAGAGGCCAAGTTTCATCCCAATACACTGAGGATGGCAAGCTTGGCAAAGATTTTTCATGAAACTAAGAGTGTAAAGGAGGATGATGAAGGAGGTAATGCAGAGACCACGGAACCTGCTCAGTCTTGAACAACTTCCTTGTTGCCACATTTAAACTCAGGTATTTTATGTTTTAGACTAGAATGTATGCATGATAGGCAACAAAGATACTTGCCAAGTCCTTAAAGGATATGTTTATCTACATTGTCCTTTAGTGGTAGAATTATGTGATCCTTGGATCATTGATCACAAATCCACAAGTAAGGTAAACTTTTTGGCTTATATACCGCACACAAGTTAGAGGCTAGGGTTTTTTTAGGAAAGATTTGGGTGTGGTGGAATGATAGACAATGCAAGGTGGTCATCATCAATACAAATCATCAGTTTCTGAGGTGATGTTTTAATGGTGAGATTTTTGTGACCTTTATTTAGACCATCCCACATGCGATGTCAAGGAGTTTCTTTGGATACGTCTTATTACTTTGGATCAAATGTTTTTGGAACTATGTTTAGTGGTCGGGGACTTTAAAACTATGTCATTACCTTCTAAGAATAGTGGAAGTCCATTGTTCGATTATAGTGAAGTTACTATCTTCTGTGATACTGTGTTGCATGGAAGCAACGATAATATGAGATTTTTTTGGCAAATATTTATCTGCCTCCAAGGTTTGTTGTAGGAACAATTAGATAGGACTTTACCCAACAATAACTCCATATCCGATCAAAAAAACAATAACTCCATATATTCATATCCTAATACTATTGTTGAACATATCACAAGAATTGAGTCAGATCATTTTCTGGTTCTTATCCAAGTCAAGGGAAGGTGTAACGTCCCAATATTTGAGGCCTCATATAAAATGATCTTATAAGTAATAATTGGACTACCCATATCACCAAGGTGGACCTCCTATTTAGGGAGCCCATCACTAAAGAACTCTGGGTTAAGCACGCTTAGCCCAGAGTAGTAATAGGATGGGTGACCATTTGAGAAGTTTATCTTGTCTTGCACGTGAATGAGGACAAAACATGTAGTTAAGGCTAGTGCTGGTTTGTGGGGCTTCATTAATGTAATAGTACTAGAGGCTTCAATAGTGGGCTCAGGTGTTATAGAAGGCATTTTCACGATCATAGGTTTTGGGTAGAGCTTCATGGTATGAGGTAGACTTCAAAGATTTTGAGTTAGTACTTAAGAATTGCTAGAACAATGATTTAGACTTTAGTGAGGCTTTATGATAGTAAAAAAGAACATTATGACCTGGGACATGGAATTTGAGAGAAGGTGAAAAAGAAAGAAAGATAGACTCATCAATAAAATAACCCATCTTCAAAAAGTGTTACCATTACAAATTAATGAAATATATGATCTATTTTGTATTGATATAGAAGCAAAACTAAATAAAGTATAAAAGGAGGAGGAGTGGAAGGAAAGAAGTCATATTATTTGGCTAGAGAATGGTGATAACAACTCAAAAATCTACCAGGCATTTGTCAACCAAAAAGAGAGGACCAACACGGTGACCACTTTGAAGGATGGTACAGGATGTTGGATTCAGGAGGAGGATATGATGAGAAACATGTATTTGATTATTATAGGGAACTACATAAAACTCAAGTTTATACTAACATTGATGTTTTCTAGTCATTCTAGTGAGTTTTGATGTTTTTAAGAGAGAAGACTGCCACAAAGTTGCAGCTTCCCTAACTGAAGAAGAAGTTTGGGTTATCCTGAAAGAGAAGGATCCTTAAAAGGAGACTGGACCTGATGACATCAATACATTGTTTGTTCAAAAAATTGGTAACAATCAAAGATCGTATTATGCATACAATAACTCATGCATTGTGTAACATCCCTGACCTGGGTTATGAGTTAACCCTAGGTGTTTTGCCTAACTATGTAAATAAATGCTTGTGATTATCTCCTGGTATGTAATTAAGTTCTTGAGGAACATACATTTTCATTTCTGTCCTTTTTAGACAATGTTGTAGTATTGTTTTGTAATGCAGGGACCTATGTGCAAATTACCCAATTAGAGGGGTTCACTTGCAAATTGCACATGTTAAAGATATTCCTCTAATGATGAGACATCATATGAGTGAATGTGATGAGGTATGATGGATTCTCCAAGCTTGGGCATCAATAGGTAGCTTGTGGAACAATCTTTGTGCTTAAAACCCTAATTTTGGTGTAAAGAGCAATTTACCCAAAATATGGGGTGCAACTTGTAAAACACACCTTCTAGAGTATCTTTTGTGACTCTTGACATCATTTAGAGGAAGAATTATGAAGAAATAACTTTAATTAAATAATCAGATAAGAAGAATAACCCTTGTAGTAGAATCACCAAGTTATAAGTAAAGAGACCCTTTATATATGTGCACCTTAGTTTTCATGTTGGCTTTCGTTACCTTTAGATCTTGAGTTCATGATGGGATTTCCTTAGTTATGATAGAGTGAACGTGCCTTAGAAGGAAGGAAGGACCTAGATGTGAATCAAGAAAGCTAGTTATCCTTGTAATGAAAATGACCCCAAAGTATATAGGTTCTTTCCTTTGTAAGCCAAGGGAACTGTTTCCCTTCTCCTTCACTTATCTTCTTGCTAAACCGACTAAAGGCAGAGCTCTGGAGAAGAGGGAGACGACCAACCTATTTTAGGTAAGGATTGACCATCTTCTTGCTCGGATTCATGGAGGGATTCCTTGTGAAAGGTTGGTTTATGGTTCTTCTTCTTTAGGTTTCTCTTTCTAGCCGACTTTCCCCAACCTTTTCTTGGAGAAACACCTTTGGCCAACCTGTGGAGCTCAAGATGCCATTAAAGGCTTGAAAGCTTGGAGCTATATGGATGACCTTTGAGGTGGGTTTTACAACTCTAAACATTTTACTTTGTTAAGCATATCTTCTTTCTTGCATATACTAGCTTGTTCTTCTTCCTCCCTATCTTCCCTTGCACTTTGCAAGCAATCCGTGAAGAACCAACCTTGGTCTCAAGGTAGATGATTATGGGCGTGAATACCTAGGCTACCTTTTTGAAATGGTCCTACAGCCATGGTTCAAACGGTTTGCAAAACCGTTTGGGACCAAACGATTTCAAAATCATTTCATCTCATGCGGTTTGCAAAACTGTTTGGACTCAAACGGTTTCAAAACCATTTGAGGGGTTTGACCAAGGGTTGATCGTTTGAGGGTATGTCGGCCACATTATGAATTAACTATCTACAAAGAATCACCATTCAATTGCAAGTAAAACTCAAGTTGAAGGCACTTTAATCACCCTAACCCTAATCGGGTTCAAATTGCTGATTTCATGGACCAATCTTGTTGAAGTTTGGGTTGAATGACCCAAACGGTTTCAAAACCATTTGGGGTTCACCCAAACGGTCTCAAGACCGATTGGTGATCACCCAAGGCCGTTTGGAGGTTTAGGGTTACGATAATTTGATCAATTGAGGGTTCAATCACAATAGGTTGTTGAATTGATTAAAAGTGCTAATTTTAGACCTAATTAGTGTTCAACCCTTAACAAATTGACTTAGATTTTGATGAAACCTTGGGAAAACGGTCTCAAGACCATTTGTAGGATGTCTAAACAATCTCAAGACCGTTTGGGCCAAGTTGGGGCCCAATTGAGTGACAATTGATAGGTTCAACTTCAAATAGATTCATGTTGATCAATGTTGATGGTTAATCGATTACAAACCCAAATTCAACCGGTTCCAACCCTAATTGGCTATTAATTGGGGGTCAATTGAGTGTCCAATTGGTTAAGGATAACCCTAATTGGCTCAATTGATAAGTGGTTTATATATATGAGGTCAATTGAAGAGTTCAACATTGAAAACCCTAATCGATTACAAGTGTTGATATGTTTTTTGGGTCCATGCAGTTTTGAGCCATTTGGACCAAACGGTCTCAAGATCGTTTGAGTCCCAAACGGTCTAGGCCAAACGGTTTCAAGACCGTTTGGGCTCAAACAGTTTCAAAACCATTTGGAGCTCATGCGGTTTGAACCCATGTGGTTTGCTTATGCGGTTTGGGTCATGCGGTTTTGATCAAATGGTTTCAAGGTCAACCATGTCCAAACGGTCAACACAATCAAACGGTCTTGAGTGTCATGCGGTTTGGGGGTAAAAGTTATCAAACGGTCAACTCCTCCATGCGGTTTCAAAACTGTTTGGAGGTTGAAGTATGAAATCATTTGGGGACTTTTAGTGTGACGTCCCCGGATTTCGATTTCTTTAAACCCTATTGGGAATGAGATGTCAGAATCCGAAAACATCATCCAATCATATCAGAAAGTGATGCGGAAGCATAATACGCATACATGAACATACAACCATAACATTTCTCAACAATAACATGTATATTTACAACAATATGAATTATTACAAAATGATTTACATTTGCATATTGAATGAAAATTTACAAGTCTATTAACATGTATGCTAAACAAGATCTACACAATAGGTACAGCCTGAACAACTACTCACTCCCGTCTTTTTCTCCCATGCTAGGCTATCTCTGAACCTAAAACATACGTGAAACAATGAATCAACACACAAGGTGTTGTGCACGTGGGTAGAAAGATACATACTAATATGCTTTCACAATTGAAATAACTTGAGAAAGAAAGATTAAAGGAAAACATTGTTTAAAGTGATAAACATCTAAACATTCCTTTTATTGCATTCACTTTGATGTGGTTGTACTACACATACTTGCACTTGACTTACATCTAGTGTGGGCAATATAGTATCATCATACATCTAACATGGGCCAAGGAATCATACATCCATGTTAGGCAACATACATCCACACCAGGCTATGTGCTCTAGTAGCTACAACCCATCATACTCATTTATGGTCTATTAGATTTGGTGAAGTATAACTCATACTATTTCAACCAAGCAATCATATCCAAATACGAGCATTCAAGATATCACATATCATAGGCAACTAGGGCTGAGCATCGGTCCAGAATCGGACCGGACCGGACCGAACCGGACAGGACCGCGGACCGAATTTTAACAAATATATGGACCGCAAACCGGACCATTTCGAGGTAGGACCGGACCGGGACCGGACCGTTTTGTGCTAGGACCGGACCGGACCGGACCGTTTGGACCGCAATCAACCTTTTTTACATGTTTTACAACTTATTTAATTGTACAAAGTTGATAATCTTAGTCACTTCTAACAATTATATAACTTTAGTATCAAGCATTTATACTAGTAGAGATTATATATGTACTTTATTTGTAATTATTATAGAATACACCTTCAAATATACATGAATTTTATATAAAAGTCAATCTGCGGTCCGGATCGGACCGGACCGGACCGAAGACCGAACTCATCAAAATTCCCAGACCGCAGACCGGACCGAACACAAATGGATCGGACCGGACTGGACCAAATTGAGCAGTCCAATCCGGTTTTGCGGTCTGGACCATTATTTGCTCACCTCTATAGGCAACTAGAAAACTAGTCTTATACTTGATAAATCCCACGTACCTGAATTCCGAGATTCCTATTTACATTCTGGATCATCTACACATCTGGTCATCACCTGATTAATAATAAAATCATATACTAGCATCAGATTCTGATCATCTTAACCCTAGTCGTGTTCATTTTAGGGTTTACTTAGATCATTATGTTATTCTCATGATTACTTGTATTCTTACCTCATATTTATCTTACTGATGTCATTTTCTAGATTATGGTTCATTATCTGAACATTAGGTTCCATATCCTTTTAGTGCACATATTAACCCTGGTTTATATACATTATTCAAGTTAGGGTTACAACCCATGTATCAAGGTTCATCTTCTTACAACATGAATTTCGTGTACAAGACTGGTCTCATATTTACATATTATATTTCAGTTACATATATGAGAATGTTATGTGAATTTCATCATTTGTTGAGCATGTATGCATTAATTGCATTATCTTTAGTGTTATTAGCCCTAATTAGCCATATTAATCAAATTACATAATTTCGTGCATCAACATCATAATTATTGACATCATATGGATTCTAAACATGATTATAGACTTACTGACATTTTATCATGATTTTAGGCCATTGTTTGATATTTATTACTCATGAAACAAGCATAATACACTTTACATGATATCACTGTTATTGATGCATCAAAAGCATGATATTATCATTCTATTGTGTTCTACTCATTTTTCTGAGAATTTTGGTACCTTGTTTGTATTTTTCTAATGAATAGGCTAATTCCTATGAATTATGCAAGATCTAGGTATTTACCTTTTTCTGGCCAATCGTGTGATGCCATGTGGCCTCTAAGAGGCGCTTCTCTTCTTTGGTTGAGCCGGGTGGTTCTTTAGAGATCCGCCTAGTTTGGTCTGGGATGGTTTTCCAGGCTTGGACCCGGTTCAAGGTTCTCCGCCTTCTCCGCGTCGCGCAGACTCTTTCTCGTGATCAACCTCTGGAAACTGCAGTCGGGCTTCCGCCTGAGCGTGAGCGCCTCCGAGCTCGGCTCCCTTCCTCCTGATCTTGGATGCCGTCATGGCTAGGTCTTCTCCAGAGAGAGATCAGCTGCTCTCTCTTTCTCCCGACCTATGCGTTCTCACGTTGCGCTCAGGTGCACCACAGATCCCAACGCCAGCGTCGCTAGGGACTGCTCCGGCGAGCAGTTAGCCTTGGTTCTCGTCTTTTCAACGGGTGATAAATCTTCCTACGGGTCCAGCGCCCTCACCTCCGATGGCTCCAGACAAACCTCTAGAGGTAACAGGGTTCATCTTCTGCTCCAAAGATCCTCGTCAACGAGCCGCAGGTGGTGGCTGTCGGAGCTGGGGCTCACCATTCATAGCTCCTACTGTGGTGGTGAAAGGGGGTTCTCCTCCCTGTCGCCGTCCTCATCCTAATGGAAGTCTCGGAGCACATCCTCCTCCATGCGATTCTGTGCTAGCACCTCCAGAGCCGCCGCCTTCACTTCTGTTGCGTCGGCGTGACTCGATAACGAGAAAACGGACCTCTGCAGGTTCAGATCCGGAGAGTGCTCTTGGGTTGGGTGCCTCCAACAGCTTCATATTTCCTCTCGGAACCCGTCCTTCACCTTCAATCTTGCACGGAACTGTGGCTAGAGAAGATAGGGAGAATGGGGGGGCTGCGTCAAGTGAGAGTCTGTTAAACGACCTGTTTTGGCGGATCTAGCATCCCTCTTACAATCACAAGTTGAGGCAGTCTAAGCCCAATGCCGCATATGGCCAACAACTCCGAAAGATGTGGGGTTGAAGACGAAGCCTAATACATTAGATCATTCTCGAGTGAATCTGCGGCATACTTGAGCAGGCTGCGACTGCATGATGGGACATTTATTGAGACCTCCATCCTAAGTTCAACCGTATTCCAAAAATCCACATTGTTAACTAAAATCTAACTCATCTTTTTGACTTCTAACTTCCATATCTCATAGTAGGAAACTTTAAATAATATGGAATTCTAAACCTAGGTCCAATAGCACTAAATGGAGTTTCGAACCATTTTTGAGATCAAACAAACATTAGTAACATCTCAATTTAATTCCTCAAATGGTTTCATATAACTCTGTAAACCTCATTAATCATCAAACATTACTGTAACACGTTCACTCTCATTATCCCGATCATTATACATCCCAATATTCATAAGTCAACCATCTAAATTCATGTATTCTCTAATTCATAGAAGAAGTCATGAGTACTCTAAATTGGTACATATATAAAGATGTTGAACTTATGCTACACATCAATTATCATCTAAAATCAACATCACAAGCCCAACTTATTTAATTTGATTCTATAATACTTCATAATCCCTCACTATCTATTTTATTTTAGGTTTGTCTTCAAGAACTATATTGGGTATGAAAACCCTAAAATCCAGGGTCATCACATTTAGGGTCAAGAATACGTAATGCCTTGAAGGCTTAGATAGTTCAATGGTTGTTTAATCTAAACCCTAATGATACCTAAAGACATTAAGGGGCTAAGTGCTTAGTAGTTTGACCCATGCTATGATCAATGGTGAACATTACCAATGTGTCCTTGAAGGGTTCAAGTAGATGACACCCTTGTTTAATCAAAACCCTAATGACATGATAGTGGTGACTTGAACCATGTGAATCAATAGTGACTTGACCTAATCTGATCTACATTGATGTAATCATCATTTATTAGTGAGAGGAAAGAGAAGACCCCTAATGTGAATGAAAGTTAAGTAAAATACCTTCAATACATGTGAATGTACATGATTAGGGTATGATCCATCAAGGTGAGATCATGAAAACCTTAATTATGATGAAAGATGAATCTTAACCTAATTTGAAGGCATCAATGAAGATAATTTCATACATGGTGATGCTATGAGCTCAAATCACTATGAAGTAAATTGTACCCCCTAATTCTAGGGCAATAACATGAAATGTGAATAGTAAACCCTAATTGAGGGTGATGTGATGAAATGTACAATAAACACAAATTCCAGGTCATGCTTTTAAGTATGAATCTTCATGATTAAGGTATGAAATGAGAGATCATTATTCCTAATCATAATACAAGGGATTTGATAACCCTAATTGATATAAATAAGGGAACCTAGCCTTAGTGGAGGCATGAAGGTACAACCCTTGAATTGAAAAGTTATTCCTGCTTATAATTACTGATCTGGAAATGAATTGTTTATTATTATCAGTTGAAACAACCATGCAGGTTCCTATAAGAGGATGATCATACCCAGGTAAGGGTTATGATAACATGTTCACTGGAAGTATAATATAAGCTTTATGAATAATGATACATGCTATGTTTCCTATGCTTAAGTGATAACATATGAGACTAATGGGTTGTAAGAGCCATGAGTAACATCAAGGTCATGATGATTAGATGACCTGTGATGAATTGATATCCATATGATAACTGATGTGAGTTTATATTTGAAGTTGATACATTTAGTATTCTTCTATTATAGCAATGTTTAATACTTAAATGATTGGAAACATGTTTGATGCTAAAAGAATACTGAAATGTGCCTAACTAATCAAGTATAATCATACCATGTAGAGCCCTGATCATAGATCCATCATTGTCAGAAGCTAAATGATGGTGAAATAGGTTTTCCTAAGGGAACTCCTGGATCACATACTTTTGAGTATGTGGGGGAACATGGACGTGAATATCCTTACGTCCTAGTGTAGGAGTTGATGTAGATGTATCTTAATCTATCAATCCTTCACTATATGTTTATGCCGGGGTGATGTAACATTGTTCTCCTGAGGAAAACTTTAATGCCGCATCGATGAGAGATAAACAAGAGATCTTTCAATGGCGAAGAGAGTACAGAATGCCATTATGACTCTAATAGCGAAGTGCCAGAATACCCTGGTGAGATATAGTAGCAGAGACACTAGATGTCCTGTATGTTGATCCTCACACTGACTGAGGAAGATGAGGTCATAAGAATCTGGCTCTTTTGATGACCTAGGTATGATACCGATGCGACTTAATAGTGATCAGTTCGAGTATGAGCGGTATACCTCGTCTCCGCAGGGCATAATAATGTTTGTAAAACATAATCATTCGTGTAGTATATTTTCTTAGGTTGAACTATGAGAAGTATTGATTAATGTTACATTGTTTATAATAATGCTCTAGTCAAGTAACTAGAATACATGTTCTTCATATTCCTTATTAAAGTAAATGCTTAAGTAGGAGGTGTTTTACTTAATATCAAACCTGCTGTTGGATGTTTAAAGTTACTTTGCTTATGATAATCTTTCTTTGCTGTAACAAAGTTTCTGGCGGAGAGTTATCACTCTCGCTGGGACAATTATTTAAAATTGTCTCTGTAACATACTAGAACTAGAACCCTAACCTAGTAGTTTTACCCTTTTGTCTTAGCCAAACAAGAATAAGCTAATACATGTAATACAAAAATATTAAGTGCTTAATAACAACTCATTTAGGTGATAATAGTAATAATAAGAATTTAGTTGGATAAATACCTCCTCATATAATCTTAATGTAGGGTTGAAGTATAATTTGTCACTAAGTAATAGAAAAGAATAAAATAGTTCATCTAGAACCTTCTAGCACTTTCTAGGATAAGAGAAATAAGAGAAATCCGAATTTTGTATAAAGGAAAAGATAATTGCAAAATTAATAGTAATATGAGAAAAAGAAGATAATTAGAAAGATAATGTACCAACAAATTATAATTGGAAACCCATCAGGATAATTTAACACTAAAATACGTTTTCTTGATGAAAGTGTAACTTAAGGGCCAAGTATCAATTAATTTGAAAGATAATAGTATATATTAATATCCTTATCTAAATAAAATAGGAAATAAGTCAATAAAGTGATATAAAATATTTAATGTTCTCAAATTGGAAAACTAACTCCAAATTCGTGATCTAAATATAAAAATAAGCCTTTGGGCAAATTTGCAACTAATTTGGATAATGCTTGATTAATAGGTAATTTTAGGAGTGAGAAAATGCCTAAAAGGTGTAATTAATAAATAGATGTAAAACATGACATCAAAAGTTGGAAATAAAAGCAAGTTCGTATCCAACACATTAATTAAGACTTATGTGTCAAGTTTCCTAAAATTTGGGTAATCCTAAAGCCATAAATAAAGAAAGAAAGAGAAAATGATATTTGATTTAATTAACCCATTAAAGGTTTCCAAAAGGCAAAACTAATTGGATATTCGGAAACTACATGTTTAATTTAACATATGTGCAAATTTTGGTTTAATTTAGATAATTCTAGAACCCCTAAACCAGGAAAGAGAATATACCTAAATTAATTTAATTTCACTTTAAACGATTTTTCGATTTTCCTATCTTTGGGCTGTCACGCGGCCCATTTATTTCGGGTTTTATCGTGGCCCTTGGATGGGAATCCGACGGAGATGGAGTCGTCTCCTACCTCCGTTAGGACTCTTTCACGCGGCTACAGTAGCGTGAATTTCCTTCGCGTTTTCCTCTTCTGACTTTCCTTCTCGGTGACTTCTGATTTTCGATTTACATTCAGCGTTGCTTTCCGGTTCGATTGATCCCTATTTTAGTAGGGTTTCCTTCGCTGGATCTCCGGGTCGGCTAGAACCTTCCTCGCCTTCCCCTGTTTCCTCTTCCGCATGGATTCCTGGTTGAACCCCAACTACCCGCCTATATAAGAAGACTCCCCGACGATCCTTGCGCATCTTGTGACTTTCCCCAATCGACGTTTTGGACTCGATCTCTCTACAACTCCATCTTCCTACTCCCGCTCTCTGTCCCAGCTACGGCGACCTTACCTGAGAGTTCTGGTGGTTAGCGGAGCCTGTTTTTGTCTGTCTTTGGTTCGCGAGGGTGTAAGAAAGCTTCGTGAGCTCTTGCCTTTCTCGGATTTCAGGTATGGCAGTTTTCCCTCTTTCGATTTGATTTTGTGCCTTTACTGTAATCGGCGACCATGGTTTGATTTTCGTGCAATATCCTCTACCTTTCCACTTCGGTTTTGAGTGCTGAACTTCCTCCACGCTCTTTGTTTGGTTCAGTTGGCTCTTCTTCCCTGTCCGAGTTCCTTAGTTTCTCCAGTAATGGTGGAGAAGCTGTTTTGGTCTGTAGTCCATCGTTTTCGTCGTGGTTTGGTTCAATGGGTTCGTCGGAGCTTTTAGAACTTATGTCATGTTGAACTTTTCACCTGGTTTGCGGTCGTTTGTGATCTGGAGTCCATGGATCAACCTGCTAACCTCGGCTGTCGAGAGGTTCTCGCGGGGGAACAAACCCCAGTAGCGATTTCCCTCTTTGCCCTCGTTTCTTCCTTTTCTGCTTTGTTTTTCAATCAGGGGTATTTTGGTCTTTTCACACCTTCCTTTTCCTTTTCGCTTTGCGACTTGATCCGCTGACTTGGCGTAAGTGTTTCCCTGATGTGGACGGCCCCGATTGGCCAATTCTGATCCACGTTGATTTTCTCTACTTGTATCTGCGATCGAATTACGTGGAATTAGCTGATTGGTCGGTTTTGTAAAATTGATAACTAATTATCGGCTTATCAGAAAATTTTGGAAAAATACTCGTTGGATTCAGAAAAATGCAAGCTTTCGTTTGGTATTGGTTTTGTTTCCCGAATCTGATGTTTTAAAAGGGTGATTTTATGGATTTAATTAAATAAGATAAAACTTGAATAATTCATAGCTAATAATTTATAAGTCAGAAAAATATAATAAAATATGTTTTAGATTCGTAATAACATAAAATAAAATATGGAATAGTTTTCATAACCTAATTCACATAATAATAAAAAGGTAGTTTTTAGGGTTTGGTTTATAAATATGAAATTGACATAAAATTGGTATATGTTTTAATTAGGCTCTTTGGTGACCTAGTTGGATCCAGAAGTGCTTTGAACCTGTTGGACTTTTGTTTAAGGTATGTTGTATCCCCTATTACTCCATGTTGAGCAAATCACCTATCTTATCTTTCTTTTGACTTTTGCCTACACATGTCTATTCTCTTGTTATCATGGTTCATGTGAGCTATCCTGATTATTGAGATATTGGATAATCTTTTGAAATCTTATCTTGTGACATTGTTGATGGTATCTATCACTATGATTTGGAAGTTATGATGTTTCATATGTTGACCATTGTGGAAAATCTAATTTGGTGTTTGACTATACGTTTCTACTTGCCTCTACAATTACCTGCTATGTGAATCAGTAACCCTAGAGTAAAATAATTGCATTGGTTTAGTCTCATTTTAATTTGTGGCAATATTATGATGTTTTGGATGGTGGATGTGTGATTCCCCAATCCAGGGTAGGATGTGTGATTCCTGACCCATATTATATGAATTTGATGGTGGATGTGTGATTCCCCATGATAGGTTCAAGATGTGTGATTCTTGACCACCTTTGTCTTTTATAATATTCTAGTGTTATGCTTATCTCACATGTATGCAGGATATTGGTCATGATATGTGCATGTGGCACTTCTTTATTGTTTTACGTATGGCAAGTATCTCTTTGGTTGAGAATCTTATCTTTTATGCCCGTGTGGGTAGTCCTATTCTTTTTCATGGGAAGCATTCTTACTTGATGTCCTTATTGTCATATATTGCTCAAACTTTACTTTAGAATACACATACCAGCTTTTGCTGATATATTTCTCTTTTCTTGTGGGGTATGCTTCCAACCCCAGGTTAGATCAAGGAAAGTAGCTTCTACAACAACCTAGTAGCTGATCTTTGGGAGGCTTGAAGAGGTGGTTAGATGACCCTCAGCTTGTCCTTGGCGATATGTTAAGTTTTCTTGTAGATCACCTTAAATGGTGAAGTGTTTTATAAAGTTTTGTAAATGGTTAGATAATATTTCTTTTCCGCTGCTACTCATTGTGTAATGATACATACATGTGAAATGAAATGATTCTCATCCCTTTTGTGAAAAATTTTACGTGGTGTTTGTTTAAGGGATGTAATCTTTTCTTTCTAGTAGAGGAGTGGTTTCACTCTTTTACAGTCTCACCCCGTACATTTTAACTTTTTAGGTTGTCGTCGAGGACGAAGGAACTAGTCTGCGGGAGAACAGTATCAGCAACTGCAACACCAGGGGCAACAGTGAATCTCAAGTGGAGATACTGACTGTCCAGTCTTATAGATAGTTAGTCTTATGTCGTCTCTGTACTCTCAGGTCCTTGGGTCAGTTGGTCTAATATTTTGGTTTCTAATCTTGAGATTTTGTATCTGGTTGTACATAATCACTCAAGAAGTGATTTAGCAGAGATGTAAACTGTTTAACTTGTTTCTTATAAAAGGAGTTTTATTGTTTCAAGATATTTTCTTAAAAAGTTTTAATTTTTAGTGATTTTTCATATTCCGCTGCTAATCGAATCGCTTCCGCTGAGTTTATCTCGTGTTTTGGAGATCGGAGCCCACAATTATGTGGTATCAGAGCTCTAGGTTCGCTGAGTCTACAGAGACATACGACTTAGGATGTCGAGTCTATCCTTAGTGTTTCTTACATATCTAATAGAGTCTTCTTCTCCTCAGGAGAAGAAGATAAGTAAGGATGTCTGGGCCACATGAGGAGTACGTGGCAGAAAGTAGTATCGCTGCACCCCGAGAAGGTGCAAGGAGCCCAGAAATAGAATAGCCTGTACCTGAGCCACCTCAGTTTGACCCAGCCGACATGGGAAACCCAGCTGTCCAGACCATGTTCAGGTAGTTTATGGCTGCCATGACACATATCACGGACAGAATGCCTATGCCTGCACCTAGGGCACCCACCCAGCCCGAAGGACAAGGTATTGGTAAGACGTTTGAACGACTTCGTCGAGTCAGAGCGACCGAATACTTTGGAACAACTGACCCAACAGATGTAGATCTGTGGTTGACCGAGTTGGAGAAAGCCTTCAGAATTCTGAACATCCCAGAAGCTGAGAAGGTTAGACATGCTGTCTATCTTCTCAAAGGAAGTGCTGGTCACTGGTGGACTGTGGAAGAGAAGAAGAGGCTAGGTGTGGAGGTTACATGGGAAGACTTTCATCGGGAGTTTGTTAATAGATATTTCCCGAAGATGTTCTTAGATGAGAAGATCTCTCAGTTCGAGAGATTGAGGCAAGGTATGATGAACATTAGCGAGTACGAAGCTAAGTTCATGGAGTTGCTGTGGTTCTGTCCGCACATGGCTGCTACAGAAGAAGAGAGGATCAGAAGGTTCGAGAAGGGGTTGAACACCGAGTTGACTACTCCCGTGTCTGCCCTAGAGAATCGGGAGAGGTTTTCTACCTTCGTTGAGTCAGTCCGAAGGATAGAGAGGTCTGTAGCCCAGAAGAGGCGAACCCATATAAGATATCCACAGTTCTAGGGATCTTCATCTAGAGACTTCAAGAAGCCTAGATTTTCTGCACCTACACCTCCACCACCCAGACCTAGTTCTCAGACACAGTGGACACCGAGTAGAGGTAGAGGAAGGAGCCTACCGCCATAAGAGACTCACAATTCAGCATCAATGTCAGTCACAAGATCACCTAGACCACAGCAACAACACAGGAGTTGCTACAACTGTGGGAAGGTGGGGCATCTGATGAAGGACTGCATGGCTAGACCTGCCAGTGTGACACAGCCACAGAGACAGAGTCAACAAGGATCTCAGAGGAGGCAGTTTCAAGGAGCAGCTAGAGGACGTGGACAAGCGTCCCAAGCTAGATCGTCAGCACTGACTCAACCTCAGGCGACAGTGAGGTTCTATGCGATGAACCCACCAGATGTAGTGATCAACCCTCGGGTTGTGGCAGGTCAGATGAAGTTGTTATATTCTGATATGTCTACATCCTATGTTATATCTGTTTTAATTGACCCAGGTGCTATGTACTCCTTTATCACTTGAAGAGTGATTCGTAACTGCAAGATGACAGTCTGTCATAGGGTAAATCGTTTGTTGCTTGAGACTCCGTTGAGAGGGTCTGCTATGTCGCAGGAGGTATGCTCTCCCTGCATCCGCTTCTTTTCTGATCATCGCATTCAAGTGGACCTTATACTACTTGAGATGCAAGGATTTGATATAATCCTTGGGATGGATACCTTGGAAAGGTATAGGGTTGTCTTGGATTGTGAATCCAAGCATGCAGTGTTTGCTGATGAGAGTGTGTTGTGTGATTCGTATATCATCTTTTCTACATATATTCACACACAAATTTGGTTCTTTCTAGCGTAATTCAGTCTCTTTTGTATTAGTTTTGCCATCTTTTAGCTTCTCTACACGTTCCATAACTTGTATTGCAATATTGCCACAAAAAGGATTAATTTTAGATGATTTTTCTACAGAAACAAAGAAATGCACGGCGTGCAGATCACAGATGCACGGCGTGCACCATTCCAGACGGATCATTTGGCTGAAGCAGCAAAGTGCACGGCGTGCAATCTCCAGACACGTCGTGCAACATTCCAGAGGAATCCGTTCAGTCCAGAAAAGAGAATGCACGGCGTGCACCTCCATAATGCACGGCGTGCACCTGGGACGGAATTTGCTAAAAACAACCTGTAAGGTTGCACGTCGTGCAACTCCTCAACGCACGCCGTGCACAGATCAGCCGGTTACAACTGCCTTGCAGGTGCACGGCGTGCACCTCCAAAGTGCACGGCGTGCACCTGTCAGTTTCAGAATTCCTTGTTCAATAAAATAGCATGGAAAATAAAAGCTAACTACGATACCGTCCGGATGCTCCCCCCTAAGCTTGAAATCAGCAGTGTCCTCGCTGCGTTATCCAAACTTTAGGAGTTTACACCGGATACCTGGAAAGAGTGATATCAGAAGAATGGTCCGCCACCTCCTAGGTCCGGGAGGAACTGATTGACAATGTCGTTGATCTCTTGCTGATCGTGCTGACGCTGTTGTTCTTCGGTAAACGGATGTTGTGGGGCATCGGGGGTTGTCGTCTCCTGACGGGACCGGGATTGGTAAGACTGGGGCGCTGGGTAGTGGCCCTGTGAGATATGCCACGCGTCCATGCGGTTTATCATATCGTACATAGCGGAGTACTGTGTACTCCAATGGTCAAACCTGGTCTCATTAATCGCACTCATCTGGTCCAGGCGGGTGTCCAAGTGATCAAAACGCCGCTCCACGTATGTGAAGAGATGCTGAACATCTGGCATCGTCCAGCCATACTCAGTTTGAGTACCAGTGGACGGTGGCTGTGGCGTGGGCGCTGCTGGAGTAGGTGCTGCTGGAGTGGGTGCTGGTGTCGAACTGCTGGTACCCCCAGCGGGTGTCCCTTCTTCATTTTCTGGCTGAAGCTGCACTTTCCAGGTTGCCTTGTCTCTAATGTCATTACGGCTGGCATCCGGGATAATGACAAACTGGGTCTTTGTGATATGAACTTTGAACCGTGACTCGCTGTTGCCATGTCTGGAGATCAGACCACAAGAGATAAGATAGGTAATGTCCACGAGATTCTTTCCCGGTGCAGGTTCAAGGTCACCTATCTGCAACCCCAACTGCATAGCAAGAATGCTAATGACCCCGCCACACATGATATCACATGCTTCCCTCTTCTTTTGCTTCTTTGTTTCAAGCAGCTTGCACATTATGTAGTAACCTGAACTGATGCGCTCGTTTTGTACCACACACCCCAGAAAGAACAGATCAGTCTTTCCTACAACACCCTGTGTTTCATTCTTTGCAAAAGGTCATGTGCTGAGGAGACGATGAAGTACACGGAAAATGGGGTTATGTATGTTGGAAGCCCTTGCATTCCGTGCCTTATGCATCGTGTCAGAAGTGATTTCAGACCAAAACAGATCACTATTGAAAGATGAAGGATAATCAGTGTAACCACCAAAATTGCATTTAAGTAAGATACAGAACCGTTCTAGACTCATGCAGAACTCTTTATCCAACAGGCGGAAACTGATTTTCTGAAACGGGATATGAAAACGATCACCCTCGGCTTTGAGGGTAGTAAGAAACTCGTATACCAACCGGGGGTAGGTTTTTGTAACCCGAGTGCAAAGGTATTCAAGGCCCAAGAATTTTAAATGGCGTTCTACCTCGTCTTTGAATCCCAGCTTGGCCACTGCTTCTTTGCACATGTACCTTGAGGGGAGAACGCGCCTAGTAATTAGAAACTGATAATCTGCGTCCTCCTCAGGCTTGACTGCGAACTGCGTGGAAGGTACAAACGTTGGCGTTCTTGATGCAGAAGGTCCTGCTTCAGGTGCAATGTGGTATGCCGGACGGCTGCTAGCTTTTCGTTTTGTTGGTGCCATGAGATGAAAGGAAGAATACACAGGAACTCGTCTCTGGCGAGCAGTTGCACGGCGTGTCTGTGAGATGCACGGCGTGCACCTGCAAATTTGGGGGAAGCCTGAAATCTGCACGCCTGCTGTGCGGTTAGTGGGAAAAGAGGGGCGACTTCGGCTGCTCAGCTCGGCGTGGAGGCGGAGGTGCGACAGACTGTTGCAAGGGCTGCTTGGCGGCTTCTTTCTGGTTGCTAGGCGGCTGCTTGCGGCCTGCTTGCGGCTGCTTGGGCTTGCTGCCAGCTTGGCTTACTGCCGGCTTGGCTTGCTGCCGGCTTGGCTTGCTAGGCTTGCTGCCAGCGTGCGGTGCGGGATCTGGAGTTGTTGCTGGAGGAGGTCGGCTCCGTGCGGAAATGCACGGCCGAGCGGAGAGCAGGTGAGCTGGAGTGGCGGCGGTAGGAACTGCGTCGGAGGCGGGCTGGAGTTGCTGCTGGAGGAGGTCGGCGCCGTGCGGAAATGCACGGCCGAGCGGAGGATCGTTGGACGGAGGTTGGCGGCGGAGCAGGGAACTGGCGCTGATAGATTTTCTAGGGTAGGGAGTGCACGGCTGCTAGGGTTAGGGTTTTAGGCCGTGCATTCGGGCTTTTTATATTTCGAATTTCACTTGAAAGTGCACGGCGTGCATTCCATAATGCACGGCGTGCACCGTTCCAGGTCTTTTATAAATCTTGAATCGCCTAGGTGCACGTCGTGCATTTTGGAGGTGCACGGCGTGCATGATTCCAGACAAAATTCAGACCAAATAGCTCCAGCTGCACGGCGTGCGTTTCCGATGTGCACGGCGTGCAGGCTTCCTGTAGAATTCACATTCAAGATGCACGGCGTGCGGCATAAACATGCACGCCGTGTTTGCTTCCAGGCTTTTCATTGCTGAATTTCGTAGTGGAGTGCACGCCGTGCATGTGTGAATGCACGTCGTGCACTATGCGATTTCTGCAGAAAATTTCAATTAGTCAGCATAAAATTATGACGGAATGAATGGAGATCAAGTCTAAATTATTACATTCATTCATGACGAGCTAATTAACAAAATTTAAGAGAGTTTTTGACTCAAACAACTTAAACAAATCTATCCTAATGTGGGGTCAACTCCCACAAGGTCCTCCGTTTAGAGTCCGGAGTAAGACTCTTCAATCTTTTCATGCGTCATGGAGGGAGCAAGAGGCTCCCTTGTCTAGAATCTCCGAAGATGAATACAGCTTGCATCTTTGTCCATTCACTTTGAAACTCCCATCTTTTCCTTGTAGTTCTACAGCTCCATATGGAAAGATCTTCAATACAAGAAAGGGACCGGACCACTTAGACTTTAGCTTTCCCGGAAATAACTTCAGCCTTGAATTAAATAATAAGACTTGATCTCCTTCTTGAATGTCTTTCCTGCGTATTCTTTTGTCATGCCATGCCTTTGTTTTTTCCTTGTACATCTTTGCATTTTCATAAGCATCGAGGCGCAGCTCTTCAAGTTCTTGCAATTGTAGAAGGCGTTTCTTCCCAGCTTTCTTCATATCAAAATTTAAGAATTTGATAGCCCACAATGCCCGGTGCTCAAGTTCAAGCGGAAGATGACAAGACTTCCCATATATAAGCTTGAAAGGAGTGGTTCCTATGATGGTCTTGTAAGCTGTGCGGTACGCCCAAAGTGCATCATCAATCTTCAAAGCCCAGTCTTTTCTTGAACTGGAGACGGTCTTCTCAAGAATGTTTTTCAGCTGCCTATTAGAAACCTCCACTTGCCCGGATGTTTGAGGATGATAGGGCGTAGAGACCTTGTGGGTGACACCATACTTGGAGAGAAGGTTGTTGAATTGTTTCTCGGCAAAATGTGTCCCTCCATCAGAGATGACAGCACGTGGAACACCGAACCTAGGAAAGATGATCTTCTGAAAGAGCTTTATTACTGATTTAGCATCGGGTGATTGGGTTGGAATGGCCTCAACCCATTTAGACACGTAATCAACAGCAACAAGAATGAAATGATACCCACATGAGGATGGGAATGGTCCCATGTAGTCAACACCCCATACGTCAAACACCTCAACCTCTAGGATAGAGTTGAGCGGCATGTCATCACGGCGAGATATACCTCCAGTTCTTTGGCATTTGTCACAGGATTTAACAAAAAGATTTACATCCTTGAAGAGCGTAGGCCAATAGAAACTGGCTTGGAGAATTTTTGCAGCAGTCTTATCTCCTCCAAAATGGCCTCCATAAGAAGAAGCATGGCATTCAGCAATGATGGTGGGAATTTCTTCTTCAATCACACAGCGGCGTATTAATCCATCACTCCCATGTTTGAATAGGAAGGGATCATCCCAATAATAGAACTTTACGTCGTGAAAGAACTTTTTCTTTTGTTGATATGTCAAGCCGGGTGGAAGCTGCCCTGTAGCAAGGAAATTTGCAATGTCGGCAAACCACGGTGCTTGAACGGATGATAGAGCACAGAGTCTTTCAATGGGAAGATGATCTTCAATAGGTAGTGAGTCTCCCGCTGTAGTGGACAATCTAGAAAGATGGTCAGCAACGCTGTTTTCAGTACCTTTCTTGTCCCGAATTTCTAGATCAAATTCTTGTAGGAGCAGCACCCAACGAATAAGGCGTGGCTTTGCATCCTTTTTGCTCAAGAGGTATTTGATTGCAGCGTGATCAGTATAGACAATCACTTTGGAACCCACAAGATATTGCCGGAACTTCTCAAAGGCATATACAATAGCAAGCATCTCCTTCTCTATAGTTGTGTAGTTGACTTGCGCATCATTGAGGGTCTTGCTTGCATAATGAATGGCGTGGAGTTTCCTGTCTTTTCGCTGTCCTAGAACAGCTCCTACTGCATAGTCACTTGCATCGCACATTAATTCGAAGGGAGCATCCCAATCTGGAGGTTGAATGATGGGGGCTGAAATGAGAGCTTCCTTGAGCGTAGTGAAGGCTTTATGACATTCTTCATCAAAGATAAAATCTGCATCTTTTGCAAGGAGAGAACACAAGGGTTTTGCAATCTTTGAAAAGTCCTTTATAAATCTTCTATAGAACCCTACATGTCCTAAAAAACTTCTTATGTCTTTGACTGAAGATGGGGTGGACATTTTCTCAATAGCTTCCACCTTTGCCCTGTCAACTTCAATGCCCTTGTTAGAAATCACATGTCCTAGTACTACACCGGATTGTACCATAAAATGGCACTTCTCCCAGTTTAGCACTAGGTTAACCTCTTTACATCTGGCTAAGACTAAGGACAAATTAGACAAGCATTGATCAAACGAATCGCCGTAAACACTAAAATCATCCATGAAAACTTCCATAATATTTTCAATGAAATTCGAGAAAATGGCCATCATGCACCGCTGAAAAGTGGCGGGTGCATTACAAAGACCAAAAGGCATGCGGCGATAAGCATATGTGCCATATGTGCAACTGAACGTGGTTTTTTCTTGATCAGGCGGGTAGATAGGAATCTGATAAAACCCGGAATATCCATCCAAATAACAAAAATAAGAATGTTTAGCAAGGCGTTCCAACATTAAATCAATGGAAGGTAAAGGGAAATGGTCCTTGCGAGTTGCTTTGTTTAGACGCCGGTAGTCAATACACATACGCTAGCCTGTGACCATGCGTGTCTGTATCAACTCATCATTGTCTCCCTTTATAACAGTTGCACCCCCTTTCTTAGGTACTACATGAATAGCACTAACCCAGGGGCTGTCGCTAATGGGATAGATAATTCCGGCATCCATTAGTTTTAAAATCTCTTTCTTTACCACATCAAGCATGTTTTGATTTAAACGTCTTGGTGGTTCAACAGTTGGTTTTGCATCATCCTCCATGTTTATTCTATGCATGCAGATTTTAGGATGAATGCCTTTCAAGTCATCAATTGAATAACCAATTACATCTTTATACATGCGCAATTCAGCAAGTAATTTATTTTCTTGTTCTTTGGTTAATTCATCATTTATTATAACAGGAGATGAAGAATTTGGGTCTAGAAACGCATACCTCAGCCCCGGTGGAAGGGCTTTAAGTTCTACCTTTTTCTTTGGAGCTTCTTCATCAACCTTTTCGTCCTCACGTGGAGCTTCTTTTTGATTTGCTTGAGCTTTATAAACAGGAATAGCTCCAGAATTTTCAGAATTATTATTTTCAGCAATGACGTCGTCACAATAGTTTATCATGAAATCTATCATATCATCAACGTAATCATCCATTGGATCAGCAGTATCAAATAGACAAATCTCCTTTACTTGTGTGGGTGCTTTCATGGCATCTGAAATAGAGAATTCAATTTCTTCTTCTCCCACACGTAGGGTCAACTTCCCTTCCCGAACGTCAATTAGACAACCTGCAGTCCTCAAGAAAGGTCTCCCAAAAAGAATAGGATTACGGGGGGCCTCTACCATGTCAAGCACTACAAAATCACATGGTATGTAGAATTTGCCAATATGTACAAGGACATCTTCTAATACACCTTTAGGGTGTTTAAGAGAATGATCAGCTAGTTCGATAACCATCTTTGTTGGCTTTAGATCTCCAAGATGTAGTTCTTGCCATAAAGTGGTTGGAATGAGGCTAATGCTAGCCCCCAAATCTACTAAGCCTTTTTCAAAAGTGACATCGTTGATTTTGCACGGCAATGTGAAAGGTCCCATGTCATCCAACTTTTCCGGAATAGAAGGGATGCGGTTTTGAATAATGGAGCTCACATGTTCAGAAAGTTTAACTGTTTCCACTTGATCAACTGTTCTCCTTCTGGATAAGATGTCTTTTAAGAACTTGGCATAAGAAGGCATCTCAGCAATAACATCAGTAAAAGGAAGATTAACTTGCAACTTGCTAAGAATGTCCATGAATTTTCTGAACTTGACATCGTCTTTATTATTGACAAGCCTATGAGGGAAAGGTGCTGAGGCTTTGAAAGACGGCGGGTTTTCAGATTTACCTTGCTCTTTGTGGCAATGGGGAATGTGAGACTCTTCCTCATTAAGTACCTCCATGTCTTTCTCCTTGGGTGGTGAAGGTCTTTCGATTTCAGCTCCACTCCTTAGAATAATGGCATTGGCTTGTTGTCTTGGATTTACTTCCGGCACACTAGGGAGAGAACCAGATTTCTGTCCTTGTTGAGAAAGAGCTTGTTGAGCTATTTGATTCTCCAGCATCTTTGTATGAGTGGATATGTTGTCTACCTTGGCTGAAAGTTGAAGAATAGCATCCTTAAGTAGTTTATCATTCCCCCTAAACTCTTCATTTTGCTGTGTTTGGGTGTTAATGAATTTCTCCATCGTAGCCTCAAGAGAAGATCCTTGGGGCTGTTGTTGCTGCCCTTGATAACCCCGATTATTGTAACCTTGCAGATTACCTTGACGGTTGAACTGTGATTGCTGTGGTGGTTGTTGTTGTTGCCCTTGCTGAAAATTTTGAGCGTTGTTATTGTTCTTATAGGAGAAGTTGGGATGATCTCTCCATCCTGGATTGTATTGGTTAGAATAAGGGTTATACTGCTTGTTCCTCTGCATCTCAATCGCATTAACCTGTTCAAGATCTCCCTCCATAGTGTTGGGAGCAAAACATTGAGAAGAAACATGCCCTGGCTTACCACAAGCTTCACATGTGGCTTCTACAGATTGGACCGGCAATGTAGTCAACTTCTCGAATTTTTGGGTGAGAACATCAAGCTTTGCAGCAATAAGATCAACGGCGTCAACAGCGTACTTTCCTCCTGGCTTTTCACTAGAAGAATTTGCATTTGATGATGAGTTGGCTCTTCTATCACCTCCCCATTGGCAATGGTTGAGTGATATATCTTCGATTATATCATAGGCCTCCCTATAAGATTTTGTCATAAGAGCACCACCGGCTGCAGCGTCTAGCGTCATCCGGGTGTTATAGAATAGCCCGTTGTAGAAGGTCTGAAGAAGTAGCCAATTAGTAAGACCGTGGTGAGGGCAAAGACGTTGAAGGTCTTTGAACCTCTCCCAAGTATCATAAAGTGTTTCACCATCATTTTGAGAAAAGTTAGTGAGTTGATTTCTCAAATGAGCAGTCTTGCTTGGAGGAAAATATTTGGCAAGAAAAACATTAAGTAGCTGGTCCCAAGTTTTTATAGACTTCTTCGGAAGAGATAAAAGCCAAGTTTTGGCCTTATCCCTTAGAGTGAAAGGAAAAAGCATCAGTCGTACTCCATCTGCAGATACGCCATTAATTTTGAAAGTATTCAAGTACTCCAGAAATTCTGCAATGTGAAGACTTGGGTCTTCATTAACGGTACCCCCGAAGCGGTTTTGTTGGATCATCTACATCATAGAAGGAGCAATGGAGAAATTGTTCGCTTCTATGGCTGGTAGGTCGATGGCTCCACATATGTTTGTGGCCACCGGCATTGCAAAGTCCTTGAGCGGGCGGTCGTCTTCCATGATTGGAAGGTTTGGTGAAGTTTCTTCAAAGGATGAAAAAGACGGCGTGGATGATGACGGAGATGGTGGCGGAGTAGTATCCTCTAGCTGTGGTTGTTCTTTCCTCCTTGATCTTCTCAAGCTTGAGAGGCTTCGCTCTATCTCAAGGTCTAACAACGGAGTTGTTTGAAGACCTCGTTGCGAACGACGCATACAACCTGAGAAGTGACTAGAAAAATTAAGAACACACTAAGAGGTATGTGAAATTCGAAAATGATGTATAATGATCTAGTCTCGAATACTAAGTAATACTTATTACTCCAATTAAATTACCGAAGCTCCCCGGCAACGGCGCCAAAAACTTGTTGGTTGTTTACACTAACGAGCTTCAATCATGAAGATGATCTTTTACTCAACTAGCTATATCTCGCAAGTATACGAGAGTAGTTGTAGTCGAGGTCGAACACGAGGAGCAGAATGATAACTTAATTGAACGCAACAGTACTAAAGTTCAACAATCTAGATCGGTTTTAGATGGGTAGAAAGATCTGTTCCAAAAGCATAAAAGATTTGATTTTAACTACAAGAGATTTCAGATTATTATCAACAAACTAGGATTACAAGGAACGTTCAATTTCAGAGTTAATGAATCTTGGACATTAGGATTTCACTCATATGCCAAAGCAAACAAAGAACAAAGCAATTTAAACATGCATAAGATCAAGTTTCTAGGAAAAGAAGTGTTACAGTTCACCTCCCGGTGTAAAAGCAACGACCATAACTCAAAACAGCTCTCTCGTGCATGAATTTCGTCTATGATCACAAACAGATCCTCAACTCATTCTTCCCTACTCTCGTAGAAGAAGAAAAGTTGCCAAAAAGGACGTCTCCTTACAAACCTACTTGTTTTCTCAAACTAAGCAAGAAAGCAGAAATCATGCATATATGGCGGCCAACGATACATGCAAGGAAAAGAGTTACCGACGCCTTTAAGGTAGAGAAACAAGAAGCAAATGCATTTAGTACGAAATTACTTGTTCAATACATGCTATGGCGTGGGAGTTACTCTCCCATGCCCAAGAAAAAGGATCTACTCGTCCATAACTGTGTACAGCAGGATTTCCATAGAATTCTCAAAGCTAGACATCGTTTTGGGAAGAAAAGGCAAAAAGAACCAAAGATGTAACCACAAGAGGTAAGGAATCCGGCTTTATGACGAGACTCCCTTCCTTTAGCTGCTCCAAGACGGACCAACTCCTCTCCCGAGAAGCTGCACGGAGTTGGAGAAGCTTTGCTGCACCTTGGGGAAGGCAATGGAGAAGTGGGGAAGAAGAAATGGCTTCTTTGCTCAAGAAACCACCTTAGTTCCTCCAAAATCGCCTTGCTCTGCTCTCCTCTGCCTTTGGGACGAGAAAAACTTCCTAAATGGTCGAACCTAACCGTCCCATTCCTTCCCTCTTTCTTTTAAAATCGTGTTCTGAAAATTCGGAATTCTGAAACTGACAGGTGCACGCCGTGCACTTTGGAGGTGCACGCCGTGCACCTGCAAGGCAGTTGTAACCGGCTGATCTGTGCACGGCGTGCGTTGAGGAGTTGCACGACGTGCAACCTTACAGGTTGTTTTTAGCAAATTCCGTCCCAGGTGCACGCCGTGCATTATGGAGGTGCACGTCGTGCATTCTCTTTTCTGGACTGAACGGATTCCTCTAGAATGTCGCACGGCGTGTCTGGAGATTACACGCTGTGTACGATATGGTAAACCGCATGGACGCGTGGCATATCTCACAGGGCCACTACCCAGTGCCCCAGTCTTACCAATCCCCGTCCCGTCAGGAGACGACAGCCCCCGATGCCCCACAACATCCATTTACTGAAGAACAACAGCGTCAGCACGATCAGCAAGAGATCAACGACATTGTCAATCAGTTCCTCCCGGACCTAGGAGGTGGCGGACCATTCTTCTGATATCACTCTTTCCAGGTATCCGGTGTAAACTCCTAAAGTTTGGATAACGCAGTGAGGACACTGCTGATTTCAAGCTTAGGGGGGGAGCATCCGGACGGTATCGTAGTTAGCTTTTATTTTCCATGCTATTTGCTTCTTGTCATTTGTTTTCGTACTTTTGTTCTGTTGTCTTCTTAGTTGTTGTCTTTTATTTTATTTTTCTGTTGGCAAAATCTAATACAAAATGAGATTCATCCTTTTTATGTGGAAAGAACTCCTTTGCTTAACTGTTCGTCCTCTCTTGATGAGAAATTTTCAATTGAAGAAGTGTGAAAGACATGCATCAATCAAATGAAACCTTGAAACCATCAACATGTATTTAACTCCAGTTTATGCTTCTAGCCTGAATATTCACCTTAAACATCCCTGATTGTTTAAAACATGTAATTGTATCATTTTTTTTTGTGAATACAGTCAACTGTACAACACCATTTAGAATACGGGATGACCTTGCCAAGCTCTCAGTGCATATGCAAACTTTCTTTCAATGAAAAATTTTCAAAACAGATGAATGAAATCTAGTTAATGTTGCATTTCTGTTGACTCTCCTTGAAAAAAAAAATAATATATATATATATATATAAATATTTATACCCCATAAAAGATGGCTAAACCGCCCACATATCATGCTAGCCTAGTGTAAGTCTGATCTGGCAATGATGGTTAGGTGGTATGTCTTAAAAGAGGGTAAAATACCCCAACCGTCACTCCTCGTGTGCATAAGCCTACATTAGCAGCCGAGTGCCGGAGCCCCCAATCTTTGATCTTATCATTTCTGAAAAAAAAAGGGAAAGAGGAAGAGTACAACAAAAACTGTAGTTTTTCAACTATGATTTCATCCTTTGTTATCCTTAATAGTTGAGAGTAAGAGTTGCACATCTACTGATTGTTTGGCTTGGTCATCCAAATTCTATTTAGTGTTGTTTGATTGATTGTTTCATTGAAATTGATGCAAACCCTGCTGAACTAAAATCTTTTTCTTGGGTGTTCGAGTTGAATCGATGGCTGCGAGCATAAACGTGTTGATCATGGTTGGTTTGGTTTTACGCATACCTTTCATTTCGTTTGACCTAATCATGTTCTTCGCAATTCTTCAATTGTTTTTCCATGCTCTTTTTGCTTGAGGACAAGCAATGATTTAAGCTTAGGGGGATTTGTTGTGTGATTCGTATATCATCTTTTCTACATATATTCACACACAAATTTGGTTCTTTCTAGCGTAATTCAGTCTCTTTTGTATTAGTTTTGCCATCTTTTAGCTTCTCTACACGTTCCATAACTTGTATTGCAATATTGCCACAAAAAGGATTAATTTTAGATGATTTTTCTACAGAAACAAAGAAATGCACGGCGTGCAGATCACAGATGCACGGCGTGCACCATTCCAGACGGATCATTTGGCTGAAGCAGCAAAGTGCACGGCGTGCAATCTCCAGACACGCCGTGCGACATTCCAGAGGAATCCGTTCAGTCCAGAAAAGAGAATGCACGGCGTGCACCTCCATAATGCACGACGTGCACCTGGGACGGAATTTGCTAAAAACAACCTGTAAGGTTGCACGTCGTGCAACTCCTCAACGCACTCCGTGCACAGATCAGCCGGTTACAACTGCCTTGCAGGTGCACGGCGTGCACCTCCAAAGTGCACGGCGTGCACCTATCAGTTTCAGAATTCCGAATTTTCAGAACACGATTTTAAAAGAAAGAGGGAAGGAATGGGACGGTTAGGTTCGACCATTTAGGAAGTTTTTCTCGTCCCAAAGGCAGAGGAGAGCAGAGCAAGGCAATTTTGGAGGAACTAAGGTGGTTTCTTGAGCAAAGAAGCCATTTCTTCTTCCCCACTTCTCCATTGCCTTCCCCAAGGTGCAGCAAAGCTTCTCCAACTCCGTGCAGCTTCTCGGGAGAGGAGTTGGTCCGTCTTGGAGCAGCTAAAGGAAGGGAGTCTCGTCATAAAGTCGGATTCCTTACCCCTTGTGGTTACATCTTTGGTTCTTTTTGCCTTTTCTTCCCAAAATGATGTCTAGCTTTGAGAATTCTGTGGAAATCCTGCTGTACACAGTTATGGACGAGTAGATCCTTTTTCTTGGGCATGGGAGAGTAACTCCCATGCCATAGCATGTATTGAACAAGTAATTTCGTACTAAATGCATTTGCTTCTTGTTTCTCTACCTTAAAGGCGTCGGTAACTCTTTTCCTTGCATGTATCGTTGGCCGCCATATATGCATGATTTCTGCTTTCTTGCTTAGTTTGAGAAAACAAGTAGGTTTGTAAGGAGACGTCCTTTTTGGCAACTTTTCTTCTTCTACGAGAGTAGGGAAGAATGAGTTGAGGATCTGTTTGTGATCATAGACGAAATTCATGCACGAGAGAGCTGTTTTGAGTTATGGTCGTTGCTTTTACACCGGGAGGTGAACTGTAACACTTCTTTTCCTAGAAACTTGATCTTATGCATGTTTAAATTGCTTTGTTCTTTGTTTGCTTTGGCATATGAGTGAAATCCTAATGTCCAAGATTCATTAACTCTGAAATCGAACGTTCCTTGTAATACTAGTTTGTTGATAAAAATCTGAAATCTCTTGTAGTTAAAATCAAATCTTTTATGCTTTTGGAACAGATCTTTCTACCCATCTAAAACCGATCTAGATTGTTGAACTTTAGTACTGTTGCGTTCAATTAAGTTATCATTCTGCTCCTCGTGTTCGACCTCGACTACAACTACTCTTGTATACTTGCGAGATATAGCTAGTTGAGTAAAAGATCATCTTCATGATTGAAGCTCGTTAGTGTAAACAACCAACAGAGTGACACATGGATCTTTCAAGGAGAGAGAAAGATTCTACCCACCTGTCTTGTGTCAGCTATGGTTGCTGAGAAGCTGATGAGGAAATGATGTTATGCATTCTTAGCCCATGTGGTAGATACTACCATGGAAAGTCCTAATCCTTCTGAAGTTCCTGCAATCAGGGAATTTGAAGACGTATTTCCTGAAGAACTTCCAGGTGTACCACCGCCTCAGGAAATTGATTTTGAAATCAATTTGATCTGTGATACACGACCCATAGCACAAACACCATATAGGATGACACCTGCTGAGATGGCAGAACTCAAGAAACAGCTTCAAGAGTTGCTTGATAAGGGTTTCATCTGATTGAGCACTTCACCCTGGGGTGCTCTGGTTCTGTTTGTTAAAAAGAAATATGGATCAGTGTGGTTGTACATTGACTACAGACAATTAAATAAAGTAACAATAAAGAATAAGTACCCTCTACCGAGGATTGATGATCTCTTTGACCAGTTGTGTGGTGCAACCATCTTCTCGAACATAGACTTGAGGTCTGGATATCATCAACTTCGTATTAAGGACAGTGACATACCCAAGTCTACTTTTAGGACAAGGTATGGTCACTATGAGTTCACAGTTATGTCGTTTGGACTAACTAATGCACCAGCTGTGTTCATGGAACTCATGAATAGGATCTTCTGACCTTTCCTAGATCAGTGTGTTGTTGTCTTCATAGATGACATTCTGATCTATAGTAGAGATGCTCAACAACATGAACAACATCTTCTTCAGGCTCTGACCTTGCTAAGAGAACATAAGCTATACGCTAAGTTTAGCAAGTGTGAATTTTGGTTTCCAGAGGTATCTTTTCTTGGACACGTGATATCCGCCTCGGGTATTCGTGTTGACCCAAAAAAGGTAGAATTCATTCTACAGTGGGAGCAACCGAAGATACCGACAGAGATTCGTAGTTTCTTAGGGTTATCTGGCTACTATCTGAGGTTCATTAAGAACTTCAGTTCTATAGCCCTATCCTTGACCAAGTTGACCCAGAAAGATGTTCCTTTTGTCTGGAGTGATAAGTGTCAGCAGTCTTTCCAGTTGTTAAAGGAGAGGTTGACAAGTGCACTTGTACTTGTGTTACCTAAGCAAGGCAAAGGATATGTAGTTTTCTGTGATGCCTCCAAGAGTGGACGAGGATGTGTGTTAATGCAAGATAAGCAAGTGATTTCTTTTGCTTCTCGACAGCTTAAGAAACACGAGGAGAATTATCTAACACACGATCTGGAGTTAGCTACTATGGTTCATGCCTTGAAGATCTAGAGACATTATCTCTACAGAGTGACATTCCAGATTTTCACTAATCACAAGAATCTTAAGTATATCTTCTCACAGCATGAACTTAACATGAGGCAACGTCGCTGGATGGAGTTAATCAAGGGCTATGATTGTACGATGATTACCATCCAGGGAAGGCCAATGTGGTTGCAGATGCTTAATGTAGGAAATCAGCAACACCATCCTCTGATAGGGTACAACTAAACTCTTTAGTATGCCCCAGGAGAGATATGCTTATCTCCTTAAAGCAAGACAATGTACAGTTGAAGGTGTCATTGTTAGCCGGGTTGTTGGCTGAGATGCACATTAAACCTACCCTAAGAGAGCAGATTAGAGAGGCACAACAAGTTGATGCTGCAGTTCAGTAGATCAGATCGGAGTATGGTAATGAGAAGTGAGATGGTTTCCATGACTCAGATGACCAAGTGGCATGTTATCATGGGAGAATGATAGTACTGGATGTGGATAACTTGAGAAAGTTAGTCCTGGAAGAAGCTCATTCTTCGATGTATGCCATGCATCTAGGAAGCACCAAGATGTATCGAAACTTGAAAGATATGTATTGGTGGCCGGAGATGAAGAAGGTTGTTGTTGAGTTTGTTTTGAGGTGTCTTGTGTGTCAGCAGGTCAAGGCTGAACACCAAAAGCCTGCGGGAACAATGCAACCTTTACCCATACCATAGTGGAAGTGGGACCATGTGACCATTGACTTTGTCGTTGGCCTACCCAAGAAAAGAAAAGGACATGATTCCATTTGAGTAATAGTTGATAGGTTGATAAAGACAGCACATTTTGTACCTGTCAAAACAACCTATTCTGCTGAGAAGTTAGCACAGTTGTATGTTCAGGAGATAGTGTGACTACATGGAGTTCCAGTCACCATAGTATCAGACAGAGGTCCCCAGTTTATGAGTCATTTTTGGGAACGACTACACAGAGCTTTAGGCACCCAGTTGAGGTTTAGTACAACCTTTCATCCACAGACTGATGGTGTTGGGTTTTAGGGGAGACAGAGAAGGCAGCAAAAACAAAAACTTTTCTCCCCCAACCCATACCGAGGAAACGTGTCAACGTCTATATAATAGGAAAGGATGGTTTGTGGAATCATACCTTGTCTCGAGGCTTGCTCGGCGACAATACCTCGCGCAATGTGCGGTCTTCAACTCCGGTCTTGTACGGTATCTGTGCAGCTCCTGGTCACACCAGGACTGACGACTCCTCCTCCTACCGGACTGTAAGATGACAGTTGTCCTCCTAAGCGGCAGTGTCCTCCCGCCTCTGTAGTAGTCCACACGGACCACCTGGAACTCCACTCTCCTTGTCCCACAAGGAAGTGGAAGGAGTCGCACCGTCCTGTTGACATACTAGTTGCCAACACGCTCTCATGCGTCCTGTTGCAACTGCAGTTGTCCTTCCCTTGCTGCACCTCCCTTTTGCGGGAAGCACTTGCTCGGGCTCTCTCACGGTTACCAAAACCAGAGAGAACGACAACTTACAGAGCAACTGGTTGCACTGAGCTGTACTTTGAGAAGCCCCCAATACCCCTATATATATAGGAGAGTCATGGGACAGGGTTCTCCATCCCGGGCAATGCGGGACTAAAGCAGGAGTAGAAGGGTTCAAGAATTTTCCACAAAAAGCAACCTGTTCGCAACTTGAAATGATCGGTTCACAACTGAACCGATCGATTCAGCCATTGAGCCGATCGGTTGGACCTGAGCCGACCGTTTGGGGCACTCCAACCGATCGGTTGGTGCCCTGAACCGATCGGTTCATGGTCCTAATCCGGCTCAAAAATACATTCCTTGTTTCTTTCCCGATTGGTATCGAATACCAATATTATTCCCAACCGAATTGGGCAGTTTGAAACCAAAGGAAAATTCTTGCCGACATGACTTTCCCAACTGGTCGGTTGCACCAGTTGAGCTGATCGGTTCAACCCTTGAACCGGTCGTTTCAACCTGGACATGAGCCAATCGGCCTGGACACTCCAGCCGACCGGTTCAACAACCTTAGCCGACCGGTTCATCACATGAGCCGATTGGTTGGGAGCACAGGTTGGGAAAAATCAGTCAAATGGGATTTCAATCAATCCGATACTCCTGTCAATGCGTCCAACACCTTGAACCATACGATATTGAGCCATCGACTGATTGAGTGTTTAATTGAACTACTAAACTCCTTTAGTAATCAATCTAAACATTGCTTGTGGACAAAACTCATCTTCCAGGTTAAATCCTATGTGTGTGACCCTGCAGGTCCATTTCACGTTGGCAGTGAAAGTCCATAACACTTATGACTTCACAAGCAAAGAGCGGTGCCTAGTCACACATCAGTGCTACCCAAGTGAAAGTAGAAAGTTGGAGAACAACTTTCATCCTACAATCCGTGAATGGTGTTACAACGAATGTATAATTCCTTTGTCACTGATATCCCGAATGAACTCGAGGCATGGAACAGTCATCCTGTCAACGTTCATTCACTTCCTTGATCTCAGAGTAGACTGGAAGAGATATGTATGACATCAGTATCATATACTGATTCACACATGCGTGCACGCCTTTCTCAATCCTACTCATCAAGTGGCCATGGATATCAAACTCCCTCAGGAGGGACAAATCCCATATCTATCACTCACCCCTCAAAAGCCCCATGTGTCAAAGCCACCCAAGCATCACCTTTATAACAATCCATGTTTCACGATTGCGTTTGATGATGTCAAAGTGTGCCCAACGACATATGTTGAGTGCAGTGATTTTAGGTCTAAGAATCACACTCACCACCATCACTGTGAGTACTGACTGTGACTACCATCTCATGGTTCCATGTGTCAAACTCACGGTGGGTCTGTCCGGTACACTTGTTCTCTAACAAGTACCTATGTGTTTGGTTTGATTTCTCTATATCATGACTAATGAGATTCTGTCATCAACCAACACCACAATCTAGTCTTGTGTGTCATTGTTGTCTATCTACCTTCCACAATGACATCCGACTAGGGACATAACAAGAATGTACAAACTCTTAGCATCCGTATGATCTCATCATTCAGGTCCTCAACCTGAAAGCATACGTCATTGAGTTTTGTCATTCTCTAGACATTCAATCTGTTCTATCACTATCTCATATGACTGAACCAGAAAGAATTGGAAGCTCGCCTTTGATGTTTATCAAATCAATCTTAATGTATCCCACCAATCATCACATGATTGGCTCTCAGGGCATACATACCAACATACTCCCACTTGCACTGCGAGCCAATCACCCATGAATCATATTCATAGTGATCTTCAAACATGTCCCACATGTTACTGTGCTCTTAGTGCAAACATAGTGAGTAATGTCAACACCTTGCCAAAGTCTGTACAAATTGCATGTCTCACATCTCTTCACTGTACGTCACACGTATGAGATGGAGTTGCCATAATATGCGATCTAGTATTCCTTTTGCTAACCTTTAGCTACATTGCATGATCAAGGATTCCAGACTTGTCATCAATGAGTGGAATATAAGTTCATCTCATGAACTTTCAGATCCATATAGTATCCACTGTTGTTCACTAACACATAGATACTCATCATTTCCCTTTTAAATGGCTTTATTGGAACACTTCCAATTATCAACAAACATTCATTGTTATACATCTCATGTATATATATATTGCGATTAATTTTCTGTCTTTTCGGAAGTTCACATCAATGTAACTCTTTACACTGAACTCTTCCTTATCTCCATAGAACTAGTGCTTTACAAGCACTTATCAAGTTCTCATGGTATTCCAGTAACCCTTACTGGAAACAGACATCCACTCGTCATGTCCCACATACGAGTTATCAGGATGAGCACATCATATTGCCATGTCCTACATACAAGATGATGAATGCATTTTATTCTTGCCATGTCATACATGCAAGATAATGGGATGGTTACATACATGATAGATCCATATCTATTCTTAGTGTTCCCATTCTTCATAAGAATTGGACACTTGGCCTTGGGATACTAATATCCATGTAACATGGACAAGTTTTCTCCCACTGAATCTGTGCATACTGAACACTTCAGTACAGATTGCCAATGTATGCTTTCTCTTTCCAGGTCAAGAGATTTTTGAGAACTATCTCTATAGATCTCTATTCCTATCACATAGGAAACATCTCTATATTCCTTAAAGATAATTTCCACTTTTGGATTTCCATTCTAGAACAATTCCATTTCACATCAATATGTGGAATGTGAATACGCTCCCACTAAATCATAGATCACTTCTTTATCTTTGACATATCAGTCAAACCCTTTGACTATATTATCAAAATAAAGATCCAATTTTGAGTTGCTTGTACTCAATCAATCACATTGATTAGTCCATTGTAACTTATAGACTTCATTTGCATTAGTGGATTCATAAACCTTATAGGTTGTGTCACGTACACATCTTGGTTTTATTCCTCATAGGAATGCAGTTTTAGTATCCATATGCCAAATGTCTTAGTCATTAAGTTGCAATCAACAAGCATCATCCTTCTCAAAATGTTATCCATGTGTCTTAACACTTAAAACTCATTTGCACTTATGGATATGATCCAATGAGTGATACCATCAAGGTCATACCTTATGGTTCACATGGATGTCATTTAGGATGTAATGGTCATAAACCATAACTCAAGATTTGGTTCCTCTTATTTATCTTGAAAGTTGACTCATAACATGAACACCTGATCACATAGATAATTGAGGTGTATCTGTTAAACATATAAGAACTCACAACCCTTGTGATTCTTAATTTCTTTTATTAGTGTGGGGTATTCATTTATTAAGAAGAATTCAGTTATTTGATAATCATTCTCTAACTCCTTAGAGTATGATTCCTTCTTGATTCAGACATCACCATGCCTTAATCATGAGTTCACTATGATACACTATCATAATCACTCATAAGGATCTCAAACATTTGGTCCAAGTATTTCATTCATTGATCTCATCAAGAATTAATACTTTACCAAATTTGTACTTCATTTATGATAATCTTGAACACTTCAAGATATTCATATTGGTATTTCTCTAAACACCATTTGAAGTATTAGCATTTATTCAAATAGGTATGTAAATACATTACATGTATTATACCTAATAGGATAATCACTCTCCCACTACATTAGTGAAGATTGATTAATCATGTCCAAGATATTCATGTCTCTTTACTGGTTCTATAACCAAAAGAGTCTAGATTTATCCATCACATGGAAACTAGAAATGAATTTCTCATGATTAATGCTAATTAAATTGTTTGAGTTATCTATAACTTTTAGGTATCGACTTATCTTATGTATATCAAATATCACAAGATAAATAAGGCATTGCCACAAAGATCACATCTTTATAAATTGAAACATCTCTTTATTAATTGCCATCATTGTCATACCATATGCAAAAATAAAGTGTTTCTATCTATTGGCAAGTATGAAATAGCAGTTCATAACTGTATTACATGCCTTATTGGCTGAAAATAAACTAAAGTATTCCTATCTATAAAGGCAACACTTGCCCCAAGTAAGAATGCTTTACACTTTACATCTTGATATCATATATCTCAAAAAGTGTTACAAGTTTACTTTCATGACACCTTCAAGTAGAGGTTTCAGTCGCCTCCTTCTTCTTTTGTTCTTCCAGGTAGAGAGGACAATTCCTTTTCCAATGTCCTGGCTTTTGACAATGGTGGAAATTTCCTTTCTTTGTCACGCCTCCCTTGGCCTTGAGAGCTGAAGATGGCTTGGACTCCTGGCTAGCTTCAGAACCTTTCTTAGCCTTGCCCTTGCCCTTGCGCTTGGACTTGCCTTTCTTGCTCGTGATTACCATCACGGACTTAGGCTTGTCCTTCTTCATCTGTAACTCGACTGTCCTCAACATGCCCAACAACTCTGACAGTGGCCTATCAAAGTTGTTCATGTTGTAGTTCATCACAAACTGACTGTAAGATTCTGGCAACGATTGCAGTATCACGTCAGTAGCCAACTCTTGGCTCAGTGGAAATCCCAGTCTCTGTAGGTTCTCCACATACCCAATCATCTTGAGTGTGTGAGGACCAACTGGATCTCCTTCTGTCATGACGCACTTGAACAATGCCCTAGAAACATTGTACCTCTCTTGCCGTGCCTGATCTTCATACATGTTCCTGAGATGCAGAATCATCTCTATGACACCCATGTTCTCATGTTGCCTCTGCAACTCATGGTTCATTGAACATAGCATCAAGCACTTTGCATCAATGGCATCATCAGAATGCTTCTTGTAAGCATCCCTTTCTGTCCTTGGTGCATTAGGAGCGGGTTCCTCTGGAATTGGAGTATCCAGGACATAGAGCTTACGCTCTTGAGTGAGAACAATTATCAATGTCTGATACCAGTCGTGGAAGTTTGTCCCATTTAGCTTGTCCTTGTCAAGGACCGATCGCAAAGAAAAGTTGTTGTTGTTTGTTGCCATTTGAACTACAAAAAGAAAAATATGCAATTTTAGTCCAAAAACTCATTTTTGACTTATTTGATTGATTTGAAAGTTTGATGATATAATTAGGCCTTTAATTAATTATCGCTCCCACTATTTTACTTCAAATTGATAGCCCTCACCATCAATTTGGAAGATTGCAGCGTACAATCTTCTAGTGGGCAAGATCCTGAAATCCTCTAAGTCATGGACCAGCTTGGGCTGTCACCCACAACATAGATCTCTCAGGTAGGCAACTTTTGCCAATTGCATCATATGCAACTCTTGATAAGATGTCATCTACAACTCCTTGCAATGATCATCTCCATGCCTCAAGGCGCTAGATCCTATCTAGGTCACCTTGTTAAGTCCGACCCAAAGAAAACACGATGAACATGCACCCTGCTTGGGCAGACCCACACATTCATCCTTCACGCTTCCACGAGATAGATGGTGCACCACGCTTGGGCGTGCCCACACTTGGTCGATCAAGCTTTTCATGTGTGTCGCATTTGGAAGGCATCTAAAACTTAATATTTTAATGAGGGATTTGGTTTTATATACATATACATATCCAATCACCACAATACATAGTATGTATCATATACATGCTATATCCCACAGAAAACATGCACAAATGATAAAAAGGCGATGATTATGGCCATCCTAATGTGATTCCTCGAGCCAAGAGGAATCACGGTCATCTAGATCTACATCACATGCAACCTGTACAAGATGAACTCTGTGCCTTGCCATCCGAGTAGATCAACTCATCACATGAATGATCTATACTCTTCAGCCGGTCATCTGGGTGCCACCAGCTGATCAGTTGGCTCCTCCAACCGATCGGTTCGCCTGGTCGTCGTGCATCTCGTCATGTCCACCACCCGCTCGTCTCACTCCTCGAACTGGTCATCAACTGATCGGTTCACTCCTTGAACCGACCGTCTGGAAGGTCAACCGATCGGTTCACTCCTTGAACCGACCGTCTGAGCAGTCGTCTTGATGTCCGCCGGTCTTTGACATAATAGGAAATAAAATCCTATTCTATTTATTACATTGCTTTAAAAAAAAAAGGAAACCCCGAGTTACGTTCGGGGGGAGCAAAGGTAGGAAAGAATCTCGAATTATTTCGAGTTAAATCAGGAATAAGAGAGGGAAGATCGGTGCGCAGACCGAGATGCAAGCAACCACACACAACCAATCACAGATAGGGGTTTATAGGCCTTAATCATGCTACATACATCCACCACAAAACTCGTTTAAGGGCGACGCGTATCGAGTGCATTAATAATACATATCATATATGTAATTAGGGATTTGTGGATTTAGGATTGGACATGCATAAAGCCGATATTATTCGCATCGTATGCAATAAATAAAGGCGACAAACCAAAAATCGATCATATCGATATTCCTAAAATATAGAGCAGTTGACGTGGCTCTGATACCACTGTTGGGTTTTAGGGGAGACAGAGAAGGCAGAGGAAACAAAAAATTTTCTCCCCCAACCCATACCGAGGAAACGCGTCAACGTCTATATAATAGGAAAGGATGGTTTGTGGAATCATACCTTGTCCCGAGGCTTGATCGGCGACAATACCTCGTGCAATGCGCGGTCTTCAACTCCGGTCTTGGATGGTGTCTGTGCAGCTCCTGGTCGCACCGGGACTGACGACTCCTCCTCCTACCGGACTGTCGGATGACAGTTGTCCTCCTAAGCGGCAGTGTCCTCCCGCCTCTGTAGTAGTCCACATGGACCACCTGGAACTCCACTCTCCTTGTCCCACAAGGAAGTGGAAGGAGTCGCACCCTCCTATTGACGTACTAGTCGCCAACATGCTCTCCTGCCTCCTGTTGCAACTGCAGTTGTCCTTCCCTTGCTGCACCTCCCTTTTGCGGGAAGCACTTGCTCGGGCTCTCTCACGGTTACCAAAACCAGAGAGAACGACAACTTGTAGAGCAACTGGTTGCACTGAGCTATACTTTGAGAAGCCCCCAATACCCCTATATATATAGGAGAGTCATGGGAAAGGGTTCTCCATCCCGGGCAATGCGGGACTAAAGCAGGAGTAGAAGGGTTCGAGAATTTTCCACGAAAAGCAACCCGTTCGCAACTTTAAATGATCGGTTCACAACTGAACCGATCGATTCGGCCATTGAGTCGATCGGTTGGACCTGAGCCGACCGTTTGGGGCACTCCAACCGATCGGTTGGTGCCCTGAACCGATCGGTTCATGGTCCTAATCCGGCTCAAAAAGACTTTCCTTGTTTCTTTCCCGATTGGTATCGAATACCAATATTATTCCCAATCGAATTGGGCAGTTTGAAACCAAAGGAAAATTATTGCCGACATGACTTTCCCAACTGGTCGGTTGCACCAGTTGAGCCGATCGGTTCAACCCTTGAACCGGTCATCTCAACCTGGACATGAGCCGATCAGCCTGGACACTCCAGCCGACCAGTTCAGCAACCTCAGCCGACCGGTTCATCACATGAGCCGATCAGTTGGGAGCACAGGTTGGGCAAAATCAGTCAAATGCGATTTCAATCAATCTGATACTCCTGTCAATGCGTCCAACACCTTGAACCATACGATATTGAGCCATCGACTGATTGAGTGTTTAATTGAACTACTAAACTCCTTTAGTAATCAATCTAAACATTGCTTTTGGACAAAACTCGTCTTCCAGGTTAAATCCTATGTGTGTGACCCTGCAGGTCCATTTCACGTTGGCAGTGAAAGTCCATAACACTTATGACTTCACAAGCAAAGAGCGGTGCCTAGTCACACATCAGTGCTACCCAAGTGAAAGTAGAAAGTTGGAGAACAACTTTCATCCTACAATCCGTGAATGGTGTTACAACGAATGTATAATTCCTTTGTCACTGATATCCCGAATGAACTCGAGGCATGGAACAGTCATCCTATCAACGTTCATTCACTTCCTTGATCTCAGAGTAGACTGGAAGAGATATGTATGACATCAGTATCATATACTGATTCACACATGCGTGCACGCCTTTCTCAATCCTACTCATCAAGTGGCCATGGATATCAAACTCCCTCAGGAGGGACAAATCCCATATCTATCACTCACCCCTCAAAAGCCCCATGTGTCAAAGCCACCCAATCATCACCTTTATAACAACCCATGTTTTTAGGACTGCGTTTGATGATGTCAAAGTGTGCCCAACGACATGTGTTGAGTGCAGTGATTTCAGGTCTAAGAATCACACTCACCACCATCACTGTGAGTACTGACTGTGACTACCATCTCATGGTTCCATGTGTCAAACACACGGTGGGTCTGTCCGGTACACTTGTTCTCTAACAAGTACCTATGTGTTTGGTTTGATATCTCTATATCATGACTAATGATATTCTGTCATCAACCAACACCACAATCTAGTTTTGTGTGTCATTGTTGTCTATCTACCTTCCACAATGACATCCGACTAGGGACATAACAAGAATGTACAAACTCTTAACATCCGTATGATCTCATCGTTCAGGTCCTCAACCTGAAAGCATACGTCATTGAGTTCTGTCATTCTCTAGACATTCAATCTGTTCTATCACTATCTCATATGACTGAACCAGAAAGAATTGGATGCTCGCCTTTGATGTTTATCAAATCAATCTTAATGTATCCCACCAATCATCACATGATTGGCTCTCAGGGCATACATACCAACAGATGGACAGTCGGAAAGGACTATACAAACCTTGGAGGACTTGTTGAGAGCATGTGTTCTCCAGTTTACAGGGAGTTGGGATCTACACCTAAGCTTGATAGAGTTTGCCTATAACAATAGCTATGA
This sequence comes from Alisma plantago-aquatica, assembly GCA_963693085.1. Lineage (NCBI taxonomy): Eukaryota > Viridiplantae > Streptophyta > Magnoliopsida > Alismatales > Alismataceae > Alisma > Alisma plantago-aquatica. The sequence continues at coordinate 1,037,789,683 of OY856412.1, forward strand.
ACATAGCATTGACATGGCACCTTATGAAGCTTTGTATGGTAGACGTTGTAGATCACCGGTATGTTGGTATGAAACTGATGATTATCAGCTGTTAGGTCCTGATCTTGTGTAGCAGACTACAGAGAAGATCAAAGTAATTTAACAACAGATTAAGACTGCACAGGATAGGCAGAAGTCATATGCCAATAAACATCATAGACCCTTAGAGTTCCAGGTTGGAGACAAAGTGTATCTCAAAGTCTCGCCTTGGAAAGGAGTTCTTCGTTTTGGAAGGAAAGGGAAGTTAGCTCCTAGATTTATGGGACCTTATCCAATCATTGAACGAGTTGGAAAGGTAGCCTATAAACTAGAGTTACCACCAAAGTTACAGAAGTTACACCCTGTGTTTCACATTTCTATGCTGAGGAAATGTCACCCTGATACCGAGTCAGTTCTACAACCTATGGAAGTAGAATTGAATGATGATATAACTTATGAGGAAGGACCAGTGTCAATCCTTGATAACAGAATTAAAAAGTTGAAAAAGAAAGATATAAGTCTTGTGAAAGTCCTCTGGAATCATCGTGGTGTCGAAGAAGCCACTTGGGAACTAGAGGAAGAGATGAGAAGGAAATACCCTGCTCTTTTCTCTTAATATGTTTTGTTGATTTCGGGGACGAAATCCTTGTAAGGGGTGGATAATTTGTAACATCCCTGACCTGGGTTATGAGTTAACCCTAGGTGTTTTGCCTAACTATGTATATAAATGCTTGTGATTATCTCCTGGTATGTAATTAAGTTCCTGAGGAACATACATTTCCATTTCTGTCCTTTTTAAACAATGTTGTAGTATTGTTTTGTAATGCAGGGACCTATGTGCAAATTACCCAATTATAGGGGTTAACTTGCAAATTGCACATGTTAAAGATATTCCTCTAATGATGAGACATCATATGATTGAATGTGATGAGGTATGATGGATTCTCCAAGCTTGGGCATCAAGATGTAGCTTGTGGAACAATCTTTGTGCTTAAAACCCTAATTGTGGTGTAAAGAGCAATTTACCCAAAATATGGGGTGTAACTTGTAAAACACACCTTCTATAGTATCTATTGTGACTCTTGACATCATTTATAGGAAGAATGATGAAGGGGGCACTTTAATTAAATAATCAGATAAGAAGAATAACCCTTATAGTAGAATCACCAAGTTATAAGTAAAGAGACCCTTTATATATGTGCACCTTAGTGTTCATGTTGGCTTTCTTTACCTTTAGATCTTGAGTTCATGATGGGATTTGCTTATTTATGATAGAGTGAACGTGCCTTATAAGAAAGGAAGTGCCTAGATGTGAATCAAGAAAACTAGTTGTCCTTGTAATGAAAAGGACCCCAAAGTATATAGGTTCTTTCCTTTGCAAGGCAAGGGAACCGTTTCCCTTCTCCTTCACTTATCTTCTTGCTAAACCAACTAAAGGCAGATCTCTGGAGTAGAGGGAGACGACCAACCTGTTTTAGGTAAGGATTGACCATCTTCTTGCTCGGATTCATGGAGGGATTCCTTGTAAAAGGTTGGTTTATGATTCTTCTTCTTTAGGCTTCTCTTTCTAGCCGACTTTCCCCAACCTTTTCTTGGAGAAACACCTTTGGCCAACCTGTGGAGCTCAAGACGCCATTAAAGGCTTGAAATCTTGGAATCTTGGAGCTCTAGGGATGACCATTGAGGCGGGTTTTACAACTCTAAACCTTTTACTTTGTTAAGCATATCTTCTTTCTTGCATATACTAGCTTGTTCTTCTTCCTCCCTATCTTCCCTTGCACTTTGCAAGCAATCTGTGAAGAAACGACCTTGGTCTCAAGGTAGATGATTATGGGCGTGAATACCTAGGCTACCTTTTTCAAATGGTCCTACACCCATGGTTCAAATGGTTTGCAAAACCGTTTGGGACCAAACGGTTTCAAAATCGTTTGATCTCATGCGTTTTGCAAAACTGTTTGGACTCAAACGGTTTCAAAACTGTATGAGAGGTTTGACCAAGGGTTTACCATTTGAGGGTCTGTTGGTCACATTATGAATTAACTATCTACAAAGAATCACCATTCAATTGCAACTAAAACTCAAGTTGAAGGCACTTTAATCACCCTAACCCTAATCGGGTTCAAATTGTTGATTTCGTGGACCAATCTTGTTGAAGTTTGGGTTGAATGACCCAAACGGTTTCAGAACCGTTTGGGGTTCACCCAAACGGTCTCAAGACCATTTGGTGATCACCCAATACCGTTTGGAGGTTTAGGGTTAAGGTAATTTGATCAATTGAAGGTCCAATCACAATAGGTTGTTGAATTGATTAAAAGTGCTGATTTTAGACCTAATTAGGGTTCAACCCTTAACAAATTGACTTAGATTTTGATGAAACTTTGGGCAAACAATCTCAAGACCGTTTGGAGGATGTCCAAATGATCTCAAGACCGTTTGGGCCAAGTTGGGGCCCAATTGAGTGACAATTGATAGGTTCAACTTCAAATAGATTCATGTTGATCAATGTTGATGGTTAATTGATTACAAACCCTAATTCAACCGGTTCCAACCCTAATTGGCTATTAATTGGGGGTCAATTGAGTGTCCAATGTGTTAAGGATAACCCTAATTGGCTCAATTGATAAGTGTTTTACATATATGAGGTCAATTGTAGAGTTCAACATTGAAAATCCTAATCGATTACAAGTGTTGATATGCTTTTTGGGTCCATGCAGTGTTGAGCCATTTGGACCAAACAGTCTCAAGACCATTTGGGGCCAAATGGTCTCAAGACCGTTTGGGCTCAAACGGTTTCAAAACCGTTTGGAGCTCATGCGATTTTACTCATGCGGTTTGAACCCATGTGGTTTGCTTATGTGGTTTGGGTCATGAGGTTTTGATCAAACAGTTTCAAGGTCAACCATGTCCAAATGGTCAACACAATCAAATAGTCTTGAGTGTCATGCGGTTTGGGGGTCAAAGTTATCAAAACCATTTGGAGGTTAAAGTATGAAATTGTTTGGGGACTTTTAGGGTCAAGAATACCTAATGCCTTGAAGGCTTAGATAGTTCAATGGTTGTTTAATCTAAACCCTAATGATACCTAAAGACATTACAGGGCTAAGTTCTAAGTAGTTTGACCCATGCTATGATCAATGGTGAACATTTCCAATGTGTCCTTGAAGGGTTCAAGTAGATGACACCCTTGTTTAATCAAAACCCAAATGACATGATAGTGGTGACTTGAACCATGTGAATCAATAGTGACTTGACCTAATGTGATCTAGATTGATGTAATCATCATCTATTAGTGAGAGGAAAGAGAAGACCCCTAATGTGAATGAAAGTTAAGTAAAATACCTTCAATACATGTGAATGTACATGATTAGGGTATGATCCATCAAGGTGAGATCATGAAAACCTTAATTATGATGAAAGATGAATCTTAACCTAATTTGAAGGCATCAATGAAGATAATTTCATACATGGTGATGCTATGAGCTCAAATCACTATGAAGTAAATTGTAAACCCTAATTCTATGGAAATAACATGAAATGTGAATAGTAAACCCTAATTGAGGGTGATGTGATGAAATATACAATAAACCCTAATTCCAGGTCATGCTTTTAAGCATGAATCTTCATGATTAAGGTATGAAATGAGAGATCATTATTCCTAATCATAATACAAGGGATTTGATAACCCTAATTGATATAAATAAGGGAACCTAGCCTTAGTGGAGGCATGCAGGTACAACCCTTGAATTGAAAAGTTATTCTTGCTTATAATTACTGATCTGGAAATGAATTGTTTATTATTATCAGTTGAAATAACCATGTAGGTTCCTATAAGAGGATGATCATACCCAGGTAAGGGTTATGATAACATGTTCAATGGAAGTATAATATAGGCTTTATGAATAATGATACATGCTATGTTGCCTATGCTTAAGTGATAACATATGAGACTAATGGGTTGTAAGAGCCATGAGTAACATCAAGGTCATTATGATTAGATGACCTATGATGAATTGATATCCATCTGATAATTGATGTGAGTTTATCTTTGAAGTTGATACATTTAGTATTCTTCTGTTATAGCAATGTTTAATACTTAAATGATTGGAAACATGTTTGATGCTAAAAGAATACTAAAATGTACCTAACTAATCAAGTATAATCATACCATGTAGAGCCCTGATCATAGATCCATCATTGTCAGAAGCTAAATGATGGTGAAACAGGTTTTCCTAAGGGAAATCCTGGATCACATACTTTTGAGTATGTGGGGGAATATGGAAGTGAATATCCTTACGTCCTAGTGTAGGAGTTGATGTAGATGTATCTTAATCTATCAATCCTTCATTATATGTTTATGCCGGGGTGATGTAACACTATTCTCCCGAGGAAAACTTTAATGCTGCATCGATGAGAGATAAACAAGAGATCTTTCGATGGCAAAGAGAGTACATAATGCCACTGTGACTCTAATAGCGAAGTGCCAGAATACCCTGGTGAGCTATAGTAGCAGAGACACTAGATGTCCTGCATGTTGATCCTCACACTGTCTGAGGAAGATGAGGTCATAAGAATCCGGCTCTTTTGATGACCTAGGTATGATACCGATGCGACTTAATAGTGATCGGTTGGAGTATGAGTGGTATACCTCATCTCTGCAGGGCATAATAATGTTTGTAAAACATAATCAACCGCGTAGTATATTTGCTTAGGTTGAACTACGAGAAGTATTGATTAATGTTCATTGTTTATAATAATGCTCTAGTCAAGTAACTAGAATACATGTTCTTCATATTCCTTATTAAAGTAAATGCTTAAGTAGGAGGTGTTTTACTTAATATCAAACCTGCTGTTGGATGTTTAAAGTTACTTTGCTTATGATAATCTTTCTTTGTTGTAACAAAGTTTCTGGCGGAGAGTTATAACTCTCGCTGGGACAATTATTTAAAATTGTCTCACCCCGTAGATTTTAACTTTTTAGGTGGTCTCCGAGGACGAAGGAACTAGTCTGCGGGAGAACAGTATCAGCAGCAGCAACACCAGGGGCAACAGTGAATCTCAGGTGGAGATACTGACTGTCCAGTCTTATAGATAGTTAGTCTTATGTCCTCTCTGTACTCTCAGGTCCTTGGGTCAGTTGGTTTGAGATTTTGGTTTCTAATCTTGAGATTTTGTATCTGGTTGGACATAATCTCTCAAGAAGTGATTTAACAGAGATGTAAACTGTTTAACTTGTTTCTTATAAAAGGAGTTTTATTGTTTCAAGATCTTTTCTTACAAAGTTTTAATTTTTAGTGATTTTTCATATTCCACTGCTAATCGAATCGCTTTCGCTGAGTTTATCTCGTGTTTTGGAGATCGGATCCCACACATTGGCTAGAGTAAGTACTCAGTATGGACCTCTGTAGCTCATCCATTGTATGTACTTATCCCAAAATGCAATAAACCCCAAAATTGTGATTACTTGAGGCTGATTTTTCTTAAGAACATCGGTCGTAAATTGATATCAAAGGTTATGGTGGAATGATTGAAAACATGGATACTTGAATGGATCTCACATACCCAAAGTATCTTCATTCTAGGTAGGAAGATCACAAACAATATAGCGGTGGTTCAGGAGCTTATCATTTGTGTGAAGAAGAAGAAAGAGGCAAAAAGTACAATCATAAAGATAGATGTGACTATGTCTTGTGATAAAATGTCATGGGAATTTATTAAGGACACGTTAATGATAGTGAAGGCAAAAAAGAAATTAGGCAATATAATATTTGATTATTGGAGGTGATGATATTGTGCTCTAGAATGACAATTTCAAAGCTTTGAGGGGGATTCATTAGGGGGATCCCTTGTCACCCTGTGTGTTGTTCTATGCATTAAAAGGCTAAGTCAAATGATCAAGTCATGGATGGAATCAGATCAATCGTCACTTGTGAAGTTGTCAGGGAGAAATATCAAAATTGCACATCATTGCATCATGAATAACATAATCATATTTGCTAAAGTAGACAAGAGAAACATTAGGACTATTATGGAGTGTTTATCAATTTGAGTGAGCTTCAGTGGAGGTGATCTCATTTGAGAAGACCCATATCTATTTCAAAAAATGTGTACCCAAAAGTGTCAAAGAGGAAATTTGCAGCATAAGTAGTTTTAAGAGGACAAATAGGCAAATATCTGGAATTATTTCTTGTACATACTCATGTGGATAAGAGAACATATTTAGATATTCTAGGAAAGTAGTCTAGTAGAATAAATTCTTATTCATCCTGGTGCCTTTCTTGGGCTGGTTGAGTTTGCTCATCTAAAGATACAATGATACAAAAATCCAACTTTGTGATGCAAACAACTACAATTCCTCTAAATGTCTGTGATACAATAGATTGTACAATTTATATCTTCGTCTGAGGTGGAGGTAGGAAGAATGTCCCATTTGATTGGTAGATAGTAACCAGTTGCAAGAAGAAGAGAGGATTTTGGTTAAAATCTACGAGGGACTAGAACCAGACTTTGATTATGAATAATGGATGACAAGTGTGTTGTAACAAAGATAATTTGTGGAGCAATGTTATGTATATAAGATTCATGAACTATGTGTGTGGATTGACGAACTAGTACTCAATACTATGCACAAGGATATTGAAAGGAAGATATTCATGGTGAAGAACACAAATATGGAAGTATAGAATGAGATCAACATAATGGTTTGGGATGATAGATTGGTGAAAAATGTTGGAATTCTTTTCCCACTAAGCACTTCAAACGATCTGTTAGAGCTCAATGACCTAAAGTGCATAGTCTGTTGAACCAATCAAGGGATAGGGATATCAATGTTTTGAATGACTGATTCCCAAAGGGGGTAGCGAATAAGATAATGAAAATGAGGAAAACAATGTAGGGGCATCCAAATGATGTTAAAATTTGGAATCACACAATAAATGGACTATACATGGCAAAATCAGCCCATCTTAAGATCTAAGAAGGCACACAAGTCACTATTGTTGGGGAATGGAATACCATATGGTCGACTAAGGTACCTTGCATAATCAAAATGTTTGTGTGGATATAAAGCCATCACACCATCCTAAAAAATCCAAAAAGGTTGGCCAAGAAGATGACAATTATTGATACTTATTGTAGGTGTACATTAGAACTTGAGACTCTAATACATGTTTTGAGGAACAACACCAAGGTTAAGATTTTAGAACAAAATCTTAGAGTGGAATCTTCAACCACAATTCATGAATTTAATGAATTCTCTAGACTGGATCATGCAAAATCTGAAGAAAAACTCAAATCACATAAAGTTGTTTCTTACTGCCTACTGGTTTTTATGGCACTGCCGAAATGAATGTGCCTTTCAGGGGAAGAAGTATGAGTTCACTCATCAGGTATGTATATAAGGTGGGAGGTTATGGAGTGCACTCTTCATTGAGGATTGAGTGGGGAAAGAGATGAGTTAATAGTTTGGGGGGACTGGATTAGACTGAAACCTAGAAGGTTAAAGGTTAATGTCGATGCAGCATCCAAGAAACAATATAAGCGTTATAGCAACATTAGGTTGAGATAGCATGGGAATTTGACAAGGAGGTTACTCAAAGATGACAAGGGCATATAGTTCAGTCTAGGTAGAAGTAATAACAATTACATATTCTATGGAGGTGATGAAGGAGGTTAAAATGCATAACATCATCATTATCTCAGATTGCAAAATGGCCAACATAATGATCATTGAGGACCTTACCAGGAATCCACAATATGAGAATTGGGTGTGAAGAATTTAGATTCTATGAAAAACATATCCAAACTAGTCAATCATATATGGACATAGGGATCTTAATAGAGAAGTTGACTGGATGGAAAAGAAAGAACTTCATGGATGCACAAATCTAGTGGTATTCACAAGACCACCTGAAGAACTTATTAGTTTACTTCCCGATGAATTTCATATGATCCATTATGTTAACAATATTTGTCTTGTATTAAGTGCTTCTTTTGTAAGTTTTCTTACAAAGGGAGGGAAAGATGGGTAATATTGCCTCCTGAGCTTTCCCAAAAAAGAGTTAGATCATGTATACAATGTTATCTCATACCATTGAATTAGATCACTTCAATGCACTATAATACCAACGAGTTCAGTGTTATCATATGACATATTAGGTATATTATGTTTTCATGTGTTTAAAACTAAATATACAAAAAATCAAGCAAGATAATATACAAGAATATTTATATCATCCAATATGACATGTCAAGTATTTTGTACGCATATAAGACAACCATACTATATAGTTGGCCAAGTAAGATGTAAAACATACCTTAATAAAGATATCCTAATCATCACATCCTTGATGTTAACTGTAATGAACCCGCCTCCCGGTAACCCCCAATTAAGGGAGACCAAAAGTCGGATCCGTTATCCCAATTAACAGGATCAAAGGTTCAACAATTAATCAGTAATAATTATAAAACTCTACCAAACTAAACTAAAATCTGGTATAAAATAAAAATTTGCATTCCTTTTTCAAAAACATGGATATATACTTCTATCCATATTTGTAGTCTATTCTAACTAATCCTCCTTTGTACTTTAATTCTTATTTAATTCCACATATGCCACTTTACTGTTTGTCCTTTCCCAACTTGTACCTAAAACGCCAACAAACAAAACGTCGGTCAACATAAATGAATATGTCGGTATGTGGGGACAACCAAAATTTCCCAAATATGGCTAACTATCTATATATCACAATAAAGTTAATTAACAAGCCAAATTACACTTTTAGTGTGACATTATCCACCACTTTTGCCCTAACACTAGCATACCCCCTTTCGGGTTTCTCTTTTTCCATCGACTTAAGGCCACCTTCTCAATCGTGAGCTTGGTGCCTGGGGTCACCCTTAATGGTGCACTTTAGTCATGCAATATCATAGGCCACCTTCTCCATCCCGAGCTTGGTTCCTGGGGTCACCATTCATGGTGCACATGGGTCTTCCCTCCTGGGCTTGACCTTTTTGCATCATCCATCCAGGTGCATGTAGGTGTGAGAATATACACTTATACTATTATTGTGATAATCATTGTGACTTTATAATTTTCAAGTATGAACATTCACATTGATAGGTTGCATTCAATGTGATGAATCATTTGGAAAACCTTCGGGAAACTAATGCGATTAACCATAATTAACCACATCTCTGTCAGGCTGATTTGAGAAAAAATTAATCCAATAAATGCAAGAAATCCAATTGGCAAGCAAGCACACAAAGAGATCCTGAAAGATGCATACAATTTCCTATCATTGATCATTCCATCAAGATCTATTAAACCTAACTCGCTTCCTAGGGTTTCTAGTCCACTTTTAGTGTTTCCATTGCAATTAGGGTTTTACTTCATTTTTACTATTCCACATTTATCCAGTAGAAAACCTAAATTACCATATTAAGGGTATTTATCCACAATTAGGAACTTCTATACTCAAAATAGCTTAGAACCATCATATCTCAGCTTTATACATGACTTTGAACGATTAAGACCATTAAGAATCTTAATTACTAACATTAGGGTTTCAAGGCCCATTAAAGCTTATTTATGTAATGGAACCCTAAATTAATCAATTGTTCATGTAAAATGGATTGCAACTTTACTTTAATATTCAATAGGTTAATACTTCCCAAGTAACCCCTTAAACCTCTAAGATTCATCGTTTACCCTCAATTAGGGTTTCTAACCAGACTTTTAAAAAATTTAATGAACATTTGCAAATCAAGTTCTGAAAAAATTATAATGTGTTCCTCGTAATTTTCTAAGTAACTTTCATGTATAAGCTTTTCTCATCTGAGTTTTCTAGAAAAAGATATGGTTTTTGTAATGCAAATCTTTTTTACTGATTTATTCAAAAAACCTTAGAAAAACGAGGATCGTTTGATCAATGGTCCGCTGGACCACATGGCATCCTATGGCTTAGGAATCTCACACCTATCTTTGATTTAATTTTCTAAGGACCAAAATGTCCTTACCTAGACAGAAGGAGATGGGCGGGCACTCGGGTAATTTCATGGGGTCTTCTTCTTCTTCAACCTCGCGACTCTACTTGTTGTTGCGATGATTAACCTTGCGGTTGACTCTGGGATACTGGCCACCTGTGAGCACGGTGAGGATCCAGAAGGCTCCGCCGTCTGTCATCGAACCTGATGAGGCCTTCAATTGCTCTTCCTAGCCATGCTAGCACTGCCGCCAACTTGCCAGACTCTAGCGAGGCAAATTGGATGGACGAGGGAGAAGGTCAGGGTTGATCTTCGAATTGATCACATGAAATCTCTCCTTGCAGCTCTCTGAAGTTTGTGGGTTGTTGACTTTGTGTGTTGGTGCCCCACAAATCCTCCCCTATATATAGGGTTGGAGGCAAATCCCTGTTGAATTGGGGACACTCCCAAACGGTGACCAAACCCCTACAAAGTAGGAATGGTTCTCTTCGGTTTACTCTCCTGAACTCGAAGGAAAGAAGAGCTGGCTTGCAAACGCTCTAGATCACGTGGAATCTGAGATGGAAAAACCCTCTATAACTTGGTAGATTCCAAGTCCTTGTGGGACTGGATGATGAGTGACTGGCATTGGATCTCGCATCTCACACGATCATCCAAAAGGAAAATCATTTTCCTATTATCAAAATAATTCCATATTTCAGAGATAATATGAGAAATTCATATCTCCTAAACCATAGCTCCTTTTTATCTCAAATTTTAAGGGAAATTTTTTCTTGGCATTATCAAACTAGTTATCAAATTTGGGAAACAAATTCCAACAGATGGGAAGGTTTCCTTCCCTCCCAAGTTATCCATCATTTAATCCAAATTTAATTAGTAATTATTTTCCGTTTGCCATTATCTTGTTATTTTGGGTCACTTGGACCTCAAGAAATCCTAATAGCATGAATTCCCACCTTAAGAAATATCTATTTGCCTTCATCCTCTTATTAAAGTCTATTTCATATATTTTTCTGTTATTAATTAAATCCTTTTCTTTTTTATTTCTCTTTTCTATTCAATTGGGCTGAGTGGCTAACAAAGCCCACAAAACAACCAACAAGGCTATTGTAAACAAAATCCTTTTATTCAAAACAAATTATATAATTATTTTTTTAAATATCTTTAATAAGAGAAATTACATTTCTCACCAAAAGAACTCAAAACTGGGGTTCTAACATCCTTCCCTCTTATAGGAATTCTGCCCTCAAAATTCCACCAGGCACACAAATAAACAGGATAAGCCTTTCTTATGTCCATCATGGCTCCCATGTGGCCCCACCCTTTCCATGGTGCTTCCCAGGAACCTTCATCATCTCATATTCTTCCATCTGAGTTCTCTCTCACCTTGGTATATCGTACCCTCATAGGCGACTCAGAACATTTCAGCCTCTCATAAAGATGAATAGGTTCATGGCTCAGCATATGGCTTGTGTATCTCACATAGTGATCTAGATTGGACTCATGGAACACATTATACATCAAGTTATCCTGAGGGGTAAGGCTAAACACAACCATCTCCACCAATCCATCTCATATGGACCCATATATTGGGGACTCAACTTTCTTAGTTGTATTTTAGAGGGGTCGGATTTTCACATCACATACTCTCCCACAGTGAACTACATGTCAGTCAACTTTGCATTAGCTCATGACTCATGTCACCCCTGGGCTCTCTCTCAGCCGTTGCACGATCAAAGAGACTTCATCTGTACACACTGTGGTTCTTTGTTGACCTTCGCGAGGTCCCTTCATTAACATCATCTTAATGAAGTGGTGATCGACATAACCTCCCTTACAGAGCTTCTTTACATCCTGACACTGGCTATGGTGGTTATCATTACATCATATAGAGGACAAGAATTGTCTCCATGTATCACCCTGAACAAGCACGCATGCTCTCATCAGACCCTCTAGTTTGGATCATACTAACCATTCGTTAGGGGTGATAAGCTATACTCACATTGAGTTCTTCATCTATCTACTTCCACCTTATGGAAGTGAATCTTTAGGTCATATTCAAGAACTTTTGAACTTGCATCCTAGTGCAGTTGAACCATCTCTCTTACTTGTAGTTCAACCGGATCTATCTCTTGAGTACTACAATACTCTCTCTTTCTCTTAGATTATTGCATCTAAGTAAGGAGACCTACCATAACCCATATCACATCTTGACCTTCTCTTTGTTGGTATGTATGCCCTGAGAGCCAATCATGGGATGATTGGTGGGATACATTAAGATTGATTTGATAAACCTTAAAGGCAAGCTTCCAATTCTTTCTGGTTCAGTCATATGAGATAGTGATAGAACAGATTGAATGTCTAGAGAATGACAATACTCAATGACGTATGCCTTCAGGTTCAGGACTTGAATGATGAGATCATACAGATGCTAAGAGTTTGTACATTCTTGTTATGTCCCTAGTCGGATGTCATTGTGGAAGGTAGATAGACAACAATGACATGGTAGATTCTCATTAGTCATGATATAGAGATATCAAACCAAACACATACGTACTTGTTAGAGAACAAGTGTACCAGACAAACCTACCGTGAGTTTGACACATGGAACCATGACATGGTAGTCACAGTCAATACTCACAGTGATGGTGATGAGTGTGATTCTTTGACCTGAAGTCACTACACTCAACACATGCCATTGGGCACACTTTGACATCATCAAACGCAATCCTGAAACATGGGTTGTTATAAAGGTGATGATTGGGTGGCTTTGACACATGGGGCTTTTGAGGGGTGAGTGATAGATATGGGATTTGTCCCTCCTGAGGGAGTATGATATCCATGGCCACTTGATGAGTAGGATTGAGAAAGGTGTGCACGCATGTGTGAATCAGTATGTGATGCTGATGTCATAACATATCTCTTTCAATCTACTCTGAGATCAAGAAAGTGAATGAACATTGACAGGATGATTGTTCCATGCCTCGAGTTCATACGGGATATTAGTGAAAAAGGAATTATACATTCACTGTAACACCATTCATGGATTGTAGGATTGAAAGTTGTTCTCCAACTTTCTACTTTCACTTGGGTAGAACTGATGTGTGACTAGGCACCGCTCTTTTCTTGTGAAGTCATAAGTGTTATGGACTTTCACTACCAATGTGAAATGGACCTGCAGGGTCACACACATAGGATTTAACCTGGAAGAGGAGTTTTGTCCACAAACAATTTTTAGATTGATTACTAAAGGAGTTTAGTAGTTCAATTAAACACTCAATTGAGCGATAGCTCAATATCATAATGTTCAAGGTGTTGGACTGATTGATTAGAGTATCAGATTGATTGAAACTGCAATTGACTGATTCTGCACAATCTGCACTCCCAACCGATCGGCTCATGGGATGAACCGATCAGCTGAGCTTGGTGAACCGATCGGCTCATGGGATGAACCGATCAGCTGAGCTTGGTGAACCGATCGGCTCAAGTTGTGAGTCGATCGGCTCATGGACAGGGTGAAACGGTTGCTTCAAGTGTTGAAACGATCAGTTCAATTGGTGCAACCGAGCAAGTTGGGAAAGTAGGATTGGTGAGAAATTTCCTTTTGTTTCACTTGCACAATTTGATTGGAACAAGGATTGGTATTTGATACCAATTAGACACAAAAGATGGAAAGTCAATCAGGAACTGACCAAGACCACAAACTGACAGATTCAGAAGTGAACCGTCTGGTTGAGGTGTCCCAACCGATCGGTTGAGGTGTCAACCGACATGCTCAGGTCCTCAACCGATCATTTCAGAAATGAAAGGATCGGTTCAGGTTGCGTAGTTGGTTGTTTTTGTGGAAAATATCGAACTCTTCTACTCCTGCTTTAGTCCCGCATTGCCCGGGATAGAGAACCATGTCCCATGACCCTCCTATATATATAGGGGTATTGGGGGCTTCTCAATGAATAACACAGTGCAACCAGTTTTTTTTGCAAAGTTGTCATTCTCTCTGGTTTTGGTAACTAAGAGAGCCCGAGCAAGTGCTACCTGATAAGGGAGGCACAACATAGAAAAGACAACTGCAGAAAGTGATTGGTGGTAGGAGAGTGTGTCACTGACTAGTACATTGACAGGAGGGTGTGACTCCTTCCAATTCCTTGTGGGACAAGGAGATTGGAGTTCCAGGTGGTCCGTGTGGACTACTTCAGAGGTGGGAGATTTTTGCCGCTCGGAGGACAGCTGTCAATCCCGACTGTCCCGGTGAGACCAGGAGTCGTCAGTCTCGGTGCGACCAGGTGATGCACAGACACCGTCCAAGACCGGAGGTGAAGACCGTGCTAGCTGCGAGGTATTGTCGTCGAGCAAGCCTCTATACTTTAGGATTATCGATATGATCGATTTTGGTTTGTCACCTTTATTTATTGCATATGATGTGAATAATATTGGCTTTATGCATGTCCAATCCTAAATCCACAAATCCCAATATACATATGTGATATGTAATATTAATGCACTCGGTATGCGTCGCCCTGAAACAAATTTTGTGGTGGATGTATAGCATTATTATGGCCAATAAACCCTATCTGTGTATGGTTGTATGTGGTTGCTTGCATCTCGTTCTGCGCACCGATCTTCCTTCTCCTATTCCTGATGTAACTGGAAATAATTCGAGATTTATTTCCTACCTTTGCTCCCCTCAAATGTAACTCGAGGTTTCTCTTTTTACAATGTAAAATAGGATAGAATTTTATTTCCTGTTATGTCAAAGAACGGAGGACATCTTGACGACAACTGAGACGATTGGTTCAAGGGGTGAACTGATCGGTTGACGTTCCAGACGATCGGTTGAAGGAGTGATCTAATCGGTTGATGGCCAGTTCGAGGAGCGAGACGAGCGGGTGGCGGCCATGATGAGATGTACGACGACCAAGCGAACCGATCGGTTGGAGGAGCCAACCGATCGACTGGTGACACCCAGCCAACCGGCCTGATGGCGAGTCGATCAGTCATGTGATGAGTTGATCAAACCCAGAAAGGCAAAGCACAAAGTTCATCTTGTACAGGTTGCATGTGATGTAGACCTAGATGACCGTGATTCCTCTTGGCTCGAGGAATCACATTAGGATGGCCATAATCATTGCTTTTATCATTTTGCATGTAATCTGTGGGATATATCATGTATATCATACGTACTATGTATTGTGGTGATTGGATATGTATATGTATATAAAAACCAAATCCCTCATTAAATATTAAGTTTTAGATGCCTTCCAAGTGTGACACATGTGAGAAGCTTTATTGACCAAGTGTGGGCACGCCCTACCGTGGTGCACCGTCTATCTCATGGAAGCGTGAAGGATGAATGTGTGGGTCTAACCTAGCAGGGTGCACATTCATCATGTCTGCTTTGGGTCGGACATAACAAGGTGATCTAGATGGGATCTAGCACCTTGAGGCATGGAGATGATCATGGAAAGGAGTTGCATATGACATCTTATCAAGAGTTGCATATGATGCAATTGGCAAGAGTTTCCTACCTGAGAGATCTAAGTTGTGGGTGATAGCCCTAGCTGGTCCATGATTTAGAGGATTTCAGGATCTTGCCCACTAGAAGGTTGTACGCTGCAATCTTCCGAATTAATGGTGAGGGCTATCAATTTGAACTAAAATAGTGGGAGTGATAATTAATTAAAGGCCTAATTATATTGTCAACTTTTCAAATCAAAATGAGTTTTTGGACTAAAAGTGCATATTTCCTTTTGTAGTACAAATGACAACAAACAACAATCACTTTTCTTTGCGATCAGTCCTTGAAAAGGACAAGCTAAATGGGACAAACTTCCACGACTGGTATAGGACATTGAGAATTGTTCTCACTCAAGAGCGAAAGCTCTATGTCCTGGATACTCCAACTCCAGAGGAACTTGCTCCTAATGCACCAAAGGCAGAAAGGGACGCTTACAAGAAGCATTCTGATGATGCCATTGATGCATAGTGCTTGATGTTGTGCTATATGAACCATGAGTTGCAGAGACAACATGAGAACATGGGTGTCATTGAGATGATTCAACATCTCAGGAACATGTATGAAGATCAAGCACGGCAAGAGAGATACAATGTCTCAAGGGCACTGTTCAAGTGTGTCATGATAGAAGGAGATCCAGTTGGTCCTCACACACTCAAGATGATTGGGTATTTGGAGAACCTACAAAGACTGGGATTTCCACTGAGCAAAGAGTTGGCTACTGACGTGATACTGCAATCGTTTCCAGAATCCTACAGTCAGTTTGTGATGAACTACAACATGAACAACTTTGATAGGCCACTGTCAGAGTTGTTGGGCATGTTGAGGACAGCCGAGACACAGATGAAGAAGGACAAGCCTAAGTCTATGATGGTGATCACGAGCAAGAAAGGCAAGACCAAGCGCAAGGGCAAGGGAAAAGATAAGAAAGGTTATGATGCTAGCCAGGAGCCCAAGTTGTCTTCATCTCTCAAGGCCAAGGGAGGCGTGACCAAGAAAGGAAATTGCCACAATTGACAAAATCCATGACATTGGAAAAGGAATTGTCCTCTCTATTTGGAAGAACAAAAGAAGAAGGAGGCGACAGACGTCTCTTCTTAAAGGTGTCATGAAAGTAAACTTGTAACACTTTTGAGGTATATGATACCAAGATGTAAAGTGTAAAGCACTCAATAAATGGGCCAAGTGTTACCGCCATAGATAGGAGTACTTTAGTTTATTTTCAGCCTACAAGGCATGTAATACAGTTATGAACTGCTATTTTATATTTTCCAATAGATAGAAACACTTTATTTTTGCATATTGTATGACAATGATGGCAATTAATAAAGAGATGTTTCAATTTCTAAAGATATGATCTTTGTGGCAATGCCTTGTTTATCTTATGGTATATGATATGCATAAGATAAAATGATACCTAAAAGTTATAGATAACTCAAACAATGAAATTAGCATCAGTCATGAGAAATTCATTTTGCTAGTTTCCATGTGATGGATAAATCTAGACTCTTTTGGTTAAAGAACCAGTAAGAGACATGAATATCTTGGACATGATTAATCAATCATCACTAAAGGTAGTGGGAGAATGATTGTCCTATTAGGTATAATACATATGATGTATTTACATACCTATTGGAGAAAATGCTAATACTTCAAATGGTGTTTAGAGAAATACCAATATGAATATCTTGAAGGGTTCAAGAATATCATAGATGAAGTATGAATTTGGTAAAGTGTTAATTCTTGATGAGATCAATGAATGAAATACTTGGACCAAATGTTTGAGATCCTTATGAGTGATTATGATAGTATATCACAGTGAACTCATGATTAAGGCATGGTGATGTCTAAATCAAGAAGGAATCATACTCTAAGTAGTTAGAGAATGATTATCAAATAACTGAATTCTTCTTAATAAAAGAATACGCCTCACTAATAAAAGAAATTAAGAATCACAAGGGTTGTGAATTCTTATATCCTTACACCTCAATTATCTATGTGCTGAGTTTTTCATGTGATGAGTCAACTATTTAGATGAATATGAGGAACCGAATTTTGAGTTATGGTTTATGACCATTTCATCCTAAATGACATCCATTTGAACCATGAGGTATGACCTTGATGGTAGCACCCATTGGATGAAATCCATAAGTGCAAATGAATCTTAAGTGTTAAGACACATGGATACCATTTTGAGAAGGATGATGCTTGTTGATTGCAACTTAATGACTAAGACATTTGGCATATGGATACCAAAACCGCATTCCTATGAGGAATAAAACAAGGATGTGTACGTGACACAACCTATAAGGTTTATGAATCCACTAATGCAAATAAAGTCTATAAGTTACAATGGACTAATCAATGTGATTGATTGAGTACAAGCAACTCAGAATTTGATCTTTACTTTGATGATATAGTCAAAGGGTTTGACTGATATGTTAAAGATAAAGAAGGATCTGTGATTTAGTTGGAGCGTATTCACATTCCACATGTTGATGTGAAATGGAAATGTTCTAGAATGGAAATACAAAAGTGGAAATTATCTTTAAGGAAGATAGAGATGTTTCCTATGTGATAGGAATAGAGAGCTATAGAGATAGTTCTCGAAAACCTCTTGACCTAAAAAGAGAAAGCATACATTGGCAATATGTACAAATTCAGTGGGAGAAAACTTGTCCATGTAACATGGAGTTAGTATCCCAAGGACAAGTGTCCAATTCTTATGAAGAATGGGAACACTAACAATAGATATAGATCTATCATGTATGTAATCATCCCATTATCTTGCATTGAAAGAACAAAATGCATTCATAATCTTGTATGTAGGACATGGCAATATGATGTGCTCATCTTGATAACTCGTATGTAAGACATGACGAGTGGATGTCTGTCTACTTCCAGTAAGGGTAACTGGAATACCATGAGAACTTGAGAAGTACTAGTTCTATGGAGATAAGGAAGAGTTCAATGTAAAGAGTTACATTGATGCGAACTTCAGAAAGGACAGAAAATTAATCACAGATTATATATAGGATATATAAAATTGAAAGTTTGTTGATAATTGGAAGTGTTCCAATAAAATCATTTAAAAGGAAATGTCGAGTATCTATGTGTTAGAGAACATCAGTGGATACTATATGGATCTGGAAGTTCATGAGATGAACTTATAGATATTCCGCTCATTGATGACAAGTATGGAATCCTTGATCATGCAATGTCGCTAAAGGTTAGCAAAGGAATACTAGAACACATATTATGAGAACTCCATCTCTTACGTGTGACGTACAGCGAAGAGATGTGAGACATGCAATTTATACTGACTTTGGCAAAGTGTTGCCATTACTCACTATGTTCACACTAGAGCACAGTAACATGTGGGACATGTTTGAAGAACACTATGAATATGATTCAAGGGTGATTGGCTCACAGTGCAAGTGGGAGTATGTTGGTATGTATGCCCTGAGAGCCAATCATGGGATGATTGGTGGGATACATTAAGATTGATTTGATAAACCTTAAAGGCAAGCTTCCAATTCTGTGGTTCAGTCATATGAGATAGTGATAAAACAGATTGAATGTCTAAAGAATGACAGTACTCAATGACGTATGCCTTCAGGTTCAGGACCTGAATGGTGAGATCATACAGATGCTAAGAGTTTGTACATTATTGTTATATCCCTAGTCGGATGTCATTGTGGAAGGTAGATAGACAACAATGACACACAAGACTAGATTGTGGTGTTGGTTGATGACAGAATCTCATTAGTCATGATATAGAGATATCAAACCAAACACATAGGTACTTGTTAGAGAACAAGTGTACCGGACAGATCCACCGTGAGTTTGACACATGGAACCATGACATGGTAGTCACAGTCAATACACATAGTGATGGTGGTGAGTGTGATTCCTTGACCTGAAAATCACTACACTCAACACGTGTCGTTGGGCACACTTTGACATCATCAAACGCAGTCCTGAAACATGGGTTGTTATAAAGGTGATGATTGGGTGGCTTTGACACATGGGGATTTTGAGGGTTGAGTGATAGATATGGGATTTGTCCCTCCTGAGGGAGTATGATATCCATGGCCTCTTGATGAGTAGGATTGAGAAAGGCGTGCACGCATGTGTGAATCAGTATGTGATACTGATGTCATAGCATATCTCTTCCAATCTACTCTGAGATCAAGAAAGTGAATGAACGTTGACAAGATGATTGTTCCATGCCTCGAGTTCATTCGGGATATCAGTGACAAAGGAACTATACATTCACTGTAACACCATTCATGGATTGTAGGATTGAAAGTTGTTCTCCTTCTTTCTACTTTCACTTGGGTAGCACTGATGTGTGACTAGGCACCACTCTTTGCTTGTGAAGTCATAAGTGTTATGGACTTTCACTGCCAACGTGAAATGGACCTGTAGGGTCACACACATAGGATTTAACCTGGAAGAGGATTTTTGTCCACAAACAATGTTTAGATTGATTACTAAAGGAGTTTAGTAATTCAATTAAACACTCAATTGACTGATAGCTCAATATCATAATGTTCAACGTGTTGGACTGATTGATTAGAGTATCAGATTGATTGAAATTGCAATTGACTGATTTTGCATATTCTGCACTCCCAACCGTTCGGCTCATGGGATGAACCGATCGGCTGAGCTTGGTGAACCGATCAGCTCAAGTGGTGAGTTGAGCGGCTCATGGATAGCGTGAAACAATTGCTTCAAGTGTTGAAACGATCGGTTCAATTGGTGAAACCGAGCAAGTGGGGAAAGTAGGTTTGGTGAGAAATTTCCTTTCGTTTCACTTGCACAATTTGATTGGAACAAGGATTGGTATTTTATACCAATTAGAAACAAAAGATGGAAAGTCAATCGGGAACTAACCAAGACCACAAACAGACCAATTCAGAAGTGAACCGACTGGTTGAGGTGTCAACCGACCAGCTCAGGTCCCCAACCGACCGTTTCAGATATGAAACGATCAGTTCAGGTTGCGTAGTTGGTTGTTTTTGTGGAAATCTCAAACCCTTCTCTCCTGCTTTAGTCCCGCATTGCACGGGTTAGAGAACCCTATCCCATGACCCTCCTATATATAGGGGTATTGGGGGCTTCTCAAAGAACAACACAGTGCAACCAGATGCTCTGTAAAGTTGTTGTTCTCTCTGGTTTTGGTAACCGAGAGAGCCCGAGCAAGTGCTACCCGATAAGGGAGGCACAGTAAGGAAAAGACAACTATAGAAAGAGATTGGTGGAAGGAGAGTGTGTCAGTGACTAGTACGCTGACAGGAGGGTGCAACTCCTTCCAATTCCTTGTGGGACAATGAGATTGGAGTTCCAAGTGGTCCATGTGGACTACTTCAGAGGCGGGAGATTTCTGCCGCTCGGAGGACAGCTGTCAATCCCGACAGTCCCAGTGAGACCAGGAGTCGTCAGTCCCGGTGTGACTAAGAGCTGCACAGACACCGTCAAAGAGTAGAGGTGAAGACCGCACAAGCCGTGAGGTATTGTCTCCGAGCAGGCCTCGGGACAAGGTATGATTCCACAAACCATCCTTTCCTATTGTATAGACGTTGACGCGTTTCCTTGTTCTGGGTTTGGGGGAGAAAATTTTTGTTTCCTCTGCCTTTTCTGCCTCCCCTAAAACTCAACACTCTGGTCCATGGGAAACTTACCACACATTTATAGTGATGAACTCCCATTCCCTTTCAGGGACTCTTTATCCTCTATATCAATCTTATGGGTTATTGGTGTTCATCCTTCACCTTTTGGCATGCATGGAGACAAGCCACATGCAACTTCATCTTAGGCATCCAAAGTACTACTGAAACTTACCATCTTAGTTGTATCATGGTGTATGGTGACTTAAAATCATGATCTCCTGTATATCATGATTCCTTAGGTTTGATTCCTCATAAACCTTAAAACACTCTAGTCATGAGTTTCATTACCTTCTTTTCCAAAGAAGCACATCGGAGGTTCTACAACCATCCTTCTACCACATCAAGGCCTAGGTTGTCTAACCAAACAACCACTAACTTGATCAACATATCTCGTTACATTTGAGTGTTAGCCAAACATATCTTCTTTTCCAAACTTAGGGTTAATCTAACGACCTCTTCTAGCCTCCAACTAAACTAGGTAGTTGCATCTCAACAAGAGCATCCATTACTACCTTTCATTTTTAGGTGCTAGGTAATAGTGAAAACATACACTTCCATATATTCCACTTATCATCTCATATCAGACTCTAAGTCTATCTTCATCAAGGAAACACAGAGCTCATTCTCTTGGTTATCAAACTCTACCTTGTATAGTTCATAAGTTCCACATAACTCATGATAAAACATCCTCACATGATGACTACCTTGGCTCTCATGATGTTTGTAAACCATCCACATATTGTTCACTCCACAAGGGTATGTTATCATCTCTATCCTCATACCTCATAGCATTATTGCAACTCACATCATCTTTATTCTTGTGTATGGCATGTGTATTGTCCTATCTCTCACTCCCATAACAAGACGAAATAAGCATTTGGCGGCCGTCCAAACACAAAGTTCTTCCTGTTCCAAGAGTAGAGATGATACATCCCACATTGCTAGTACACCTTCAAAACTAAGTTGAAACGTGCAACTTATGTCTCTACATCACAATCATCTTGATATCAAAGTTACTTCGATGGAAAACTAGTCTCGAACCTACTTGGGTCACCACACAATCCTCAGTCATCTCCTCTAGGTCTGTAGGGTGCAGACACTTTTGGGGTCATCCCTCTTTCCTTATGCATCTTGAGAGTTCCCTCCTCATCTAACCTTTGGGTCCCATGAGTTCATGAAGGTGATCAATCTCCTAACCCTTGGCCCTCAGACAATGATAGTTGTTACCTCCCGACCCTATGGTTATGTGCAACTAGGGAATTAGGCAACTCTTACTTCCATCAGTCTTATCCCTAACTGACCCTAGGATAGACATAGGAATATAAAGTAGTACATGTCCAACTTAGAACCTTATCCCAGTCTCCATCATCTCTCTCTACATTCCTGGGTTGACTTTCATCCTTTCATAGGGGTCATGGCGACCTGCTTACCTTAGTCAGGCCCCATACCGGTTACCTCCATGGTAACACACCCACATGCACATAGAGATGGTTATCTATGGGTCTACAGGTTCATTATCTTACTATGTAATTTTCACTTGGCTTTACAAGATCCTATGAGACCTCCTTAGGTTACTTCAAAACCAACAGAAACTGGTATACACCCTACAAAAGGGTCCCTCTCCCAGGATGTGAGGAAGCTATCTTTTGATAGCAACAAAGGTCACTAACATCCTTATGTCTAGGGTTTACATCATGCTTAACCCTAGCAAGCTACTAAGGCACAAGCAGACCACCTACTAAACCATGCTAGGTCATACTTGTTCTCATTCCTCAACATTAAACCAAGAACATACCTTCCCATGTCACCAACTCAGCTGTGAGGGGTTCATCAAACATACCTTTGATTTAATGGTGTTTCCCTTTCCTCTAAACATGAGGAGTACCATGCTCGAATCTATAAAAACTCAAATCTCATCATGAGCATTAGGTACACCACTTCCCTTCTTAGGCCTAGGAACCCTAGGTTCACTTTTTGGGTGTCCAACTGCATGGTCAACCTCGTAACTACGAACTAAACATGTACAAGGTATAGCATGCACTTCCCATGATCCATCTATTTGAACAACACTTCAGAGTGGAGTCCTCCTCAAGGACACAACAAGCTAGGTATAAGGCCTCACAACTTGTTACTAAACATCTTCATGGTCTAAGGAACTCTTCTTCCAGACTCAGAAGGTAAACACCTATACCATAGGCACATAGGTGCTAGCAGTCTCATCCTCTCTCTAGGGTTTGGTTCCTCTAAAGGCAACCAAGATACCATCAACCTCCAGGGATCATGTATGGGGAACTGCAACCATCCACTTAGGTCGCATCATCCTCAACTCCCCACTATTCCTCACATCTCAGAGTCTAAGCTTCCAACCTTATTGCTTGGGTCTTGCTCTCTCTCTCTCTCTACAGATAACCCTACAAAATATCCACACTAAAAGAGGTCCTCTGTCCATGAAGGTGGATCAAGCTGACAAGCATACCCCTACATGGGTGAAGCCTATGTTCACTAAAGATTATCCAAAACTCTTCTTTCTTAACTCCTAATCCATCTAACATGCCCTTCAGGCCTAGGGTTCAACCTACTTATAGTACTACTGACGTGCTCTGGGTGCATACTATGCAATGCTCATAAGAGCCCATAGGGTTTTTATAGGTTCTTCACTAACCTCATCATTGAAGGAGCTATCCTTCACTCTAACATACATGACCCTTTCTAGGTTTGGGTCGCCAAAGGTAGTAGGTCATCCAACCTCACATGGCTCTTATCGACATGGGTATCTAAACTAAAAGCATGTCCACATGGTCTACCATGACATCCAGCTCATTGTGTCATCTCTCCCTCTAACCTTTGCTTAGGGTTAGGGTTATCATCATCCTTAGAGGATGTGCCAGGTCTCTACTCATAATGGATGTCTCTACCTCCAAGACTAACTCTTTCTACTCATCCTCCTGATAAGAAGGTCTAGCCTCAGGTCTCTCCTGAGTGCATGACAACATATGTCATACGACCTAAGCATACCTCGAGAGGGTGAGGAAAGAAAGAAAACCCTAATCCCTAAAATACTTAACAAGATTTGAGTTGAGAAGGGATGAACAAGACGAGAGAGTCCTAAAGGTATCTTATTTCGATTCAAATTCTGAGACATTGGCCAGACAGTCACACAAATCTGGGAGTCCTCGTATTATGACTAGCGATGCGGAGGAAAATCCTACCATCTGCCAGACGGGATCCTTTTCTAGACACCTTTGTCTTTCGGAAAATCCTCTGATAACTCCCTTGGGTTCTACAAGGTTAGTAAAATTTAATAATTATTAAAGATTAGTTGAGGAACCTATGCTCTGATACCAAATGTAACGACCCCGCCTCCCGGTAACCCCCAATTAAGGGAGACCAAAAGGTCAGAGCCGTTATCCCAATTAACATGATCAAAGGTTCACCAATTAATGAGTAATAATTATGAAATTCTACCAAACTAAACTGAAATTTGGTATAAAATAAAACTTTGCATACCTTTTTCAAAAACTTGGATATCTACTTCTATCCATATATGGAGTCTATTCTAACTAATCCTCCTTTGTATTTTAATTTTTATTTCATTCCACATATGCCACTTTACTGTTTGTCCTTTCCCAACTTGTACCTAAAATGCTGACAAACAAAACATCGGTCAGCATAAATGAATATGCAGGCATTTGGGGACAATCAAAATTTCACAAATATGGCTAACAATCTAAATATCACAATCGAGTTAATTAACAAGCCAAATTACGCTTTCAGTGTGACACTCTCCACTGCTTTTTCCCTAACCCTGGAATACCCCCTTTCGGGTTTCTCTTTTGCCATCGAATTAAGGCCACCTTCTCAAACCCGAGCTTGGTACCTGGGGTCACCCTTAATGGCACCCTTTAGTCATGCAATATCATAGGCCACCTTCTCCATCCTGAGCTTGGTGCCCGGGGTCACCATTCATGGTGCCCATGGGTCTTCTCTCTTGCGCTTGACCTTTTTGCATCATCCATCAAGGTGGCATGTAGGTGTGAGAATACACACTTATACTATTATTGTGATAGTCATAGTGACTTTATAATTTGAAAGTATGAACATACAAACTGATAGGTTGCATTCAATATGATGAATCATCTGGAAAACCTTCGAGAAACTAATGTGATTAACCATAATTAACCACATACTTGTCAGGATGATTTGAGATAGAATTAATCCACTCAATGCAAGAAATCCAATAGGCAAGCAAGCACACATAGAGATCCTGAAACATGCATACAATTTCCTATCATTGATCATGCCATCAAGATCTATTAAACCTAACTCGCTTCCTAGGGTTTCTAGTCCACTTTAAGGGTTTCCATTACAATTAGGGTTTTACTTCATTTTTACTATTCCGCATTTATCCATTAGAAAACCCTAATTATCATATTAAGGGTATTTATCCACAATTAGGAACTTCTATACTCAAAATAGCTTAGAACCATCATATCACAACTTTATACATGACTTTGAACAATTAAGACCATTAAGAATTTTAATTACTGACATTAGGGTTTCAAGGCCCATTAAAGCTTATTTATGTACATGGAACCCTAAATTAATCAACTTTTCATGTAAAATAGATTGCAACTTTACTTTAACATTCAATAGGTTAATACTTCCCAATTAACCCCTTAAACCTCAAAGATTTATCATTTACCCTCAATTAGGGTTTCTAACCACACTTTTAAAAAAATTAATGTACTTTTGCAAATAGGTACAAAATCCAGTTCTCAAACCCATTATAATATGTTCCTCATATTTTTCTAAGAAACTTTCATGTATAAACTTTTCTCATCTGAGTTTTCTAGCAAAAGATATGATTATTGTAATGAAAATCCTTTTTACTGATTTATTCGAAAACCCTAGAAAAATGAGGATCATTTGATCAATGGTCCGCTGGACCACGCGGCATCTTACAGCTCAGGAATCATGTGCCTATCTTTAATTTAAGTTGCGAAGGACCAAAATATCCTTACCTTGATAGAAGGAGACAGGAGGGCACTCAGGTAATTTCACGAGGTCTTCTTATTCTTCAACCTCACAACTCTGCTTGTTGCTGCGATGGTCAACCTTGCAATTGACTCTGGGATATTGGTCACCTATGAGCAAGGAAAGGATCCAGAAGGCTCTGTCATCCCTCACCAAACCTGATGAGGCCTTCAATTGCTCGTCCTAGCCGCGCTAGCACCACCGCCAACTTGCCAGAATCCAGTGAGACAAACTGGGGGATAAGGGGAAAGGTCAGGGTTGATCTTCGAATTGATTGCACGAAATCGCTACTTGCAGCTCTCCAAAGGTCGTAGGTTGTTCAGTTTGCGTGTTGGTGCCCCCACGAATCCTCCCCTATATATAGGGTCGGAGGTAGATCCATGTTGAATTGGGGACTCTCCCAAACAGCGACCAAACCCTACAAAGTAGGGATGGTTCTCTTCAGTTTACTCTCCTGAACTCGAAGGAAACAACAGTTGGCTTGCAAACGCTCTAGATCACGAGGAATCTGAGAGGGAAAAACCCTCTGTAACTCGGAAGAGTCCAATTCCTTGTAGGACTGGACCATGAGCGACAGGCGTTGGATCGAGATCCAACGGTTCACATCTCACGCGATCATCCAAAATGAAAATCATTTTCCTATTATCAAAATAATTCCATACTTCAGAGATAATTTGAGAAATTCATATCTCCTAAACCATAGCCCCTTTTTATCTCAATTGTTAAGGGAAATTTTGTCTTGGAATATCTAACTATTTATCAAATTTGGGAAACAAATTCCAAAGGATGGGAAGTTCCTTCCCTCCCAAGTTATCCATCATTTAATCCAATATAATTAGTATTTATTTTCCCTTTGCCATTATCTTGTTATTTTGGGTCCCTTGGACCTCAAGAAATCCTAAAGGAACGAATTCCCACCTTAGGAAATATGTATTTTCCTTTATCCTCTTATAAAAGTCTATTTCACATATTTTTCTTTTATTAATTAAATCCTTTTCCTTTTTAATTCTCTTTTCTTTTCAATTGGGCTCATTGGCCAGCAAAGCCCACAAAACAATCAACAAGGCTATTGTAAACGAAGTACTTTTATTCAAAACAAATTATATCATTATTTGTTCAAATATCTTTAATAGGAGAAATTACATTTCTCACCAAAAGAACCCAAAATTGGGATTGTAACATTAACTACAACCATGATCAACTCCTATAAGGAAAAGATCATGTTTAACAAGATTTATATTCTCATCATTAACACATTTTAGATATGTAGTAGGGTTTATCTTTAGTATTGTATATCTTGTTATATTTACTTACATTCTTGTATTGTAACTAGATTACTAATCTCACATTATTAATTGATACAATTATATGAACACATGGTTGTGAACGTATTAACCCTAGGTTAAGATCATTATATCATGTTAGGGTTTCTAACAATTTTAAGAACCATTAAAATGTTGAATGAGTTATATGTATCTTTATGATCTCAAAATTCTATGAAGTGTTCTAGATGTTGATACAAATAAATTATGAAGATTACATCCTTCATTGATCATAAATGTATTTATTGCATTCTATTATGGTTATTAGTCCGATTTTTCTATATGGAAAAAACATGATAATTTAGTGTATGATGTAGACATCATACTTCTAAAATGTTATAAAGAAGATTTTGAGGGTCACTGTGAGGTTTTCATATATTTCCATCATCATTTAGTAATTAGTATTCCCAAAATGTGCATTATATATCTTACTATTATATTATATAAACTTATGTGTGAAAAATATGATGTTAGGGTTCCATGTAGTTCTACTCATTTTTCTATGAGTTTTGATACCTTGTTCATAATTCTAAAGATTGGAGAAATATATTATGAACTATGCAAGATTTGGATGTTTTCTAGGATTAGTTATAAAAATTTCTTATTTGGCCACTTTGGTTTTCCATGTGTCTAATAAGGGGTTTGACTCTTAGTTGAGCCATCCAGTTCTTGGTTGTGGACCCAGTTTAGGATGTTAGACCAACCCCTATGTTCTCTCTTACTCATTAGTTTCTCTCACTTCCCAGTGTTCTCAAGTCGCTCTATTTCTTTATGCTAGGCCACCTCTACATGACTCTCCTCTAGAAAGAAATTAGCACCACTTAGCCTGTCTTCATCCACTCTTTTCATGGCCATCAACCTTGACATCACTCTCCATCCCTCCAAATCTAATCATGTTTTTTGATGAACCTCTAAACCTACACCAACACATGCTCAGCGTATTTGCAGATGTTGTGATGGAGAAGAAGAAGAAAAATGCCTCTTGGCCTCCAAAGTGGAATATGATGCTTCTTAAAGCATTAAACTTCTTTAAGAAAATTCACCATAACATTGAAAAGTAGCAGGAGATACTTGCACACAACCCTAAGATTGTTCCTCTTCTTTGACTAATTGGGGTTTCGTGGCATCTAGGACCACCTTGGAAAGGAAACAGACATGAGATAAATTTCCTTAGACTCAAGCTTTCTTTCACTTCCTCAAATTCATCTAGGATTATTTCTAACTTTGAGTTCTACCTCCAGCATCACCTACTCATTGTGATGAAGAAGCAGCTACAAATGGGGGCTTGTAATTTAAATATGCTCCTCTAAAAGTCACACTATGAGGACTATAATGAATGTTCTTGGGAAGGATAGGTCGACCGCCCATTTAGTTTTCCATTCTAAGCCATCACCAAATTGTGGGTGCATCAGAGGGTCCACAGTAACGGTCCCTGCTATGACCCAAATCATCCAACGGTAGAATTGGATAGGGAACCATATAATCTCAATCAAAAATCTAAACCAATCCTCCCAAAGCCTAGTGTATGGCTTCTTTTAGCAATGGATATGCGAATAGTGGATATAGGATCGATGGCCAGAGACTGGACATGCGACTCACCTATAAACCAATGGTATGTGACATATCATGTGTAATAACTATGGTTCAACAACCATCTATAATGCACATCTTTTCAAAAATATGAAACTTAAATAACTTCATGTAAGAACGTCCAAATCTACTGAAACGTTTATAGTCATGTAATCTTAATATGATTAAAGTTTGGCACCAAAACTCTAATATTTGACATGTAACTTAAATTATAAAACAAACATA
Source organism: Alisma plantago-aquatica (assembly GCA_963693085.1). Lineage (NCBI taxonomy): Eukaryota > Viridiplantae > Streptophyta > Magnoliopsida > Alismatales > Alismataceae > Alisma > Alisma plantago-aquatica. The sequence goes on from OY856412.1 coordinate 1,037,819,040, forward strand.
AACTTATGGATCATAACCATGATATCTCACACCATCATGAAACATGTAAATCTTAGTAAAACTCAAGCATGTGAGATGCCGTCTAGTAGAAAGAATTAGAGTGATTTGTTAGTTGATGTACTATGGGCCTATAGGACTACATACACAACACCCATAGGAACTACACCCTTTAGGTTAGTCTATGGCTGAGTGTGTCATCTTCTTGTAGAATTAGAACATAAGGCTCATTGGGCATTGAGAAGGCTCACTTTTGATCTTGATGAAGCACGCAAGACAAGGATGTTAGAGTTGAATGAGCTTGATGAAATTCAGATGAATGCTTATGAGAGTCCAAGATTGTATAAGGAAAGAACTAAACAAATTCATGACCGACATATAGCATGGAGAGTCTTTTTACCGGAAGAGAGTGTGTTGCTTTTTAACTCAAGATTGCAATTACACCCCGGGAAATTGAGGTCTAGGTGGAGTGGACCATTTATAATAGAGGAAGTGTTTCTACACAGAGCAGTTAGAATCAAAGAGGGAGAGAGATCCTTCTTGGTCAATGGCCAAAGGTTGAAGCATTATTTAGGGGAAGATTTGTTAGAAAGGAGCATGAGGTGAAACTTATTGCACCTATTTAATCTCAACAATGGATTTGTCTAGCATAGGACGTTAAACAAGGGCACTTGTTGGGAGGCAACCCAACCATTAGGATGTTTGTTTCTTTCATTTTCATTAAGTTGTTTTACTAGTACTTCATTTTTCTAAAATTTTATGTAAAAATTATACCCTGACTTGTTTGTTGAGTGTGCAGACTGTGGTTGAGTCAGTGCTACCGACTTCCTAGTTGATGGCACCGAGATAGAGTCAGAAAGATGGGCAATTCGGCTGACAAAAGTTGGTGCCACTGACACACATGTTGGTGCCATCGACACTTCTGAAGAAAATGCAACAACTCAGATGCGACTAACAGATAAAGTCGTCAGTACCATCGACACTCATGTCAGTGTCACTGACTCAGTAAGGGGTCCCGGGTTCAGTGGGTGCTTCGATGCACCGAAAAAAAACCACCGGCCAGAGAAAACACCGATCTGTGGGCAACTCTCATCTACGACCGAAATGCAGCCAGGTGAACAATCTACAGATTCGATCCTACCCAAAACTCAGTGCCACCGACTCATCAGCAATCTGCCAAAATCAGATCGTGCACCAACAACTGTCGATGCACTGAGGGCCTGGATCCGGCCCCAGAAGTCGGTGGCACCAACCTAATGTTGGTGTCACTGACTCCGTCATAGTAGGTCGGTGCCAACCCTATAAAAGGGAGGTTGTGGTTTCATTTTTTCTCCCAACTCGAAGAACCACAACGCCCACGAGCACAAGTGAATACTACAAGCATCTAGAGGCTTCATCAAGCTATTCCTTTCTTAATCTTCTTCCCCGCTCACTTCACCATCATGGCGAGATGAGGAGGACCCCATGGCGCTCTTACGCCACGACGCCGCCTCATCCACCAGTCGATGAAAGTGAGGAAGGTTTATGAGGAGCTTTCTAAGCGGCACTTTACACCGACGCGATACGACAATCGTTAGTTTCTAGAGGACATGGGTTTCACCAACAACATGTCGGCCATCCTCGAGTGACAGGAGTTTGATGGCAGGTCGGTGAATCCAATCTTTGGTGGATGGCCAGAACATAAGGAAATCATCATTGAGTTCATGGCATCCCTGGAGACATGTGTCACCCCCGACCAAGCGGGCTCGTCAAGTGGCGAATGGAGAGAAGGAAGGGTGGACTTCTTCCTATACAACACCAACTACACCCTTACTCTTTGTTCCTTCAACAACATTTATCAGTGGCCACATATGCCTTGCCGTCAGCCCGAGAACGTCAATTTGGACGTCATCTGGAAGGATCTTGTGATAGTGTTAAAGGGTAAAAAGTTGAACTTTTACCATAGCTCCTTGGCAGACCTCAAACATCCCTTTATTCGATTACTTCATTGTATGCTCACCAACACACTTTTCTCCAAGTCCACCCAAGGGCAAGAAAAGGTACAAGTGATGGACTTGTATTTACTGTACCAAATTTTGGAGGGAAGGCCGGTTTACTGGGGATCATTCTTTCTCCAAAACATTATTGCAGTGAGACACAACATCAAGAAGGGCACGCCTATACTCTTTGGGGGACTTATCACCCCCATTGCTCTTCATTTGGGCCTCGATCTTTCTAATTTGGAGCCACTGAATTCCATGATTGACATCAATCGTCTTTATTTCAACCAAGCAAGCCTCATCACAGTGGAAAACAACATAATATATGCCATATGTTCGGTCAACGATACCTTCTACGAGCGTTGACTTCCTGATCTTATCATCAATATCAGGCAAGTTGCACACTACAGATGGCCGACTGTGGACGACAAGGATGACGACAATGTTGGTCAACAAGAAGTCAATGTTGAGGAGGAAGAAGAATCAAGCGATGAAGTGGAGGAAGTGGAGCCCACCATTCCTATTACACATAGAGTGGCACCACGGAAGTGTCCTCGACATTACGATGCATCGTCATCTTTTGCCCTGCCACCCTCTCAAGAAGGAGAGGATGCTTACTCTATGGCGGGTATGTAGGCTATGTTGTAGGATATCTGTAAAGACCAAGTCTCTACTATTAAACATGATAAACAAATCACCAATTGTGTGGCAGCGGATGAATTAAAATCTTTACTTTATTCAAAATGTAAAAAGAGTACATTACAAATTTTTCCCAGTTGGGGTACAACTTTATACAAAAACAAGGATCTAGGTAGAGGAAGACTTAACTAATACAACATTGTCTCCAAACAAAACAACTTAAAACATAAAAACAACTATGATCAAGCCAACTATATGATCCTTTTCTTCTTATCCTATCCTTAGCCTTGGGTCCACCAAGCTCCCACTGCGCACTCTGATCCTAACCTGGATGATTGGGGTCATCCAGCAAGAGAGAGATAAAAGGTATGTGTTAAAAAGAAAGTATTGGACAAGTAATAGACAACAACATTGCATAATAAAGGTTTCTCTATGCTATGAGAGTTTAAGAGAATGAGATAGATATTCAAATAAGAATAAGAGAACTGCCATATACAATCACCACAATATTAAATCACATAGCATGAATATATTAAGACACAAACTCATCTCAATGTAGGGTGAGGCACCTACCAGACCTCACCAATGGCAGGGGGACTAAATCCCCAGTGCCCAAAAAGTGGCAGGGGGACTAAAACCCCAGTGCCTAATATATAAAATGACAGGGGTACTAAAACCCCAGTGCCTAATATATAAAATGACAGGGGGACTAAAACCCCAGTGCCCGGCAGGGGGACTAAAACCCCAGTGCCCTGTGGGTGGTTTATACTCATGTACACTACATTGTCATTTGGCTTAAAATACATCATGCTTAAATAGTCACTTGGCAGTATAGTGAAAAGTAACAACATAACATTGGGAATAAAACCCAAATAATTAAATAACAAGACCATCATAGGTCACAACCATATCCAAGAGTTCCAAGAATTAAAAGATTCAACAAGCATCAATATTATACATTGTTCCAAATATTTCAAAAGGATAAGCCAACATAGGCAATAACAAGATTACAACATTTCCAAGTAAAGGAGGCAACATATGTAGTAGCATGATTCACATGTTTCAATTGGATGAGTCACAATGGCATAAGAAAAGATAATAAGGCTAGAAAATATAAATGGTGGGGTTGGATAAAAGCCCAACTGAGAGTAGGTGTATTGCACATTATCATCACATTTATATTCCACAATTAAAATAGGATCCACATACATATGAGCCACATACCTGTTTTCAATTATTTACCATAGCATTCACCAAGTTGATTGCATCCAATTCCACATTTCCTAGTTACATTATTACACATGTATTAATATATGTAAAAACATAAATCATAGGAAAAACCCTAAGTTTACAAAATCCCGATTTAGGGTTTAAAACTTACCCCAACAGATTAGTCATATTCTTCTGAATAAGAAAACGTATTTTATTATATAAATTGGAGTTAAAATGAATTAATTAGGTATTTAGAACATTTAACCATTAAAATAGTATCTTAGGAAACTTCGAAAAATACTTTGGAATCTGGCTTCAAAAACCACAAAATCAGATTCTACATTAAAAACCCTTTTGAATGACTATTTGTTTGCATTTTTCTGACCAACAGCTGATTTACTATGAATTAAGTAAAATCCGCCACTTAGAATGCAAGAAAACCATAGTGTGACAGTTATTTAAATCAAGATGTAACTCGATATAAATAATAGATGAAAGGACCAAAATACCCTTGCTCGTTAAAACAAACCAATTGAAACGATGAGGGCCATAAGGTCATTTGCACAATTCAATTGCTTTGTGATAGCAAGAAGAAACCAGGGGGAAAAAGACCAAAATGCCCAAGCCCAAAAACAATGGCCCCACGACCGGGTCATGGGTACACTGGTCATATCATAACCCAGTTTCTTCCACTCGCAGCAATGGCGAGGGAGCAGCAGGGCAGTGCTTCACGAGGCCCAAGCCGTAGGTAGGTTCCTCATTCCCGGATGCTTGACATCCCACTGAACTCGCACAAGCCCGACGACCTCAGTGTACCTATCCCAAACCGCTCCGGTGGTCTGTAGCTCAAGGAGCATGTGAAGAACAGAAGAAGATTGTTGAGGTCGGAACCAAGGAAAAGGACCTGAAAACAAAACACAATCCCTTGCAAAACAATCGTTGGGAGAGGGCGAAGGCGCAGGTAGAGTTCTCATGTGCAAAGGATCGCTAGAATGTCAAAACCTCAAATCGCCGGCGAGCTCCTAACTGGGGTCTATAGGACCTGACGACCTAGAGCACCATCTGAAAAATGGGGAGTAGGAGAAGGAAGTCGAGGCTCCGTAGGTGCTTACCAAGGTACCAATTGGGCTCGAAGAAGAGGGGGAGTCGGGGCGGCCGATGAACTCGCCGAGGAAGAAGGCGATGAAGTTGGGGTACATGAGGAGGCTATTAACCTAATTGAGGGGAGAGGAGAACTGTAAGGGGGTCTGGGGTGCTATAGAGTCCCTTATATAAGCACGATAGGGGCCGAGACTCCCTCTGCAACCTGGGGCGGAGAAGAGGAGGTTGCTGACTTTGGGCGTTTCGTCAAACCAGCGAGGTAGATGATGAGCTAGGGCTCATTCAATTTGTCATTGAGAGACGAACTCAATGGGATAAGAATTGCACGCAATGATGAAGGAGGGTGTGAGGACGGTTCCGAGGAACCCAGCGGTCGTCTCTGCTCAGCGACCCGCGAACTGTCTGAGGTAGGAGATGAGTTCTCCACCATTGGATCTGATCAGAAGCAAAAGACCACCGTTGGATGCTGAGTAGGTGAAGGGTGGGGCGCATGACAGAAAAAATAACCCGAACCATAATGTGACAAATCAGTATAAATGAAATCGGTTAAAATCCCTAGCTAAACCTTATTAAAAGCTCATAAAATAGATTTGAAGGGTCAAATGAAGTCCAAATGACACCAAATTTGGACCACATGCTCATATTAAAGTGTAGCATCATGATATGCAATTAGATTTCGTATTTATGTCCAATAAGGTCCTCAATTAATATATTGCTCATTAAAGTGTATTTTAACACATTAAAAGGTGTGAATTATTTTGAAATGACTATATTAATGCAATTAGTGAGTCAAATTCGAGGTGATAGTTATATATGAGTATCAAGAGAAAAATATCAACCTTTAGATATGTATTCACACATCTATCATTAAATTGGAGGAGAGAGAATGTAAAGAGGTTAATATACTAATAATTAATTCAAATGCTTATTATTATTAATATATTTATCCAAAAAACTCCAAATTAATATTATCTACTTATTTACAACATTAATGACCAAATTACATTATTAACCCTCACTTTTCTCCTAAATTGGGTTATTTGTGCAAACACCCCTCCATTATCATAAATGAGGGAAAAAGGTGATTTTAAACATGGAATTGTGCTTAAATTGCACAAAGAGTCCAAGAAAATAAGTAAAGAAGGGAAATTTATGAAAAAGATCCAAATGGATTAAAAAGCCAAGAAAAGATCATAAGTGGGTAAATTGCAGGAAAGACCCTGAGATTTAGTATGTTACAACACACCACCCCTTAAAGAGGATTTCGTCCCCGAAATCACAACAAGAGGGAAAGAGAGGGTGGGTGTGCAACATACCAACCTTAAACACTAAGTTATAACCCTTATCTAGGGTACAACACAAAATCTACATAAGTCAGGTGTTACTAAGGTTTCCACAGAACCTATAGCCTTTTATTAAACTTAAACTAACATTTTTTCCTTATTATTATAATCTACATCATGAAGAGGTATCTTATATATTATACTACTATTTGTGCCACATTTTATAAAAAACAATTACATCTCAACATTATAACATGTGTATTTCCCTCATCATGGGTTTTAAGCACAATTAGGGTTTACTAAACAATTTCAACATCAATTAATGTATTAGGTTAAAACCTTAATAACATGAATTCATTTTCCATTATCCTCTTAAAACCATCATGTAGAATTATCACAAATTATTTTGTAGAAAAGGTTAATATTATCCAACAAGTTATTAAGCCTATAATAATTCCAAATAATGTTCATATAACACATTTTCATATCATCTTTCATACTCATATTAATGACATCATTAATCATTTCCGTCCATTACACTTCATATTATAAATTATACATATTTTAATACACATTAGGCATTTTATGAATATTTATGTGAATCCAATTATTCATCATCATATTTGAGTCATTATATGCATTTTAGTGAATATGATGTAACACATTAAATATTAATGAATTAATCAACTTATGATGAGGTGTTCAATAGAGAACAAGGGGATATACCTTACATGTATTGATAATTTAGTGACTATAATCCATTTATATGCATTAGGGTATATTATGTGATGATGACACCTAATGTCACTAATGTATCATGAAAACATAAGGATGTATACACATTGTTAAGGCTAGATGAATACATCTTAGGGTTTAGGTCAACATAACCATTACATGTTAAAGCATCCTAAGGGTGTATTTTACCATTCACATATGAATAATTAATGATTATGTGCATCAAGAGTATATTAAGGTTCAAGCATGAGAATTATATGACTTACCCATTTGTTCATAAGCAAACCATATGAATTATAATCACATTAGGTTTGTTCAACTCTCACTAAACCCATGTCTAAGGAGTTAGAGTTTCTTGATTTCAAGGAATTGAGGGACTCCAACCCCCTAAAGAGGATTTCGTCCTCGAAATCAACAACCCCAAAATCTATCAAGGTACTAACACTACCTTTCCACTTAAAGGGTTGACTAAGTCAAACTATACTAAGAGTATAAGATACAACATTAAAAGTCTTACTAAAATCTATCTTCCAACTCAAGGTATAGGATAGGGTTCACTAAACCTTAAACATGGAAATCTAAGGCTCATATAAGATACTTAGGGATTACAAGATGATTTTTGTTTGAGAAAAGAAATCAAATCATCATATAAGAGTTATAAAGGTTACTCAACAATAAGGTAATGTCTAAAGGTACATTATTTTGAGCTGTCCGTTTTAGATCAGGCCAGGCCATGTCATATGAGCTCAGGAGTCCTCGTGACCAAGCTAGTGGGACGGAGGAAAATATTTCCAGCCCCTAAGATTTGACCCTTTCTAGACACCATCACTTTCAACTTCTTGCTCTAATAGCTACTCAATAGACATTTCACCAAAAGTTGACAAATTTTATTTTTAATTAATTATTATTAGGATACTAAGTCTAACTTTCATGCTAGGTCAACTCTAAGGTGAAAAACTAACTAAAGGGAAACTATATAAGATAAGGGTTCTATCTAGGAGACAATTTTGAATTAGTCAAGAATCTGACTACCTTGATGCTCTGATACCATGCTGTAAAGACCAAGTCTCTACTATTAAACATGATAAACAAATCACCAATTGTGTGGCAGTGAATGAATTAAAATCTTGACTTTATTCAAAATGTATAAAGAGTGCATTACAAATTTTTCCCAATTGGGGTACAACTTTATACAAAAACAAGGATCTAGGTAGAGGAAGACTTAACTAATACAACATTGTCTCCAAACAAAACAACTTAAAACATAAAAACAACTATGATCAAGCCAACTATATGATCCTTTTCTTCTTATCCTATCCTTAGCCTTGGGTCCACCAAGCTCCCACTGCGCACTCTGATCCTAACTTGGATGGTTGGGATCATCCAGTAAGAGAGAGATAAAAGGTATGTGTTAAAAAAAAGTATTGGACAAGTAATAGACAACAACATTGCATAATAAAGGTTTCTCTATGCTACGATAGTTTAAGAGAATGAGACAGATATTCAAATAACAATAAGAGAACTGCCATATACAATCACCACAATATTAAATCACATAGCATGAATATATTAAGACACAAACTCATCTCAATGTAGGGTGAGGCACCTACCGGACCTCACCAATGGCAGGGGGACTAAAACCCCAGTGCCTAAAAAGTTGCAGGGGGACTAAAACCCCAGTGCCTAATATATAAAATTACAGGGGGACTAAAACCCCAGTGCCCTGTGGGTGGTTTGTACTCATGTACACTACATTGTCATTTGGCCTAAAATACATCATGCTTAAATAGTTACTTGGCAGTATAGTGAAAAGTAACAAGATAGCATTGGGAATAAAACTAAATAAATAAATAACAAGACCATCATAGGTCACAACCATATACAAGAGTTCCAAGAATTAAAAGAGTCAACAAGCATCAACATTATATAGTGTTCCAAATATTTCAAAAGGATAAGCCAACATAGGCAATAATAAGATTACAACATTTCCATGTAAAGGAGGCAACATATGTAGTAGCATGTTTCACATGTTTCAATTGGATGAGTCACAATGGCATAAGAAAAGATAATAAGGCTAGCAAATATAAATGGTGGGGTTGGATAAAAGCCCAACTGAGAGTAGGTGTATTTCACATTATCATCACATTTATATTCCACAATTAAAATAGGATCCACATACATATGAGCCACATACCTGTTTTTAATTATTTACCATAGCATTCACCAAGTTCATTGCATCCAATTCCACATTTCCTAGTTACATTATTACACATGTATTAATATATGTAAAAACATAAATCATAGGAAAAAACCTAAGTTTACAAAATCCTGAATTAGGGTTAAAAACTTACCCCAATAGATTAGTCATATTCTCCTGAATAAGAAAACGTATTTTATTATATAAATTGGAGTTAAAATGAATTAATTAGTAATTAGAACATTTAACCATTAAAAGAGTATCTTAGGAAAAATTCGAAAAATACTTTGGAATAAGGCTTCAAAAACCACAAAATCAGATTCTACATTAAAAACCCTTTCCAACGACTATTTATTTGCATTTTTCTGACCAACAGCTGATTTACTATGAATTAAGTAAAATCAGCCAATCAGAATGCAAGAAAACCATAGCGTGACAGTTATTTAAATCAAGATGTAACTCGATGTAAATAATAGATGAAAGGACCAAAATACCCTTTCTCATTAAAACAAACCAATTGAAACGATGAGGGCAATAAGGTCATTTGCACAATTCAATTGCTTTGCGATAGCAAGAAGAAACCAGGGGGGAAAGACCAAAATGCCCAAGACCGAAAACAATGGCCCCACGACCGGGTCATGGGTACACTGGTCATATCATAACCCAGTTTCTTCCACTCGTAGTAATGGCGAGGGAGCAGTAGGGCAGTGCTTCACGAGGCCCAAGTCGTAGGTAGGTTCCTCATTCACGGATGCTTGACATCCCAGTGAACTCGCCCAAGCCCGACGACCTCAGTGTACCTATCCCAGACCGCTCCGGTGGTCTGTAGCTCAAGGAGCAGGTGAAGAATAGAAGAAGATGGTTGAGGTCAGAACCAAGGAAAAGGACCTGAAAACAAAACACAATCCCTTGCAAAATATCGTTGGGAGAGGGCGAAGGCGCTGGTAGAGTTCTCGTGAGCAAAGGATCGCTAGAATGTCAAAACCTCAAATCACCAGCGAGCTCCTAACCGGGGTCTATAGGACCCGACGACCTAGAGCACCATGCGGAAAATGGGGAGTAGGAGAAGGAAGCCGAGGCTCTGTAGGTGCTTACCGAGGTACCAATTGGGCTCGAAGAAGAGGGGGAGTCGGGGTGGCCGATGAACTCGCCGAGGAAGAAGGCGATGAAGTTGGGGTACATGAGGAGGCTATGGACCTAATTGAGGGGAGAGGAGAACTGTAAGGGGGTCTGGGGTGCTATAGAGTCCCTTATATAAGCACGATAGGGGCCGAGGCTCTTTGTGCAACCTGGGGTGGAGAAGAGGAGGTTGCCGACTTTGGGCGTTTCGTCAAACCAGTGAGGTAGACGATGAGCTAGGGCTCATTCAATCCGTCGTCGAGAGCCGAACTCAATGGGATAAGAATTGCACGCAATGATGAAGGAGGGTGTGAGGACGGTTCTAAGGAACCCAGCGGTCGTCTCTGCTCAGCGACCCGCGAACGGTCTGAGGTAGGAGATGAGTTCTCCACCATCAGATCTGATCGGAAGCAAAAGACCACCGTTGGATGATGAGTAGGTGAAGGGTGGGGCGCGTGACAGCGAAAATAACCCGAACCATAATGTGACAAATCGGTATAAATGAAATCGATTAAAATCCCAAGCTAAACCTTATTAAAAGCTCATAAAATGGATTTGAAGGGTCAAATGAAGTCCAAATGACACCAAATTTGGACCACATGCTCATATTAAGGTTTAGCATCATGCTATGCAATTAGATTTCATATTTATGTCCAATAAGGTCCTCAATTAATATATTGCTCATTAAAGTGTATTTTAACACATTAAAAGGTGTGAATTATTATGAAATGACTATATTAATGCAATTAGTGAGTCAAATTCGAGGTGATAGTTGTATATGAGTATCAAGAGAAAAATATCAACCTTTAGATATGTACTCACACATTTATCATTAAATTGGAGGAGAGAGAATGTAAAGAGGTGAATATACTCATAATTAATTCAAATACTTATTATTATTATTATATTTATCCAAAAAACTACAAATTAATATTATCTACTTATTTCCAACATTAATGACCAAATTACATTATTAACCCTCACTTTTCTCCTAAATTGGGTTATTTGTGCAAACACCCCTCCATTATCATAAATGAGGGAAAAAGGTGATTTTAAACATGGAATTGTGCTTAAATTGCACAAAGAGTCCAAGAAAATAAGTAAAGAAGGGAAATTTATGAAAAATATCCAAATGTATTAAAAATCCAAGAAAAGACCATAAGTGGGTAAATTGCAGGAAAGACCCTGAGATTTAGTATGTTACAATATCCAAACATATCAATAGAAGCAAATCCAATCTCTAGCTAGAATTCAGGACGTGCTAGGTTGGCTATATAGCAACCAACATGCGATCTATGAGAATGAACATCTTCTCTTGGCCAACCAAGAGAACATGCATCAACGTCTGCAATGGAAGGAAAACTATCAGCAACCATTCTTTAACCATTACTGGAGCCAGGGATATTTTGGCGGATACCAGATGCCACCTGACATGCCCCCGTCTGATCCGACCTTCCAGGGGATGTTTCCTTCCCAGGGCCCCACTCAGCCACCGCCACCACCTTTTTAGTCGGGTATCACTGTTCCACCGCTTAAGTTAGGATTTTCACTATGGGGCCATAGTCATATTCAAGCTTGGGGGGGTGTTGGAAGAGTTTCTATCTTAGTTTCTTATTTATTTTATTTTAGTAGAGTTTATTTTATTTTAATTAGTTTTATTGTTAGTTTTCCTACTATGTATGATCCACAATCTATCTAGTATAATATGTGGAGAATTAAATGCATGGTTTCAGTTGAGAATATTAATATCTGGGTTTGGTGCACAAAAAAATGCTTGTCTTGTAAGTAATCGAGTCACATAACTGAGGAAGTGGTTGAGTAAGTCATCTTTAGGACATTAGAGCATAAATGACAATCTAATTTGTCTAAGAAAGTAATTGACAAGGATTGTTGAGCCTAAACTGATCAAACACTAACGTGACCTTAAATTAAAATTTAAGAAAGAAACCCTTTGGTTAACCTGTACACAGGTCATTAGAGAGGGACATATGATTTTTTCTAAAGGTTGTCTCTTAGTTGTGTGATCTCACCCACCACATACCTTTAACTCACACTCCACCATAAGAGGATTGTGCACATGTTGTCATTCTTTCTCTTGATTAACATTTACATGGCATAATAGACTTTGCACAATAGTTGTTTATTTTTGCTTGCAGTAGTGCACAATAAAAAAAGGAAAAAAATAGAAAAATCATGCATGCACAACAAAATCATGGTGCATGTCATTTAGTTTCATAACACCTTTGTTCATATAGTTGCAAATGTGTTACGTATCATCTTGCATAAAGAACTTGTCTAACCTCTTCCCCATTAATAAAAAGGTAGTGATTGTGCCCATTTTTTTTAAAAAAAGGAGAAAGAACTGACATAAATTAAAATGTGCAGTGCAGTTAGAAGCCCAAGGAAATGTTATCATGATTGAAAGGGGGTTTAAATAAAAAATAAAAAAAAATACATATATATTTCTGGAAGTTGAATGTCAGAAAATAAGGAACAAGGGCACAACTCTACCTAATCATACATAAGAGTTAGTACATGATACAGTCTTAGATATTTCGTCTTACTTTGAGATGAAATGGTAGAGCATGCATCATTCCACCCCAATGATTAGGCATTAGAAGCATTCTTTAAAATCACATTATCATAGGTCCATTATAATTTTGATTGCATGAATGAATTTATGTGCTCATGATTCTTCCAAACCACCTATTTCAACCACTCATTGCTCTTATTGGTAGGCCACTTAGATGTTTTCTCCTCATTCATTATTTTATCAGGAGAATTGCTTCCATGTAGATGGTAGGTAGAGAAAAGAGCAACGTAGATAGGAGATCACATTATGCATCAAGTATGAACTAGGCAAGTCTATCATATTAACTGCTTTAACTAATAGTGTCTCATTGATTGAGGGGTAGATATCTTAGATAGAGATTTTTGGTCACCTATATGGTAGATAGTGTTTAGTGGTCAGTAAAAGCCAGAAGGATGACCGAAAGGTGGAGACTTTTTAGATGTACCTTATGCATTATGTCCTTTAGCTGACTTATCTCAATCAGATCCAAAGGTGTTGTTACTCGAGGACGAGCAAGATTTCAGGTTAAGGGAGTTTGATGTATGGGTTTTGAGTCACTTATTACAGGCCTAGTTTATATTCGTTTTGTGCATTTTTTAGTCAATTCACTATTTATACTTCCATAAATCTTTATAATTGGCTTGTATAATCTATTTGCATCAAACTATTCTTGTTTGATCGTAACTATATTATTTTATATATTTCTCAATTTGATACATGGTCTCTGTGCATTTTCGGAAGTTGCCATGTAATTGAGGAGTCGATGCCACTGACCATCTAGGTTGGTTCCACCAAGATGACGTTAGGGACAGAGCCTTGGTCGACTGCACAGGTCGGTGCCACTGAGATTGCATCAGAGAGGAAAGGGAAATATTCACATCATCTCGGTGCCACCGACTTCCCAATCGATGATACCAACTCTTCCAGAGAGCAATCAGATCATGATACCGTCAGTGCAACCGACATCCAGGTCGGTGCCACCTACCCTGTCAGATTTTAGTAATCTAAATTGGCAGCCCTGTTCCGACGGTCCACGTAGGTGGTACCGAAAGTGACGTAGAACAAAAAGGGAGGATGGCCAGAGCTAAGGGGAATTAGTTTTTGCACCGCATGACGGCCAGAGAGGAGAGGGAGAGAAGCACAGAGTCAAAGGACACCAATCGGAAGATTCGAGCACCCTCGATGGACGATTCTGCTTTCGGAAGACTACAGAACGCGCATTTGTCGAGGAGGATCATCCGGAGCACCTTCTTTCTAGGGGTTACACAAATTTCCTTCATGTTTCCCACATTTTGTTCTCTCCTTCTATATATTTTTAGTTGAAAACCATGTGGGGCTAAACCCCTCTTTTCATTAGGACCCAGGAGTAGCTCGGGGGATCGTAGTATTAACTTTCTACGTGATTTAGTATAAATTCCTCTTTTTTCCTAGATGTGTGAGTTTGGATTTGAACGACTTATCGTTGATTGACCACCATCGATATGATTACATATTGATAGTTACTCTGGAAGGGGGATTAAAGGTTAGAAAAGCATAAATGATACACTTTCCTACGCGTTCCTTGGAAAAGGCAACGTACGGTTAGTGGAGAGAACCTAGAGTTTTCAATAATCCACCTAAACTAAGAAATAACTTAACGCTGACATGGATTTGGCTTAGATTTAGGTAGTGAATTGTATCGCGGAAGTGAGCAATCCTAACTACAAGCTTTCTATCCAGGTTTGGAGTAGGAATTTATATTGATTCGCTAGAAACAATATACGACAAGACCCCGTGGTGAAACTAGTAACCCTAAGGAAATCAACCATATTTGAATCAACCATTTTAATTTTCTCTTATTTTGTTTTATTTTATTCAATCTCAATTCAACCTTTTTAATTGGATTAGCTGATCACACCATAGTTAGTAGTAGTCACTGAGACTATATCTCCCTGAGTTTGACTCGGGCCTCACATAGGCCTATATTACTCAACGCGTGCGCTTGTGTTTCTACGCATAGTTTTAGCATGTCAGAATCTCTCAGTTACCACGACCAGAGAGGACAACAACTTTGCAGAGCAATTGATATTCTGAGTTGTGTGTTTTGAGAAGCCCCCTATACCCCTCTATTTATAGTAGAGGGCAGGGTCAGGGTTCCCATTCTGTGTGGGAGTAGAAGGGTCTGGATTTTCAATGAACTGATTGTACTTCGGCAGGCAAACCGGTCATTTCACAACTCAATCAGTCATTTAGGCAAGTGAGATTGGAGTGTGAATCGTTCATTTCACTTAGTGAATCGGTCGTTTCACTTCCCAGACTGACCTCCAATTGACTTTCCTTATTCATTTCTAATTAATGCAAATATTAATTCTTGTCCCAATCAAATAGAACAAGTGATACGAAAATCTTTTCTCATATGATGGGAAACGCAACACCTACTCGATTGGTCCATGTGAACCAATATGTTAACCAGTGTGAACCGGTCATCTCACTGACCATGAGTCGATCGGTTCACCCCACTTGAACTAGATGATTCTGAGTCAAGTCTACTGATTGAATGTTTAATTGAGTACCTAAATACTTTAGTAATCAATCTAAGCATCATTCATGGATAAACTCCTCTTCTAGGTTAATCCTATGTGTATGACCCTATAGGTACCATTTGATGTTGGCAGTGAAAGTCCATAGCTCATCTATGACTTCACAAGCCAAGAGTGGTGCCTAGTCGCACATCAGTGCTACCAAAGTAAAAAGGAAAGTTGGAGAACAACTTTCAACCTACAATATGGGATTATTGTTACTATGATTGTGTAGTTCCTTTGTCACTGACCATCCAGATTGAACTCAAGGCATGGAGTGTCATCCTCTTCAACATTCAATCCATGTTTCTTGACCTCTGAGCAGACTATCTAAGATGCATGTGAGTTCACATATCATATATTGAATCACATGAATATGGTCATACATTTCTTAGTCTCTCTTATCAAGGGGCCCTAGATTTCATACTCCTTGTAGGAGGGACAAACCCCATATCTATCACTCACAGTCAAAACTCCATGAGTGAAAGTCACCCAATCATCACCTTTATAACACATGTATTTTAGGAATGTGTTTGATTATGCCAAAGTGTACCCAATGACATGTAATGAATGTAGTGATTTCAAGTCTAAGAACCACTACCACCACTATCACTATGAGACATGATTGTGACTATCATTCCATGGTATCCATGTATCACTTTCACGATGGGTCTGTCCGATATACTGTTCTCTAACATATATTTGTGTGTTTGACTTGATATCATATATCATGACTAATGAGACTTTGTTATCAGTAAACACATTGTAGTCTTATGTATTATTGTTTTCTATTTTGCTTCCACAGTAACATATGACTAGGGACATAACAAGAATTTATGTACTCTTATCATAGATATGGTCTCACTATTCAGATCCTCAACCTGAAGAAACATGCCATTGAGTCACATTATTCTTTAGACATCTATCATGTATGTGTCATCATCTCATGACTGAGACAAACATAATAGATGGATTTACATTTATCATTATCAAATCAAGTATCATATGCCTCATTGAAATAATCACATGATTGGCTCTCTAAGCATAGTATAACAACAACAAGTTCAATGTGTTGACTATAAAGAAACCTTTTCTCTAGTTGCCATGGTTAAGTCCTTTAGGATCACGCTTTCTATTATATCCTATCATGACCATGAGATTTGACAGATGGATGTTTAAAACTCATTTCTTAACAGGAATCTTCTTGAGGATGTGTACATGACACAACCTAAGGGTTTTATAAGTCCAAAGGATGCAAATAAAGTTTGTAAGCTATAAATGTCAATCTATAGATTGAAACAAGCATCTTGGAGCTAGAATATTTGTTTTAATGAGACAGTCAAAGTGTTTGTCTTTACTCAAAATGAAGATGTTCCATGTGTGTACAAGAAGGTTAGTGGGAGCATGATTATATTCCTCATATTGTATGTAGATGTCATACTATTGATGGGGAATGACATCCCTACTTTAAAAAAGGTAAATCATGGTTGGGAAATACATTTTCCATGAAAAACTTAGGTAAAGCATCCTACATCGTGGGGATCAAGATCTATAGAGATGGATCAAGAAGGTTTCTTGTACTAAGTTAGAGCACATGCATTGACAAACTATTGAAGCGGTTCAACATGGAGAGCTCAAAGAGAGCATACCTACCCACACGACATGGTGTTACCATCTCTAAATATTAATGTCCTGATTCTTGTGAAGAAAGGGAACACATGAGTTTGATTCAATATGCATCAACAATTGGATCAATAATGTATGTAGTGTTGTGTACCCGTCCTGATATCTCATATGCGCTGAGCATGATGAGAAGATATCAATTAGATCAAAATGATGTTCATTGGACATCCATCAATAAAATCCTAAAGTACTTGAGAAGAACTAATGATCAGTCTTGGTCTATGGTAGAGAGGAAGATTGGTGGTAAAGGGTTACACCAGTTCAAGCTTCCAAGATGAAAAGATGATTCAAAAATGCAATCTGGATTTGTGTTTTGCCTAAACAACAGAGTTGTAAGTTGGAAGACTTCTAAGAAAGAAACAGTTCTCAGTTCTATAATAGAGGCTAGGCATACTATTGCATCAAATGTAATAAACGAGGTTGTATGGATGAAGAAGTTCATAACTGGACTTGGGATAGTTCCAAGCATCAGCGGGGCAATTGATTTATATTGTCACAACAATGGAGCTATTGCACAATCTAAGGAACCTATATCACATCAACGTTCCAATCATAAAAATAGGCACTTCCATCTCAAACGAGAGATTGTACAATCAGGAGATTTTAAGATTTGCATATTACCAACTGAGGATAATGTTTTTGACCCTTTTACTACAACACTTTTGTAGAAGAAGTATGATGGTCATGCTATATCACATGGACTGAGATTCGTGGGTGATTGTCTCTAAGTGCAAGTAGGAGTCTCTTGGAATGTATGCCCAGAGAGTCAATCATATGACAGTTTTAATGGCGTAACTTGTAATGATTTGATTCATAATAAAGGCAAGCTTCCAATTATTCTATATTATTCATTTATGATATAATGAAGTAACATAATAAATGTCCTGAAAACAATATTACTCAATCACTTATGTCTTCAAGAACGTGACCTGAATAATGTGATCATACAAATGTTAAAAGTACATACATTCTTGTTATGTCCCAAGTCAAATGTTATTGTGGAAGGCTAATAGACAAAAATAACACATAAGACTAGAGTGTATGTTGGTTGATGACAAAATCTCATTAGTCATGATATGTGATATCAAACCAAGCACATAGATACTATTTAGAGAATAGTGTATCAGAATAACCCACCGTAAGAGTGATACATGGAAATCATGAATAGTAGTCCAAATTATCTCTTATAGTGTTGGTGGTGATTGTAGTTCTTATACTTGAAGTCACTACACTCATCACATGTCATTTAGTATGATTTTATATCATCCAACGTAATCCTGAATAAGGTTTGCCATAACAGAGATGATTGTGTGACTGTGACACATCAGGACTGGTTGTGATTGAAGTAAATGGTATTTTCCCCTCCTATACGAGTATGACATCTTGTCCATTTGATTAGTTAGATCGAGAAATGCATGGCCATGTTCATGTGAATCAATATGTGATATTGAGCTTACATATATCTCAGATAGTGTGCTCTGCTTCCAGGAATAAAATTGAATGTTGAAGAGGATGACTACTCCATTCCTCGGGTTTAATATAGATATCAATGACAAAGGAACTATACAAACACTATAAAACCAATCACATATTGTAGGTTCAAGTTGTTATTTGTAACATCCTAGGATTTGAGGCCTCGGATATGATCATCTTAAAAGGAATGATTGGACTACCCATATCACCAAGGTGCACCTCCTTTTCCGGGAGCCCATCACTAAGAACTCCATAGTTAAGCATGCTCAGCTTGGAGTAGTACTGGGATGGGTGACCTCTCAGGAAGTTGATCCTGGCATGCACGTGAGTGAGGACAAAGCACACAGTTAAGGCTAGTGGTGGTCTGTGGGGCCAGTCGTCATTCCTGAAACTCCACTAGAACCTTGGGTAGTGGGCCCGGGCGTTACAAATGGTATCAGATCCATAACCCCTCCAGTAGGTGAGGCCCGGACGGGCATGTGGCATGCCATTATTGAGTCGTGTGGTCCAGGAATGTAGGAAAGGGTTGTCGATGGTTGATTTAGCCACCCTTGCACTGGTATTGTGTTATTGGGAACTGGGTGTCCATGGGCCATTGTGGGTCTGCACTGAAATGGGGTCAGATTATGAGGACATATATTTGAGCCTTGATGAGGACGTCAAGAGTCTAAGTGGGGGAGATTGTAACATCCCAGGAATTGAGGCACCATATATGATGATCTTAAAAGGAATGATTGTACTACCCATATCACCAAGGTGCACCTCCTTTTCTGGGAGCCCATCACTAAGAACTCCATAGTTAAGCATGCTCATCTTGGAGTAGTACTGGGATGGGTGACCTGTCGGGAAGTTGATCCTGGCATGCGCGTGAGTGAGGACAAAGCGCACAGTTAAGGCTAGTGGTGGTCTGTGGGGCCAGTCGTCATTCCTGAAACTCCACTAGAGCCTTGGGTAGTGGGCCTGAGCGTTACATTCTCCAACTTTCCATTTAGTTAGGTAGCAATGATGTGCGAATAGGAACCTCTCTTTTCTAGTGATGTCATTATTTGTTATGGACATTCACTACGAACGTAATACGAGATTTATAGGGTCACACACATAGGAATACACTTGGAATAGGATTTTATCCATGAACTTTCTTTAAGATGATTACTAAATATGTTTAGGTATTCAATTAAAAAACCAATTAACTGTATTGACTCATAACCATCAAATTCAAGTGTTAAATTGATTAGTTGTAGTGTCAAGTTGATTGAAAATTGAATTGGTTGAATTCTACATGAATCAGGATACCAATCGATCGGCTCACTGGGTGAACTGATCAGTTCAAGGTTTGTGAGACGACCGATTCACATAGTAAACCAATCAACTCAATCCTTCCAACCAAGCACATGGTGACTTGTTTGGTTAATGAGAAGAGTTGCCTGTTTCACTTGTTCAATTTGATTAGTACAAGGATTAATGTTGGACATTAATTGGAAATAGATGTCAATTTAATTGTGATTGGGAAACACTGTAAGACTCCATCCTTTATTTACCATAAATGTATTAATTGAATTTTATTAGGGTTATTATTCCTAATTATTTATGTGGAACAAACATGGTAATATTGTGTATGAAAGAGATAACATCACACTACATATATATTATATAGAAGATTTCAAAGATATTGAGAGCTTTTCAAAATTTTCCTTCACCATATAATAATTAATATTCATGGAAAGAGCATTATCTATCTTATCTCATATCATATAAATTTTATAATTCAATTTTTTATGTTAGGGTGTCATGTTGTACTACTTTTTTTCTTAGTATTTTGATATATTGTTCATAATTTTCTGAGATTGGAGATATGATAATGCATTATGTAATTCTTGGATGTGTTTTGGGATTTAATAGACAATTGCCTTATATACCCACTCAGATTATACCATGTGTCCGATAAGGGGTGTGACTCTTGGTTGAGTGGGCTAGTTATTGGCTCTAGATTTGATGCATACTGAATTTAGGATGCTGGACCAGCCCCTAATTCTCCCTTTCTTTGTATCACTCTCTTTTCAATACTCCCACAACACTCTTTTCCACTACGCTTGGGTGTCTCCACATGACTCCACCAATGAGAAATTGGCACTGGTTGGTATGCCTTGATCCACTCCTTCTGCTGCCATCATCCTTAGTGTCAACTTCAAACCTCTAAACTCAAGTCTTCTGTTGTGTAGGGAAATATGATGACAAAGTAGGTAAAGGAAACAAAAAAAATTACTTCAATATTTCTCTTATACAAATGGATCACATCAACAACTATAAATGGGAAGGATGGTTTAGAGGATATACCTGGTCCTAGAGCAAGTCCAACAACAATATCCTTGTTGTGTTTGTGCATGCTTTCGTAAAGTCACACTTGAACAACGTTTGTGTCAAATACCAAGTTTATAACCATGGGCGGCAGGTTGACATTCTCCTCCTAGAAGCAACCGTGAACCTCCTCGCCTCTATAGTATACCACACATACCATCGAGAACTCCTATCATTCTAGTAGAACAGACATGTATGAGTTGTCCCCTTCTATCTTTGTACAAGTCACTGACTTCCTCTCCCACATTTGTCCTCCCTCCTTGTCCCTCCCTATTCAAGTAAGACTTTCTTGGGCTCTCTTGGTTACCACAACCAAAGAGGAAAAAATGGTCATATAAAAGGATTCTCAATTATGTGTTTTGGAATCCTCCAATACCCCTCTATTTATAAGAGGGGTCCAGGTCCAAGTTCCCAGTTGAAGTGGGAATAGAAGTGTCCGGAATTTCCATGAACTGTGTAACCTCTAACTATTGAGCTGATCGCTTCACTAGTGAACTGGTCGATTGGTAATGTGAGCTGATATGTTCACTTAGTGAGCTAGTCGTTTCATATTAGTATCCAAAACCTTTTGTAGAATTTTGATATCATAATGATACACATAAATGATTTACATGTTAATGTTTCTTAAAATTGTAAGGAACCCTAAAATGGACTAATGAATATAACCTAGGCTTAATATGTGTACAAAATGGCATGTAACCAACTATTCAGACAACTAGTATAGATTAGTAACCTGATATCAATAATCTCTTACAATAGAAGAATGTGAGTAAATATGAAAATATATAATACGAATCAAAAACCCTAAAATTGATCTCACCAATGTAAATGATGAGAATCTAATGCTTGGTAAATTTTATCTTGTCTTTATCATGGGTTGACCATGGATGAAGTTAGCCTCAATGATGTAATATTAGGATATCCCTTTAGAAGTTTTTCTTTACCTCTTACTAGCATAATATATAATATGGTTGTTTTATATGCATACAAAATGTTTGCTATATGATATTCCATGAAAGAAATGTTCTTCTATGTTACCTTGTTTGATTTATTGTATATATAGATTTGAACACATGGAAACATTGTATATATGATCCATTATATGATAGCACTAAACTCTTTGGTACTACATGGCATTAAAGTGGTCTAACTCTTTAGTATGAATTACATTTTACAAATGATCTAAATCTTAGTTAGGAGACCACATTGCCTAAAAACATGTATCCTTTTGGTTGTAGATGCATGACTATATGATGGAAATCTATTTAGAATATGTGTTCAATTTTTTAGTAAACATCTTTGTTCAAGTATGGTTTGATTATCAATTACTTCCAAGTTATAAATTTATCTTATTGCCAAGTCATAGTATTGAAGTGATGCTTGTGTATTTGTTCTTGTTCATGTGCATATAATATCTTGTTTTATCATGAATTCCTCTAATTTTCTTCTTCTTAGTGTAGTGCGTGAGTTTGAATCAGGATTCTCACTTAGTGTGCATTTATATCCAACCTCTCTCCTACTCAATGTAAGACCCTTGACCTTGCTTTATGGTTAATCATGATTTATTATATTAATTGAATTCTTAAAACCTTAATCAAACCCTAACATATACTTTGATATCATGTGGCAAAGCTAATTTTCAAGTTTTGTCCAGTTTAAACATTGTTTGAGTAAGTATTTCAATTTATGTGTTTTTAAGGACTTTTATGCAATGTAACAAATTATTGGGTTTTATCAATAATTTTAGTTCTTTCATGATGTTATTCATAGTACTCCTCTTTATATTAGATACATTTGCATCCTTATATACCTAGGTGAACTATTAGTTTGTTGATCTCCCCTTGGTAGGTTGGTAATCTAGGGTTTTCACTTAAGTATATAGATGTTTTTAGTGTGTTAAAGATTCAATGGTATCACCTAGTGGGGAAAGATCCCAAGGGTCATCCTTGTATTTCAGGGTTCAAAGGTTTTCTCTTGACACACTGGAACTGATGGACACTCTAGATGGAGTGCATGATCTGATGAGTAGTCAGTTTTTGCAAAATGGTTAAGTGTTGGGAAAAAACAATGTGTTCATTGATGACTGTCCATGATGAGACCACTAATTCATAAACCAATAGGAGACCTTGGTAAATATCCAATGAAACTTTTGCATTCATGTGTAAAGACTGATTTTAACTTTTGGACACATGGAATGCATGTTTTGACACCTCAACCCACTTCCTCTCTCTCATGTAAAAGTATATATATACTCCCCTTCTTTCACCCAAACAAACCATGTACACACCCTCTTCATCTTCTTGCTTCTTGAGAGGCTTGAACCATTTTCTTTGTGGAGAAAGAAACCTCTTGGAGGCCAAAGCAAGGAGCTCACATGCATGTTGATTTAGGGTTTTGATCAAGAAACTTTAGAGTTGTTTGAAGATTCCTAACCTAGATCTTGACCTAACCAAATAAGTTGTACATCTCTATCTTGTCCCTTGATGTTTTCTCTCTTCCTTCTTATTCCTTGGACGAAGCCCTAGTTTCTCATGGTGAGAGGTTATGATTATGTGTTTGAATAACTCCTTTTATTCTATCTTTTCCCTAGTTTCACCTTGATCTTGGGGAAAGGATTGTTTTGGAGCTTTGGGCGTGCAAGTTAGGGTTTCATCCTTTCTCTTTGAGCTATCCTGGTTCTTGGACCTTCATCACCTACCTTGAGGCGAGTTACATGAACTTCATCCCATCTTCTATCTTTCTCTTAACTTTATTGATATAGATCATACCCTAGTACATAGCTAATATAGTGGAATATGATCCTTGCAAACTATTTTACATACATGCAAAGTATTTTGTGTGATGTTAACTAGATTTTGTTCATGTGTATGGATCCTTTTCTTTCATGGATATGAACTTTTTTGTTTCTTGAAGATGATGAAATGATGGTAGTGGATAAAAAGAGATAGAACTAATTTCATTATGGTGAAGAATGTGATGGTCTATCTAGTATATATTATGCTGATTTCACTTAAGTAAACAAACATTGGTGTTCTCAAATACCTAATTCGATGGGCTTGTTAAGGGGAACTAACGATGGCTTTACTTAGTATGAAGACCAATGCCATTAAATTAGTCAAGAACTGACGACTTCATTTAAATGAACCTAGGGTTAAGTAATCAATCGATGATTATGTGTTTACTCATTCATAAACTGATGGACATAATAGATACATGAACTGATGTTTGTCTAAGTCTCGATAAGATTTGATGGTATTCCATATGTGGAATCTTATGGGTTTTTTTTGGTTTATTTTCCAAATAATCCGGTGGTCTTATTATTGGCTATGTACTTTCATGAACTCATGGGTACAATAGATACATGAACTATTTTGACCAAGTCATTAAAAGATTCAATGGATTTTCTTTTGTTTATGTAAAATAAAGATCCAATGGTCCTTTTGTTGGTTACTTACCTCAAAGAACCGATGGTATGTTAAGAATAAGACTTTGAACATTTTGACTTAGAATGGAAATAAACTGATTGTCTTATTGCATGTGTAACGAATTGATGGTACACCTATCTACACTAATGAAATGATGATTTAACCTATTTTATGAACTAATGTATTTCACTAAGTTCATTAAAGAATTGATGGATCTTGTCATTCATTAATCAAAAAATGGTAATGATAGAATTAATGACATAGTATCTCTACTAATTTCCTCAATTATCCCTTTGGTTGTCTATCAGTATCCAATGAATTGATGGGTTAATCGTATGTGCTGATTTGGTAATACAAATTCACCATACACCTCTAAAACTTTTGTTGTAAATGGTTAGCTAATGATGGCTTCACACCCCTACCTTTTATTAATGATTAAGATGGCAAATGTTTCATTCATAATGTTTGATTAACTCTTTCATGCTACTCTCAACGATGTCATGACTGTTATGTGTGATGCACATTTATACAAATCATGGCATGGTAAGTCCTTTGAGATATGATGAATCTTATACAAAATTTATATAATAATGATGTGCTTACATGATAATGAATATTGTTTTTGCCTTAATGTCTTGTGGTCTAGGATATACCCTAGTTAATGTGTAATCCTCTCCATGTGTGACAAAGAATTAATATCATGTGACGGTTGATAAGGAGTATAGTCTCATCATGGATGGAAATGAATAGTACCATGTAATGTTGTGGTGAGGAATATGTCTCATCCATTTTATATCTTATAGAGTTGTCATAAACTAATGTTTTGTCAAAATAAATTAGGGTGTATATGAAAAACTTGGTTGATGCAGCCTTAGTTCACCCAATTGGCAATAAATAATCAAGTGAAACCCTAATCATGAAGTGCCCTCTACCGTAGAGCCAATATAGGGTTAGGACTTGCAATATGGTAAAATGAGTAATCTAAAAGGGAATCCCAGAGTCGTATATTGTTGATTATATGTGGGTCAAAGAGATTGTGAACTTTGTCATCCTAATCCTAAGGTTTGAAGGATGGTTGCAGTCATACCTCAGATTAAGAGCAGTTGAGGTTGTGTCTCCGATATATGTATTTGTGATATGATTGAGGACAACTGTGTTTTTACTTGAGATGATAAGGTTGAATATCATGGTTTTGACTGGCATGGCATGTCTACCAAGGGCAGACTAGGGTGATTGCAGCTTGACACACATCCCATTGCGGAGGACTTATACTAACATAGGGGAAGAGATCTTAGAATTTTAGCTCTCCTATATCTTGTACAGAATTGATTGTGACTTTGTAGTGGTCACCTGGAAGTTTGATTCATACACCTCAAACTCTCCAGGGCTTAATAAAAGATGTAATCCAACAATATAGCATATATGTTAGGGATATACAACACTTCACATCATATTATAACCCTTCCTTTGGTTAATATATATAGATGATGTTTAATGAGATAAGATAAGTTAGCCATACTTATGTTGTTAACCATGCTTATGTCACTAGATATGATTATGTTGTTATATATGATTATGTTGTTAACCATACTTATGTCGTTAGATATGCTTATGTTGTTAGACATTTTTATGTTATATCTATGCTTATGATTCTAGTCAAGGTCATGATGATAGTTATTCTAATGTTTTTATCTATACCCAATCTTTGGAGGATACTGTTATCTTTTCAAAATCTATGAATAAGACTTCAATTATCATTGATTCTTAATAAGTCTTTAATATTTGGAATATCCATTTTGTTATAATACCTTATATATCTCTTTAATTCTATAACCTAATGTAAGATGAGAATGTTGTTGAGATTTGGCTCTCTCACTAGGTCATGGGTCTCACATCGTGGGTCACCACATCCTTTAAGGTGATTGACAACAGCATCAGTAGACCCTTGGCGGCAAGGAGGAGTTGTCTTGGAGAACCCTAGAGGAAAGTTATTAGATGTCAAGTCTGTTCTAGTGCCATCCTTGTACTCTTTAAGGCTGGTAGGGAAAGTTTTTATATGATGTTTTCTCTCAACTTGAGCTTTGATAACTTTTTGATGTTTGTAATTATTTTGGGATTTAGAGAGGCATTCCCTCCCCCTCTCCCATCCCCGTGATTGAGGCTGAATGTCTGGGAGGGTGATAAATCAAGGAAATAGCTGGGATTGGAACCCGGGTCCCTTTGTTAGGGAACACCATGCTTGACCACTTGAGCCACTCCTTATCAACATGTTTGTACTTATTGTTTATGTGTATGACATCATCTATATACATGTTGTGGCTAAGGCCACAAAGTAATTGTAAAATATACTTGGCATGATATATTAAATTATGAAAGATGTTGATCATTTGAGTAAATGTTCTTTAGCATGTTTGTGAAGATTAAACTAGTTTTTATTTTTGCCCCTTTTTAGGGAAGTGATTAATTGGTGATTGATCATGCTTTGGTTTTGAGTGATGTCGATTAGCATGATGGGTTGTCACACTCTAGGGTTTTGTAACTTAAGATAATGTAGCACAAGGATATGAGTTAGCATGACCATCAAACTCTACTACAAAGCATGACCTCTAGTGCTAGGAATAATTTTCAGATTAACTTGGGAGAATGTGAGACCCACAAGGATAATATCAAAGAACCTAAACTCAAAGATATGATAATTATATAATATTATATGTCCTAAACTACACTACTACTCAGTGAATAAGTTGATTTGTTTTTTGCATAATTCCCTAGTCTTTTTGAACCCTAGATGTCCCTGGGAGGACCCAATGCTAGAGTTAGAGAGAGGTTGAATGTATATGCACATGTGAACAGCAATACAAGTACCTACTATCTAGGTGAGGAAGAGAGTTCCAACACCCTAGAGGAGGTACTATGTCAGTTTCTATAAAGCCTCATGCTCACGTTTGGTGGTACCTTATAGGAATCTAGTGGTTGTCTATATAAGAGAGTGTTGTGTATGAACATCTTTTGGGTAGAGAACTATTATGATAACGGCATATATCTTGTTTTAATTATTTTTCTCTTACATGGCTAGAGCATCTAAAATTCTACACTAATGCCAATGAGGTAGAGTTGAGAATTAAATACCAAAGAGGGAAGATAATTGAGTAATTTTGATAATCATAGAGTTTAGTGTGTTTAGAGAAAGCGAGAATGGAAATATCATCAAGATATGGGTTAGGAGAACCTTAGTTGGATTGGATAATAGTTTGGTACATGTTGGATAATCTAGTTGTATATGTCTGTTATAACCTCAATTTTTCAAAAATATGTAATGAAATTATAAATGCTCTTTTTTTGAAATCCATGGTTGATGTGATGAATTGTTTGAATGGATTGAATGGATTTTTGTATTTGATAGATAGTATGTGTTCTTATTGGGCCTTTGTGGCCATGGAGCCCAATTAGAGGATTAAAAGAAAAACAAAAAAAATGAAAAAGGAATTTCATTTAATAAAGGAATATATGAAGAAAATAAATAGATATGATTTTAAGGCTAAAAGATATTTTCCCAAAATAAGATTTCGAGTTAAAAGGGTTCCATGGGATTCAACGAACTCAGGATAATTAGATAATGGTAAAAGAAACAAGGAATATGTGGAAAATACAATTAAATAAGAGATAACTTGAAACTGAAGGAAAGGACTCGTTTCCTTTGGATAATGACTCCAATTTTTGCACAAGGAAAGATAAAAGTATAAACAAGTTTTCCTCAAAATTTGAGATAAAATGGAGTTAATGATTGAGAGTTATTGAATTTTCAAGTTATCATAAAAATAGCATTTTCCTTGCATATTTAGGAATTAATTTTCCTTTTGGTTTAAGCGCGAACGACGCTGACCGTTGGATCCTAATCCAGCAGACCGCAGTCATCGTCTAGAGTCCCAAAGGGACTCAGACAGTAGAACCGATAGGGGATTTTCCCCTCGCTTTCCCGATCAATTCAGTGCATGTGCACTTGAGATGGATGTCCCATTGATTTCGAGAGACCATGGCGAACAATCTAGACCTAGGTTTTGCCGGTTTTCGGGGTGTGTTCTAGAAAAGCCCAATCTGGCTGAAGTCTGGGACGGCGGCAGGGTTGGGAAACCCTAGAAGGGGCTTTCACACCCTATAAATAAGGGTCTTCCTAGTCCAGTGCACCTTCGCGAACCTAGGCGGCGTATTCCCAAAACCCAATTCCTTCTCCTGCTCTCAATTTCCTTAGCTCCGGTGAGGGTTTGACGTGACACCGCCGTGCCCTGAAGTGAGGAAGATGAGAAGCAATCTTTGTCGGATCGTGATCGAACAGCCGAGCCAAATCAAGAGGGGAGCCCTTGATCTTGATTCCACCGTGGACCAGGGAGATCCGACGATCCAGGCGTCGAGGCGCATCAGTCAGGGGGGGCGAGTGGAGGCTCTTTGCGTGGACCGTTGATTAGAGGACCAACGTGGACCGCGGCGCATCCGACGATCGACATAATTGGTACTTTTTCGCATCTCTGAAAGAAATTCAAGAAAAATGATTTATCTTGCAAAATTAATAGAATATGCTAGGAAACTCGTATGAGAAAACTTAATATATGAAAATTGTATAGAAAAATACGAGGAATCCAATAAAAATAAATTGAGAACCTAGTTCTATCTGTTTTGCAATAAGTACCTTAATTTGTTAATAAAGTGTATTAAAAATTGGTGAGAAACCCTAATTACATGATTAAAGTGTATTTTGGTAATTCAATAGATCAAACTGATACATTTAACTTTGTCAATGATAGATGTGATATGATTATCATTTTGAATGTAAAAATATGAGATTTAGAGTTATAATGCCTAAAAAGGAAGTTAATTTACATGGAAACCCTAATTTGGGATAAAAGGAGATAAAAAGCATGTTTTTGTGGAATAAGATAATTGGATGCTTAATAAAGGAAATTTACTGAGAAATTAGGGGTTTTATGTAGTTTAATGAATTAAGGATGATAATAAGGAAAGAAGAAGTGAAAACCCTAATTTCTAAAGGAACCATAAAATAGGAACTGAAACCCTAAGTAATATGATGAAAATTAGATAAATATTAATAAAAGGAAAATTGTCCTTTTATTTCAGGTTTTGCTTGTTGATTGGGTTTCTCTTTCTATCTTGAAATCTGCAATTAAAGGTATGTGGTTACTTATGATTAACCGCTTATGTTTTCCGATGGTTTCTCAAACGTTTAATCGCATTGAATGCAACTAAACTGCTTGGATGTTCATATTGCAATTATAAAGTGACTATGACTATCACTTAATGTATATACCTATAAACTCAGATCCTGGTTCCCTCTATGGCATAATAGCTAACCTAGTACATGGCTGCCTATGGGTAGGTCCATCAGGTTAGAGAAAGACCTAGTACATGGCTACCTATTGGGTAGGTCCATCAGGTCTATGGATGACCTAGTACATGGCTACCTATTGGGTAGGTCCATCAGGTCTATTGTTGAATTAGTACATGGCTACCATGGAGGTAGGACCATCGAGTCATAATGAGTTAGATATTGGGCTATCTTCAGATAGTTCCATGCGACTCTATAACCTAAAAGAGAGGTGATAACCATGTCCACTGCAGGGACAGCCCAAAGTTTGAGAATATGTATGGATTGAGTTATATGGTTTAAAACGTAATCTTATTTGTTAAATGATTAATTGAGTGATTATATTGTTAACCTAGTTGAACAATTATCTGCTTCCCCCCACATACCAGCTTCGGCTGACTGTCGTTTTGTTTGTCGGCGATTTAGGTACAAATTCCAAAGTACAAACAGTAAAGCGATACATTGTGAATTCAAGAATTAAAGAACAAGGAGGAATTAGATAGAGTAGTTAAGTTGTGGTTAAATTTTCAAAAGGTATGTAAAGAAAAAAATTTATTACCATTTTTCAGTATAGTCTGTTAGAATTTAATAATTGTTTATGGTTATATGTTTAACCTTTGATCCGGAATTAATGGGTGCGGCTTTATCCTCTTGGTCTCCCTTAATTGGGGGTTACTGAAAGGTGAGGTCGTAACATTTGGTATCAGAGCTTGGGTTCTTCATGTAACCATTAGTAATTATTAAATTTTACAAACTCCATAGAACCCAAGGGAGTTATTAGAGGAGTATCTGAAAGACGGAGGTGTCTAGAAAGGGATCACGACCGGGGGCTGGCAAGATTTTCCTCCGCACCGCTAGTCGGACCAAGGACTCCCGGACCCGTGTGACCGCCTGGCCAAAGTCTTAGGATATGAATCGAAATAAGATACCTTTAGGACTCTCTCATCTAATTAATCCCTTCTCATCACATATTCTATTAAGGCTTTAAGAGTAGGATTCTCTCTCTCCTCCACACTCATGTGGTATGGGCACATAAGTTAAGGGTTTAAGAATCCTCCAGCAAATTAATAAAAGATATGTAATGAGATATCATTGAACATAAGTATAACTAGTTTAAATGATAAACTAAATGTTTGTTTGTTATGCTTATGTAGATGGCACAAACCAAGACTGTGGCTATTCCCGAGGGCTCTAGAAAACTGGCTGGGAGTGTTTGGCCTCCCCGTAAAGCAAAGGAGTCTTCTGAAAAGTGGAATAGGAACCATGAGGGTGGATCCTCTAAGAAGAGGAAGAGGCCTGAATAAGTCACTAAAGAAGTCCCTAACCCTGATCCGGTACCATTTAGTAACCTGAACCAAGAAGAAGATCAAGGATATGAAGAGCAGCATGTGTATGAGGAAGAAGCCCAGATGGATGAGGACCCATTCGATAATTCCCTGATACCTTGTGGTTAGAGAAACAGAGGAAGTTGACAAAAGCTATTAGTGCTTTGGCCCTTCGAGACATAGCTAGAGCTTAGAATGGTGAACCACACCCTGTTCGTCCACGTGTGGGAGCCACCATCCTAGACTTTTTCAAGCTGAACATAGAAAGGTTCTGGGGAGAAGATAAGACTGAGGTGGTTGATAAAGCAGAGGCCTGGATACTTGCAATAGAGAATGGTTTCCGCATGCTTGAAATACAGCCGAGTAAGAAGGTCCTCTTTGCTGCTCACCTTCTGGATGGAGCAGCTAAGATATGGTGGGAGACTCACATCAAAGGCCGAGATCTGACTGAGGAACCAATGGCATGGGCTGATTTCAAAACCATCTTCACATCCAGATTCGTCCCGGTTGCAGCTAAGAAAGAGAAGGAAAGGGAATTCACTAACATGACTCAAGGAAATTCCTTTGTGGCAGACTTTGGGCGCAAGTTTCGGATCTTGGAACGTTTTGGGTACAAGATGGATGAGAAAAGGAGGGTGGATCACTTCATAGAGTGTCTTCACCTTGCCTTGAAGCCTCATGTGATGGCAAGCAAACCTAAAACCTTTGCATAAACTTACAACACTGCCTAAGACATGGAAAGAACCGTGATGCCTGCACAGCTTCCACCCAAGCGGTATTTGGGTTTCACTGAAGGAACCCGAGGTCAGAAGAATCATCATAAGAAGGGTCCAGGACGTCATCAAGCCAAGGGAAGACATGAAGGAAGAGGAAGACCCCATCCAGAACACAACCGACCGTGATGCCGCTCTTGTGGAAAATGGCATCCTGGTGAGTGTCGCTACAAGAAGAAGGTCTGCTTTCGTTGTCAGCAAGAGGGGCATATCCTGTCTGCTTGTCCCCTACCAGCACCGAAGGGACCAGGTCCAGTGGCAGCCCCACCAGTAGCAGCTCCACCAGTAGCTGTGGCCCCACATGCTGGAGAAAGAAGGCAAGCTTGAGTGTTCGCCATCGACAATGAAGAAGCTCAAGCTAATGCAAATTGGTTGATTGAGGGTAATAACCCTTAGAGTTTTCCTTTATGTTTTGAAAGTTAAGCATGTAATAGTCTAATGTATGGTGAACAATAATGTAGGCATGCTTGAAGTCGTGGGACATAATGTAAAAGCATTATTTGATTCTGGTTCTACTAATACTTTCATTTCGAGGAATCTTGCAACTATGCTTTGTTTGGATATCAAGGATTTAGGATATGTCTTAGATGTTACAACCCCAAGTGGTCGAATCTTTACCTCTCTTTTGAAAACTCCGGTGATACCTATGAAATATAGAGATCATGAGTTTCCTACAGACTTTATCCTTCTTGACATGAATGATTTTGATGTGATCATTGGAATGGATTGGCTTTATACTTATAGGGCCCAAATCGACTGTAGGGAAAAGAAAGTGATCATTAGGGAACCAGGTCACCCACCCTTTGCCATTAGAGGTAGGAAAGATGCCACCCCAGTTTGTATGTGTCATCCCTGAAGGCAGAAAGAATGATGAGTAAAGGTTGTCAAGCTTTCCTAGCAGTTGTTACCGAGCCCGAACCCAAGGTGCAACCCTTAGAGGAAATAGAAGTAGTCAAGATCTATGCAGATGTTTTTTCCAGATGATCTACCCAGGATTCTTCCTGAGAGAGAGGTGGATTTTTTCCATAGAGCTAGCTCCAGGAACAAGCCCTATTTCACGTGCACCTTATAGAATGGCACATACAGAGTTGCTCGAGTTGAAGAAACAATTGTAGGAATTGCTAGACAAGGGTTTTATCCGGCCTAGCACATCACCATGGGGAGCTCCAGTCCTATTTGTAAAGAAAAAGGATGGCTCGCTCCGTATGTGCATAGACTACCGGATGATCAACCAAGCTACCATCAAGAACAAATACCCTTTACCCCGAATAGATGACCTGTTTGACCAGTTGAAGTCTGATCGAGTCTTTTCCAAAATTGACTTAAGATCGGGTTACCACCAGTTGAGAGTCAAGAGTGAGGACATTCCGAAAACAGCTTTTCGAACACGATATGGCCATTATGAATTTGTGGTTATGCCTTTTGTGTTGTCCAATGCACCCAGTGTGTTCATGAACCTTATGAATAGTGTGTTCCAACCCTTCCTTGACTCATTTGTCATAGTGTTCATAGATGACATCTTGGTATACTCCAATGACTTAGAGCAACATCGAGACCACCTAAGTAAAGTCCTTGATATCCTGAGAAAACAGAAGTTTTATGGGAAATTCTCAAAATGCGAGTTTTGGATAGACCGAGTCATGTTCCTTGGGCATATCATCTTAGGAGGAACAATCACCGTGGATCCAGCCAAGGTGTCAGTAGTTCGAGACTGGCCTACACCGAAGAACCCCTCTGAAATCCGAAGCTTCTTGGGGTTAGCAGGATATTATCGACGTTTCATTTCAGATTTCTCCAAGACTGCCTTGCCCTTGACCATGTTGACTCGGAAGGATGTGAAGTTTGTGTGGTCTGATGTTTGTGATACTCGTTTCCAAGAACTGAAGGAAAAGTTGACCACTACGCCAGTTTTGACTCTACCATCAGGCAATGAGGGTTTCATGATCTTCACCGATGCATCCAAAATGGGTATGGGCTGTGTATTGGAGCAGAATCGACATGTGGTTGCATATGCTTCTCGACAACTCAAGCCTAATGAGGTGAATTACCCGACACATGACTTAGAGTTGGCTGCTATCATTCATGCCTTGAAGATTTGGCGGAATTACCTATATGGTGCTACTTTTGAGATCTTCACTGACCATAAGAGCTTGAAGTACCTTCTGACACAGAAAGATTTAAACCTACGAAAACGAAGATGGATGGAATACATGAAGGATTACGACTTCACTATTGCCTATCATCCCGGGAAGGCAAATGTTGTGGCAGATGCGTTGAGTCGGAAACAGCTTCGGTGTGTAGCCGTTCTGTCTAGTCAGTGGAAGAGCCTAGAAGAGCTGGTGAAATGGTCTCCTCAACCATTAGGTGATCGAGTTCATTTGGCCAACATTCAGATATAATCTGATTTGTTGAGTGAAATTGTGGCAGCGCCAATGGTCAGTAGTGAACTTGACAAGATGAGAGTCTTGATGAAGAAGCCTCAGACCCGCCTTTCTTTGGGAGTGGATGGAGGAATCAGATTCGAGAATCATATATGGATTCCTGAAGACTCACCACTGAAGGAACGTATCTTAAAAGAAGCTCATGGTTCTAAGTACACAGTACACCCAGGGACTACTAAGATGTTTAAGGACATGCAGAGGTTTTTCTGGTGGCCAGGAATGAAGACAGACATTGCAGCTTATGTGGCCAGTTGTCTTACGTGCCAAATGGTGAAGGATGAACATCAACGACCTGGTGGACTTTACAGTCTATAGAGATTCTGGAATGGAAATGGGATCAGATCACCATGGATTTTGTGGTGGGTTTACCCCGAACCAAGAGAGGTCATGATGCAATATGGGTTGTGGTGGATCGCCTTACCAAGTCAGCACACTTCCTTGCACTGAAAACCACTGCCAAAGTGACAGATTTAGCTGAGTTGTACATTCGAGAGATAGTGTGTTTGCATGGCGTACCCAGTTCCATCATATCTGATAGAGATCCGAAGTTTACTTCCAAACTGTGGAAGCAGGCTCAAGAGGAACTTGGTACAAGGCTAAAGTTCAGTACCGCTTATCACCCCCAGATAGATGGACAGTCAGAAAGGACAATCCAGAATTTAGAGGATCTTTTGAGAGCTTGTGTGCTCGATTGGGGTGGATCATGGGAGCAGTACTTACCTCTAGCTGAGTTTGCATACAACAATAGTTACCAAGCCAGTATCGGTATGCCTCCATATGAAGCTCTATACGGGAGACCGTGTCGGTCACCACTTCACTGGGATGATGTTGGTGAGAGGACTTGATGAGGTCAGATGAACTCCAAGAGTATGCTGATAAAGTCGCTTTGATCAGGCAAAGGCTACAGAGAGCCCATGATCGACAGAAGTCGTATGCTGATGCGAAGAGGACTGATGTGCATTTCACTGTGGGAGAGCATGTTTTTCTAAAAATCCGACCACTCCGAGCTATAGCTAAAAATAGAGGAAAGTTGAGTCCCCGATATGTGGGTCTGTTTGAGGTTTTAGAACGGATTGGTGAGGTGGCTTATCATTTGGCGTTACCCACTCAATATAGTAGGATGCATGATGTGTTTCACGTGTCCAATCTGAAGCGATATGTGCAAGACCCGAGCCATGTGTTGAGGATTGAACCTATTGAGCTTCAAGGAAAGTTGTCTTATCCTGAGTTGCCTTTGTGTATTATAGATACTAAGGTAAAAGAGCTCAGGAATAAGAATATAGAGATGGTAAAGGTTCTTTGGAAACACCATGGAGGGGATGAGGTCACATGGGAGCTGAAGACAGACATGGAAAAAGCATATCCTGATTTGTTTGCTTGATTGATGAATTTTGGGGACAAAATTCCTATAAGGAGGGGAGGATGTTATAACCTCGATTTTTCCAAAATATGTAATTAAATTATAAATGTTCTTTTTTTGAAATCCATGGTTGATGTGATGAATTGTTTGAATGGATTGAATGTATTTTTGTATTTGATAGCTAGTATGTGTTCTTATTGGGCCTTTGTGGCCATCGAACCCAATTAGAGGATTAAAAGAAAAATAAAAAGAAATGAAAAAGGAATTTCATTTAATAAAGGAATATATGAAGAAAATAAAAAGATATGATTTTAAGGCTAAAAGATATTTTCCCAAAATAAGATTTCGAGTTAAAAGGGTTCCTTGGGATTCAAGGAACTCAGGATAATTAGATAATGGCAAAAGAAACAAGGAATATGTGGAAAATACAATTAAATAAGAGATAACTTGAAATTGAAGTAAAGGACTCATTTCCTTTGGATAATGACTCCAATTTTTTCACAAGGAAAGATAAAAGTATAAACGAGTTTTCCTCAAAATTTGAGATAAAACGAAGTTAAGGATTGAGAGTTATTGAATTTTCACGTTATCATCAAAATAGCATTTTCCTTGCATATTTAAGAATTAATTTTCTTTTTGGTTTAAGCGCGGACGAAGTTGACCGTTGGATCCTAATCCAGCGGACCACGGTTATCGTCTAGAGTCCCAAAGGGACTCAGACAGTAGCGCCGACAGGGGATTTTCCCCTCGCTTTCCCGATCAATTCAGTGCATGTGCACTTGAGATGGATGTCCCATTGAGTCCGGGAGACCATGGCGAACAATCTAGACCTGGATTTTGTCGATTTTTGGGGTGTGTTCTAGAAACGCCCAATCGGGCTGAGGTCTGGGATGGCGGCAGGGTTGGGAAACCCTAGAAGGGGCTTTCATACCCTATAAATAAGGGTCTTCCTAGTCCAGTGCACCTTCGCGAACCTAGGCGGCGTATTCCCAGAACCCAATTCCTTCTCCTGCTCTCAATTGCCTTAGCTCTGGCGAGGGTTTGATGCGGCACCGCCGTGCCCTGAAGTGAGGAAGACGAGCAGCAGTCTTCGTCCGATCGTGATCGAACGGCCGGACCAAATCAAGGCGGGAGCCCTTGATCTTGATTCCACCATGGACCCGGAAGATCCGACGATCCAGGCGTCGAGGCGCGTAAGTCAGGGGGGCCGAGTGGAGGCTCTTTGTGTGGACCATTGATCAGAGGACCACCGTGGACCGCGGCACATCCGACGATCAACATAATTGGTACTTTTCACATCTCTGAAAGAAATTCAAGAAAAATGATTTATCTTGCGAAATTAATAGAATTTGCTAGGAAACTCGTATGAGAAAACTTAATATCTGAAAATTGTATAGAAAAATACGAGGAATCCAATAAAAATAATTTGAGAACCTAAATATGTCTGTTTTGCAAAAAGTACCTTAATTTATTAATAAAGTGTATTAAAAATTGGTGAGAAACCCTAATTGCATGATTATAGTGTATTTTGGTAATTCAATAGATCAAACTGATAAATTTAACTTTGTCAATGATAGATGTGATACGATTATCAGTTTGAATGTAAAAATATGAGATTTAGAGTTATAATGCCTAAAAAGGAAGTTAATTTACATGGAAACCCTAATTTGGGATAAAAGGAGATAAAAAGCATGTTTTTGCGGAATAAGATAATTGGATGCTTAATAAAGGAAATTTACTGAGAAATTAGGGGTTTTATGTTGTTTAATGAATTAAGGATGATAATAAGGAAAGAAGAAGTGAAAACCCTAATTTATAAAGGAACCATAAAATAGGAAATGAAACCCTAAGTAATATGATGAAAATTAGATAAATATTAATAAAAGGAAAATTGTCCTTTTATTTTAGGTTTTGCTTGTTGATTGGGTTTCTCTTTCTATCTTGAAATCTGGAATTAAAGGTATGTGGTTACTTATGATTAACCACTTATGTTTTCCGATGGTTTCTCAAACGTTTAATCGCATTGAATGCAACTAAACTGCTTGGATGTTCATATTGCAATTATAAAGTGACTATGACTATCACTTAATGTATATACCTATAAACTCAGATCCTGGTTCTCTCTGTGGCAGAATAGCTAACCTAGTACATGGCTTCCTATGGGTAGGTCCATCAGGTTAGAGAAAGACCTAGTACATGGCTACCTATTGGGTAGGTCCATCAGGTCTATGGATGACCTAGTACATGGCTACCTATTGGGTAGGTCCATCAGGTCTATGGTTGAATTAGTACATGGCTACCATGGAGGTAGGACCATGAAGTCATAATGAGTTAGATATTGGGCTATCATCAGATAGTGCCATGCGACTCTATAACCTAAAAGAGAGGTGATAACCATGTCCACTGCAGGGACAGCCCAGAGTTTGAGAATATGTATGGATTGAGTTATATGGTTTAAAACGTAATCTTGTTTGTTAAATGATGAATTGAGTGATTATATTGTTAACCTAGTTGTACAATTATCTGCTTCCTCCCACATACCAGCTTCGGCTGACCGTCGTTTTGTTTGTCGGCGATTTAGGTACAAATTCCAAAGTACAAACAGTAAAGTGACACATTGTGAATTCAAGAATTAAAGAACAAGGAGGAATTAGATAGAGTAGTTAAGTTATGGTTAACATTTCAAAAGGTATGTAAAGAAAAAATTTTATTACCATTTTTCAGTATAGTCTGTTATAATTTAATAATTGTTTATGGTTATATGTCGAACCTTTGATCCGGAATTAATGGGTGCGGCTTTATCCTCTTGGTCTCCCTTAATTGGGGGTTACTAAAAGGTGAGGTCGTAACAATGTCTGACTAACAAAAGCCTAACATCATGTTTATATATTTAGGGTCTATCTCTCAAGTGCAATATGAGAAAAATTACATTGTGAGAAACCTCGTGATGGTTTTATAGCTCTCTACATAGATTGTTAACCATGTGCATGAATAGTGATAATGTAATTCATCACTTAGTCCAGATATGCAATCACTAGTAATGTTTTAAGATTAATATGAAAGTGAAATGATATGATATTAATGAAATACATTAAACAATGTTTTAAATTAAGTGTCTAATAATGATGATGGATATCACTTGAGATTTAGCACAATAAAATGATGATGATGTCTTTATATGATTTATATGGACGAATTGGGTTAATCATATTTACTATTTTCCCATAAATGTGTTAATTTGATGTTATAATGCTTTGGGTAAAATGATAATAAATTCCTAAAATTGAAATTTCATGACATAACTAGGGTTTCTAAACCCTTCTTTCAATCTTTTATGGAGGGTTGGTTCACCCTTGATACCTTAAAACCTTTTAGTAGTGGCTTGGATATATGGTAATAAATATCTTGTGTGGACATGTTTCACCTATAATGATGTCCTAAAAGTGTATAAAGAACCTTATATTTCCTTGGAACAAGGGAGATGAATTATTTTTAGGATGAAATTTCTTTAATATGTGATAGATTGGATTTTGGGTTAGTTTCGAGGATGAAATTGGTTCTAAGGTCTATAGGATGTGATGGAGTGATCTCGTAGAGCCTTCAAATCTATCCTTGAGTTTGTGGGTGATAGGGTGTACCCAACAGTGTGTCACTCCATACTTGTTTAAAAGTGCCCAAATTTCCAATTAGTGAAATGGGTTCCTCCATATACAGAAAATGTGATCCTTAAAAAATTTGCATACAACATTTGCATCATTGGTGCGGGTTGGAATTGCTTCCACCCATTTTGACACATAATCTACAGCCAACAAGATGTAAAGGTTGGAGTTAGAGGAAACAAAGGGTCCCATGAAATCAATACCCATAAATCAAAAACCTCTACTTCTTGAAACACATTCAAGGGCATTTCCTACCGCTTTGATATGTTACCTGACCATTGACATGCATCACACCTACACACAAAATCATATGCATCTTTGTAAAGGGTCGGCCAATATAACTCGCCCTCCAACACCTTTGCAGTTGTCCTAGAACTAGCATGGTGTCCACGTATAGGAAGTGTGTGGCAATGTTTCAACACACTCTCATACTCACCTTCAGGTACTCATCTTCTCAAAATTCCATCCCTACACTATTTCAACAAAATAGGATCATCCCAAAAGTAATATCGCAAAGAATGAAAAAATCTTTTCTTTTTTTGATAACCCCAATCAGCAGGCATTTCCTTACAATCTAAATAATTCACAATGTTAGCAAACCGAGGATCTTTTTGCTAAAGGGTGAACAAATTCTCATCAGGGAAAGTCTCTAGAATGGGTATATTCATGTCATTCTCATCTGCCCTCTCTAATCGAGATAGGTGGTCAGCCACCACATTCTCTATCCCTTCTTTATCCTTGACTTCAATATCAAACTCTTGCAATAAAAGGATCCATCTAATTAATCTTGGTTTAGCATCCCTCTTCTGCAGTAAGTACATAATAGTCGCATGGTCAGTCCACACCACCACTTTTGCTCCCATAAGATATTGTCTAAATTTTTCAAAAGCAAAGACAACAACTAGTAACTCTTTTTCAATTGTGGTGTAATTAAGTTGTGTGTCGTTTAGTGTTTTAGATGCATTGTAAATGACCGTAGGAACCTTGTCTAGGTTTTGCCCCAACATCGCTCCCACAACATAATCTGATGCATCACACATCAGCTCAAACAGTTGGCTCCAACCTGGAGCCTCCACAACTGATGCATATATGAGTTTTTCTTTCAAAATATCAAAAGCCTTCAAAGATATCTCACAAAGTTGAATTCAACATCCTTTTCCAAAAGATCAGATAATGGTTTAGCAATTTTCAAAAAATATTTAATAAATCGGTGATAAAACCTGGTGTGGCCTAGAAAACTCGTAATTGCCTTCACCGACGTTGGTGGAGGAAGTTTTGAAATCACTTCTATTTTAACTGGATCTACCTCCAATCCTTTGCTAGAAACTTTGTGGCCTAACACTATGCCCTCGCTAACCATCATATGACATTTTTCCCAAGTAAGCACTAAATGTGCGTCTTCACATCTCTACAAAACCTTGTCTAAATTTTCCAAGCAATCATCAAAATATGTCCCATAAACCAAAAAATCATCCATGAAGAACTCAAGACATCTCTTTATTATATCTGAGAAAATCGCCAACATACACCTCTGAAAAGTAGCGGGTGCATTGCACAACCCGAAAGGCATGCGGTGGTATGTGAATGTGCCATAAGGGTAGGTGAAGGTAGACTTATCCTGATCCATAGGCTCAATTGAAATCTAGTTATAGCCTAAATATCTGTCAAGAAAACAAAAGTGAGAGTGATCGGTGATTCGCTCCAAAATTTGATCAATGAACGGCAATGGAAAATGGTCCTTAAGTGTAGCAGTGTTCAACCTGCGATGGTCAATACAAACTCTCCACCCTGTCCCTAACCAAGTGGTTATTTGTTCATTAGATGAATTAGTAGTGACTGTAATTCCCCCTTCTTTGGCACTACCTGTGTCAGACTAACCCACGTAGAATCCAAAATAACATAGATTATACATGCCGACAATAACTTGATTACCTCCTTCTTTATAACCTCTATCATGATTGGATTTAATCGACGCTGAGGTTGAATTGACTTCTTGATTACCCCTACTTTATAACCTTCTTTATAACCTCTATCCAAATTTTATGTTGGCACAAATTGGGAGAAATCCCCTTGAGATCAGCCACAGACCACCCGATGCACCTCGGTGATTCCGTAGTACAGTGATCAATTGTTCTTCTTCCAAATTACTCAGTGATGCAGATTTGATGATCGGTAGCTTCTCCTATGCAGCGAGAAAAACATTCTTTAGATGAGGCAGAGGTGTCTTTAGCTTTAACTCGGGTGGGCTCAGGAGTGAAGAAACCAATGGCGATGGTAGCGGTCCCAAATCTTCAAAATGCCTCGTATAATGACATGGAAACGCCTTCAATAGACTTGCACATTTCTTCCTGTGACCGGTCCCGAACACAATCATCCATGAGGTTCATTAGACAAGCTTTTAGAGGGTGCTGTGGATGGATCTTTAGTAGGGAATCCTTTCCATCCATGTCTGCAATAGATAGACCCGATTCCTCATCGTCTTCATCCGGGTACCCTACTGCCTTAGCAAGTGAGACCACCTTAGTGTTGTCCATGATGTCCACAGTGAGTGTACCCTTGTCCAACTTTGTCATAACATGTGCCATATCCAAAAATGGTTTTCCCAAGAACAACAAGATATTGTTATCCATGTGCTTCATCATATTACATTGCTCTTGAGCGTTGGATGGCTTGGAATTATCTGACATGGTTATCTCAAACCTGTCATCTTTAATTCCCATGGTCAAGCAGCCTCTTCCCATCTCCAAGATCATATCAGCTATTTCTTGGAAGGGCCTTCCTAAAAGAAGCTTGTTACCATATTCATCTTGCATCTCCATTACCACAAAATCTGTAGGAAAAACAAACCGGTCC
Organism: Alisma plantago-aquatica; assembly: GCA_963693085.1. Lineage (NCBI taxonomy): Eukaryota > Viridiplantae > Streptophyta > Magnoliopsida > Alismatales > Alismataceae > Alisma > Alisma plantago-aquatica. The sequence goes on from OY856412.1 coordinate 1,037,861,156, forward strand.
ACCTTGACGAGTACATCTTCACAAATTCTATACGCTGTCACCATAGAGTTGTCTACCAACTGGATCATCATGTTGTTATTCCTAGATGTTTTGAGACAAAGCTTCTTAAAAGTAGATAAGGGCATCAAGTTGATGCTTGCCCCTGAATCACAGAGTGCCTCGCCAAATTTTGTCTTCCCGATGTAGCACGTGATGTTGAAACAATCAGGATCCTGTCATTTTGGTGGTAGTGTACCTAAGATAAAGGCACTGACTTTCTCTCCTAGTACAACTACTTCAGCATCTAGAATCTTCCTCTTCTTGTTAATAATATCCTTCAGAAACTTACTGTATGAGGGTATTTGTTCAATTGCCTCAATCAACGGTATATTCATAGAAAGCTTCCTAAAGATATCTAGAAACTTCTTGAATTGTTGATTTGTCTTTGTTGACTTCAAGATATTAGGATATGGGACTGGTACCATCTGTTCCCTCTGATGTGGTGGCACATATGACGTCCTCTTTTCCACCTCAGATTCTTGCTTTTGCTCCTCCCCTATGTTGCATGCCTCAGGTTCTGCTTGTGCATGCTCTATCATTGAGTCACCACTGTCAACGGGCTTTGTCACCTTAGTCTCCACCATCTGTGGAGTCAACGTCTTCTTCCCACTTCTTAGTAATATGGCCTTCACCTACCAGTTTCCTGTTGGAGTATCAATGTTTCCTGGAAAACCTTGGTGTGTGGGCTTTTTCAAAGATGCCACATCTGCTGTTAATTGAGATTGAGTTGTCTCAAAGCTCCTCATTTGGGCCCCTTGGTTTTGAAGATTACATTTGAAGTTATTTATTAATTGCTCATTTTTCTTCACTATGTGGTTGAGAATTTCATTAGTGGTCTCCTCTACTATAGGCCACTGCTGCTGATTGTTCCTATGTTGGTTTTGTTGATCGGGGTCCTGTAGGAAGTTGTTTGGATCCTTCCATGAGAATTTGGGATCCTTTCTCCATGTGTAGTCATTGTTCCTATAACCTTGTTTCCGCACGTACTTCACTTAGCCTTCTTCATCCGATGAATTATTATCCTTCTCTAGCAACTTCTTTTCTATCAAGTCAAGCTTTTCATTCAAAGATGTGAAAACTTTAGATTCCCCTATGCTCTTGATCTTCTCTGGATTGTCTCTCTCATTGCCCAATGCTTTATTCTTTGCCATATTTTTCAAAATATCCTGACATGTTGAGGGTGGGTTGTTGAGAAAGAACCCCGACCCTACACTATCCAAAGTGGTCCGTTCACTTTTGCGGAGGCTAAAGTAGAAAAATCTTCACTTGATTCTCCAAATATATTCCATGGTGTGGGACCTTCCTGAGCATGATCTGAAAACACTCCCACACCTCAGAATATGATTCAGATGCATGTTGCTTAAAATTGTGGATATTTTAAATTAGCTCATTGGTCTTCTCTGGAGAAAAATATCTTTCAAAGAATGCTTCTACCATTTGATCCCATGTCTCTATCAACTCTTTTGGTAGGTTGTACAACCATTCCTTTGTCTTATCAGCGAGTGATGATGGTAATAGCTTTAGATAGATGGCAGTTTGAGGAAACCTGTCTACTTTCACCATATCACTGATCTCCACACAATTGCTAATATGCGCCACTGGGTCTTCATGAGCATTCCCATAGAATTCTTGTGACTTGACGAGTGCAATCAACCCTGGATCAATCTTATACTGAGCTACATTCACATTCTGCTTTTTGATAGGCCCTATTTCTGCAGCTGAAGGTGATGCTTTTATCCTCTCCGAGATGGTCCTTTCTGCTCCTGGATTACCGTCCCCCATTGCTTGTTTCCTGGGTGACACTGGTACGCCTTCTAAGGAAGTTGTTTAAATTGGAGCCTCGATAGTGACTAGAACCTTAGGTGTAGCTTATCTGTAAATTGTGGTTCTTGTCGTCACCATACACTAGTACCTGAAAAGTTTAAAATAGTTAGTCAAGGTACTTATCAAAGAAAATTTGAGATATGAATATGAAATGAATATTTTTTTAAATTGAATTTAACAAAAAATTTAAAAAGTGGCCTAGAGTAGCCGACTGCAGCACTCATAGTGCTAAGATGATGTTGTCTCCCCAACAAGGGCGCCAAAATCTTGACACGCTAAAACCATGTGTAGAAACGCACGTGCACACGTCGAGTAATATAGGCCTATATGAGGCCCGAGTCAAATTCAGGGAGAGGTACTCTTATTGACTACTACTAACTACGATGCAATCAACTAAGCTGGTTAAAAAAGTTGAATTGAGATTGAATAAAATAATAAAATAAAGAGAAAATTGAAATGGTCGAATCAAATATGGTTGAATTCCTTAGGGTTACTAATTTCACCACGGGTCTTGTCATATATTGTTTCTATTGAATTAGTATAAATTCCTACTCCGAACCTGGATTGAAAGCTTGTAGTTAGGATTGCTCACTTCCGTGACACAATTCACTACCTAAATATAATCCAATTCCACATTGCTGGTAAGTTATTTCTTAGTTTGGGTGCATTATTGAAAACTCTGGGTTCTTTCCACTAACTTTACATTGCCTTTTCCAAGGAACGCGTAAGAAAGTGTATTAGTTATGGTTTTCTAACTTTTAATCCCCCTTTCAGAGTAACTATCAATCTGTAATCTTATTGATGGTGATCAAGCAACGATAAGTCGTTCAAATCCAAAATCATACATCCAGGAATAAAGAGAAATTTATACTAAATCATGTAGAAAGTTAATACAATGATCCCCCAGGCTACTCCCGGGTCCTAAGGAAAAGAGGGGTTTAGCCCCCACATGATTTTTAGCTGAAAATACATAGACGGAGAGGAAAAATGTAGGAAACAAGAAGGAAATTTGTGTAACCCCTGGAAATCAGGTGCTCCGGATGATCCTCCTCAAGAAACGTGCATTCTGCAATCATACGACAGCAGAATCGTCTGTCGGAGGTGTTCAAATCTTCTAGTTGGCGTTCTTCAGCTCCATGCTTCTCTCCCACTCCTCTCTGGCCATTGTATGGTGCAAAACCTGATTCCCCTTAAGTTTGTTCGTCCTCCCTTTTTGTCCTAGGTCACTTACGGTACCACCTACGTGGACCGTTAGATCGAGGTGGCCAATTTAGATTACTGAAATCTGACAGGTCGGTGCCACCGACCTAGATGTCAGTGGCACCAACGGTATCGGGACTTGATCACTCTCTAGTAGAGTTGGTACCATCAATTGGGAAGTTTGTGGCACCAAGCTACTGAGAATATTTCCCTTTCATCTCTGATGCTCTCTCTGTGGCACCGACCTGTGCAGTCGGTGCCATCGGCTCTTTTGGTCGACCAAGGCTCTGTCCCTGACGTCATCTCAATGGCACTGACCTGGATGGTCGATGGCACTGTAAAGACCCAAAAGTCTCTACTAAAAACATGATAAACAAAATCATCAAAAGTATGGCAGCGGAAGAATTAAATCTTGACATTATTCAAAAATGTATAAAGAGTACAATATAAAATTTCCCAAATGGGAGTACAACTTTATACAAGCAACTACAAGGATCTAGGTAGAGGAAGACTTAGACTAATGCAACATTGTCTCCAAACAAACAACTATATAACATAAAAGCAAACATGATCACTCAAACTATATATTCCTTTCTTCTTATCCTATCCTTATCTTTGGGTTCACCAAGCTTCCATGCGCACTCTGATCCTATCCTGGATGGTTGGGGTCATCCAGCAAGAGAAAGATAAAAGGTATGTGTTAATCAAAAGGAATAGGACAAATAATAATAAAAAGCTTTGCAATATAAAAGATTCTCCACAAGAAGAGATTTCCAAAGAAATGAGACCAATATATGAATATGAGAGAGAGAAACTGCCACATTTAAATATCAACAATTATCACATTTGCATGAATATAAATTATGACACAACGTCCTATCAATGTAGGGTGAGGCACCTACCGGACCTCACCAATGGCAGGGGGACTAAAACCCCAGTGCCTAAAAAGTGGCAGGGGGAATAAAACCCCAGTGCCTAATATATAAAATGGCAGGGGGACTAAAACCCCAGTGCCCGGCAGGAGGACTAAAACCTCAGTGCCCTGTGGGTGGTTTGTACTCATGTACACTACATTGTCAATTGGCCAATAACTATATCATGCATAAACATTCACTTGGCAGCATAGTGAAAAGTATAATAAGATGCAACAAGCATTGGGAATAAAACCCAAATAAATAATCTCAATAAATGGGCCATCATAGGCAACATCATATCCAAGAGTTCCGAGAATAGTCAATGAGCATCAACAACATATAATGTTCCAAATCATTCCAAAAGAATGAGCCACATAGTAAATGACAAGATTAAGGAATTACATTCAAATGAGCCACAAGAACAACCACAATATGTATAAGATTTCCAAGTATTTCAAAAGATGAGCCAACAACAAGATTAGAGCATTTCCAAGTAAAGGAGGCAAAATATGAAGAAGAATGATTCACATGATACCAATGATTAAGCCACAAAGACATAAGCTAAGTAAAGAGCCAATAAATGTAAATAAAAGGAATACAAGGCTAGCACAAGTATAAATTGAGGGGTTGGATAAAAGCCCAACTGAATGATTAGGATTGTTTGCACATTATATATTCCACACATTCATCATAGATGTCACATGTATAAAATAAGCCTCACATACATAAATAGGTGCCACATACAAAAATAGGTTTTCACATACGAAATAGGGGCACATACAAAATAGGGCTCACATACCTTAGATATATACATTACCATCATATCCACCAAACAGATAGCAAACCATCCATATATCCTAGTTATAAACATAACACATGTATTAAAATATATAAAGACGTAAGCATAGAAGAAACCCTAATTTTACAAAACTACGATTTAGAGTTCAAAACCAAGCCCAAAAGATTACTCATAATCTCCTGATTAAGAAAACATATTTTATTATATAAAACAGAGTTAAAATGAATTAATTATGTATTTTAAAACATGTACATATTAAAAATGCCAATCAAAACAAACTTCGGAAAACCATTGAGAATCAGGTCTCAAAAACCACAAAATCAGATTCTACATTAAAAATCCTTTCCATTGATTATTTATTCATATTTTTCTGATAAAGGATCGATTTACTACGAATTAAGTAAATCCGACCAATCAGAAATTAGAAAAACTATAGCGTGACATGTATTTAAAATCGAAATACAAATTCGATGTAAATACCGGTGAAATGACTATTATACCCTTACTCGTTAAAACAAATCAGTTGAAGCGATGAGGGCAAATCGGTCTTTTGAAACTATTGGTTGGTTGCGCAGGCGAAGAAGAACATGGGAGAAATGACGCTAATGCCCCTGGATGATTGATCATCCCAAATGTATGGGCATGCCCACGGGCGTCATTGCACGGCCAGGTTTCTTCAGCCTTGGCCATGGCGCGAGGGTGGTACACCCTGCTTCGACTCCAGGGCCGTTGCTCAAAGCCTGGCCACAAAACCACAATCTGGAACCACGAATTAAACCGACGGGCTCCGGTGAGTAAAGCGGAGCACTCGCCACAGGGCGAGGACCTCAGGAACCAAAAAGCACACCGAAGGAGGTCGGGAAACAGGGGAGCAAGATCGGGGGGTGAAACCACACGAAAACACCACCAAACTGACAACCGAGACCGGGAGTAGATTCGTGGGATCAAGGCGAGCTAAAAGGAGGCGGTGGTGAGGTCGGAAGAGCATCAGTGCGCGAAAAGACATGGCGCCGGCGGAGCTTGTCAGAGGCTCTATAGGACCCATCGATCAGAGCCATCGCGAGACAAACGAGGAGTTGGAAGAGGTAGAGGGTAGGTCGGTGATGCTTACTGCTTAAGTAATTGTAGTGAGGTGGCCGGAGGGGCGAGCAGCAGGCCGAGATCGCCGGAGAAGAAGAACGGAGTAGGATAGGGTGGCTCGGGCATGGAGAGGTGAAATTAGATGAGGAGGAGGAAAGGTGGAGGCCCGAGGGTGCTAGATGGCACCTTATATAGGTGGGAGAGAAGGCTGAGGCCCCTCAGGGAACTGACGGCGGAGAAGGGAAGAAGGGGCGAGTTGGGCGTTTCGCGAAAACGGTGAGGTAGGCGACGAGTTAGGACTCATTAGAGGCGTCTTGACGAGACGAAACCAATGGAAGAGGAATCAAGTGAAACCGTTGAGTGTAGAGGGAGGAAGAGATCGGGAGTGTAGGGGCGCCGTTTTGCTGTGAAACGGTCGGCCAGCTGGAGGAAGAAGATAAAGCGCGAACCGTTGGATCGGACCTAGATTAATTAGGGCCGTTGGATGCGAGTCCACTATGGACCTGGGGCGCGTGACAGCAGATTTAGGCGTTACCAAATGATATAAATGAAATCAAAGCAATAACTATAGTTATACTATATTAAAAGCTTATAAAATGCATTAGAGGGGTCAAATCAATTCCAAATAACGCCAAATTTTAACCAAAGGCTGATAATAACATATAGAACGATGCTATATAATTATAATCTCGTTTAATGCATAATATGGCTATTAATAAATATATGGCTCATAAAGGAGTATAATAATACATTAAAATCAAGGAATTATATGAAAAAGCTATTAATGAGAAACATGTGAGTACATTCGACATATAAAACATATTAGGGTACAAATAGTCATTACTTAACAAAATAACATATTAATATGAATTAAAATCATATTTCGAGGAGAGAGAAACAATAAAGGTTAATTACACATATATGAACTCAAATACACATTATTAATAATATATTTATCCAAAAAGCTCCAAATAAATATAATCTACTATATAATCCCATTAAAGACCAAATTACATAATTAACCCTAACTTATCTCCTAATGTGGGTTATTTGTGCAAACACCCCTCAATTTACATCAATGAGGGTAAATAGTGATTTCAACATCAAATTGTGCTCAAATTGCACAAGGTGTACAAAATGATCCAAAAGGATGGGAAATTTATGGAAAAGGTCCAAATGGACTAAAAGTCAAAGAAAAGCTCAAGAATGGGTAAATTGTAGGGAAGACCCTGAGATTCAGTATGTTACAGCACATCACCCCTTAAAGAGGATTTCGTCCCCGAAATCACAACAAGAGGAAAGAGAGGGTGAGTGTGCAACAACCCAACCTTAAACACTAGGTTATAACCCTTAATCTAGGGTACCACATAAATCTACATAAGTCAGGTGTTACTAAGGTTTTCACAAAACCTATAGCCTTTTATCAAACTCAAACTAACATCTTGTTACATAAACTCTATCATGAAAAGGCAGCATATCTATAATACTAACACTTGTGCCACATTTTATTACATCTTAACATCTGAATATGTGTATTATGGATATCTCCCTCATTAAGGGTTTTAAGCACAATTAGGGTTTACAAGGCCATTACAACCTATATTAAACCATTCCCAACCACACTAATGTATTAGGTCAAAACCTAAATAACTCAACATTATTACCCAACAACTACATCATGTGGAATTATGCCACTAATATCATCCAACCCATTATTACCCTAATAACAGGTCTAAGGGTATATGGCTTATCTCCAAGGAACATATGGTCACAACATCTAACATACTCATATCCATGCCATCACTAATCATATTCTCTCACAATACTAATTACTATGAATTAACCTCACATTATATGAATCTAATTACTCATCATCTCATTACCGATTTTATCCATAAACCAATAAGATGATTAATGAGATGTATTTTAGTAAACAAGGTGCTATGCCTAACATGTGTTGATAATTAGGTCACAAATATGATTAAGTGATTATAATCCATTTACATGCATTAAGGTATATCATGTGATGACACCTAATGTCACTAATGTGTCAAGAAAGGCATGAAGGGTATATATATACATATGTTGTCAAGGCTAGATGATTACATCCTAGGGTTTAGGTCAACATGACCCTTACATATCAAAGCATCCTAAGGGTGCATTTTACCATACACATTTTACCATTAGGGTGACTTAATCAAAACTAGGCATATACACATATGAATAATTAATGATTATGTGCAACAAGAGTATATTAAGGTTCAAGCATGAGAATTACATGACTTATCCATTTGTTCATAAGAAAACAAGATGACTTACAAACATATTAGGTTTGTTGAACTCTAAACACATAAGCTCTCTATTCCCATGTCTAAGGAGTTAGAGTTTCTTGATTTCAAGGCATTGAGGGATTCCAACCCCCTAAAGAGGATTTCGTCCTCGAAATCAACAACTCCAAAATCTAACAGGGTACTAACACTACTCTTCCACTCAAAGGGTTGACTAAGTCAAACTATTTTAAGGGTATAAGATCCAACATAAAAGCCTTACTAAACTCTATCTTCCAACTCAAGGTGTAACATAGGGCACACTAAACCCTAACATGGAAATCTAAGGCTCATATAAGATACTTAGGGATTACTAGATGATTTTTGTTTGAGAAAAGAAATCAAATCATCATATAAAGGATTCTAAGGTTATTCAACAATAAGGCAATATGTCTAAGAGTAGACTATTTCGAGTTGTCCGTTTCAGATCAGGCCAGGCCAGGTCATATGAGCTCAGGAGTCCTCGTGACCAAGCTAGTGGGGCGGAGGAAAATATTGCCAGCCCCTAAGCTCTGACCCTTTCTAGACACCATCACTTCAACTTCTTGCTCTAATAGTTACTCAGTTAGACAATTCACCAAAAGTTGACAAATTTTATTTCTAATAAGAAATTATTATGATCCTAAATCAAACATTCTTTAAAGGTCAACTCTAAGGTGAAAAACTTGGTAAAGGGAAACTATATAAGATAAGGGTTCTATTTAGGAGACAATTTTGAACTAGTCAAGAATCCGACTACCTTGATGCTCTGATACCATGCTGTAAAGACCCAAAAGTCTCTACTAAAAACATGATAAACAAAATCATCAAAAGTATGGCAGCGGAAGAATTAAATCTTGACATTATTCAAAAATGTATAAAGAGTACAATATAAAATTTCCCAAATGGGAGTACAACTTTATACAAGCAACTACAAGGATCTAGGTAGAGGAAGACTTAGACTAATGCAACATTGTCTCCAAACAAACAACTATATAACATAAAAGCAAACATGATCACTCAAACTATATATTCCTTTCTTCTTATCCTATCCTTATCTTTGGGTTCACCAAGCTTCCATGCGCACTCTGATCCTATCCTGGATGGTTGGGGTCATCCAGCAAGAGAAAGATAAAAGGTATGTGTTAATCAAAAGGAATAGGACAAATAATAATAAAAAGCTTTGCAATATAAAAGATTCTCCACAAGAAGAGATTTCCAAAGAAATGAGACCAATATATGAATATGAGAGAGAGAAACTGCCACATTTAAATATCAACAATTATCACATTTGCATGAATATAAATTATGACACAACGTCCTATCAATGTAGGGTGAGGCACCTACCGGACCTCACCAATGGCAGGGGGACTAAAACCCCAGTGCCTAAAAAGTGGCAGGGGGAATAAAACCCCAGTGCCTAATATATAAAATGGCAGGGGGACTAAAACCCCAGTGCCCGGCAGGAGGACTAAAACCTCAATGCCCTGTGGGTGGTTTGTACTCATGTACACTACATTGTCAATTGGCCAATAACTATATCATGCATAAACATTCACTTGGCAGCATAGTGAAAAGTATAATAAGATGCAACAAGCATTGGGAATAAAACCCAAATAAATAATCTCAATAAATGGGCCATCATAGGCAACATCATATCCAAGAGTTCCGAGAATAGTCAATGAGCATCAACAATATATAATGTTCCAAATCATTCCAAAAGAATGAGCCACATAGTAAATGACAAGATTAAGGAATTACATTCAAATGAGCCACAAGAACAACCACAATATGTATAAGATTTCCAAGTATTTCAAAAGATGAGCCAACAACAAGATTAGAGCATTTCCAAGTAAAGGAGGCAAAATATGAAGAAGAATGATTCACATGATACCAATGATTAAGCCACAAAGACATAAGCTAAGTAAAGAGCCAATAAATGTAAATAAAAGGAATACAAGGCTAGCACAAGTATAAATTGAGGGGTTGGATAAAAGCCCAACTGAATGATTAGGATTGTTTGCACATTATATATTCCACACATTCATCATAGATGTCACATGTATAAAATAAGCCTCACATACATAAATAGGTGCCACATACAAAAATAGGTTTTCACATACGAAATAGGGGCACATACAAAATAGGGCTCACATACCTTAGATATATACATTACCATCATATCCACCAAACAGATAGCAAACCATCCATATATCCTAGTTATAAACATAACACATGTATTAAAATATATAAAGACGTAAGCATAGAAGAAACCCTAATTTTACAAAACTATGATTTAGAGTTCAAAACCAAGCCCAAAAGATTACTCATAATCTCCTGATTAAGAAAACATATTTTATTATATAAAACAGAGTTAAAATGAATTAATTATGTATTTTAAAACATGTACATATTAAAAATGCCAATCAAAACAAACTTCGGAAAACCATTGAGAATCAAGTCTCAAAAACCACAAAATCAGATTCTACATTAAAAATCCTTTCCATTGATTATTTATTCATATTTTTCTGATAAAGGATCGATTTACTACGAATTAAGTAAATCCGACCAATCAGAAATTAGAAAAACTATAGCGTGACATGTATTTAAAATCGAAATACAAATTCGATGTAAATACCGGTGAAATGACTATTATACCCTTACTCGTTAAAACAAATCAGTTGAAGCGATGAGGGCAAATCGGTCTTTTGAAACTATTGGTTGGTTGCGCTTGCGAAGAAGAACATGGGAGAAATGACGCTAATGCCCCTGGATGATTGATCATCCCAAATGTATGGGCATGCCCACGGGCGTCATTGCACGGCCAGGCTTCTTCAGCCTTGGCCATGGCGCGAGGGTGGTACACCCTGCTTCGACTCCAGGGCCGTTGCTCAAAGCCTGGCCACAAAACCACAATCTGGAACCACGAATTAAACCGACGGGCTCCGGTGAGTAAAGCGGAGCACTCGCCACAGGGCGAGGACCTCAGGAACCAAAAAGCACACCGAAGGAGGTCGGGAAACAGGGGAGCAAGATCGGGGGGTGAAACCACACGAAAACACCACCAAACTGACAACCGAGACCGGGAGTAGATTCGTGGGATCAAGGCGAGCTAAAAGGAGGCGGTGGTGAGGTCGGAAGAGCATCAGTGCGCGAAAAGACATGGAGCCGGCGGAGCTTGTCGGAGGCTCTATAGGACCCATCGATCAGAGCCATCGCGAGACAAACGAGGAGTTGGAAGAGGTAGAGGGTAGGTCGGTGATGCTTACTGCTTAAGTAATTGTAGTGAGGTGGCCGGAGGGGCGAGCAGCAGGCCGAGATCGCCGGAGAAGAAGAACGGAGTAGGTCAGGGTGGCTCGGGCATGGAGAGGTGAAATTAGATGAGGAGGAGGAAAGGTGGAGGCCCGAGGGTGCTAGATGGCACCTTATATAGGTGGGAGAGAAGGCTGAGGCCCCTCAGGGAACTGACGGCGGAGAAGGGCAGAAGGGGCGAGTTGGGCGTTTCGCGAAAACGGTGAGGTAGGCGACGAGTTAGGACTCATTAGAGGCGTCTTGACGAGACGAAACCAACGGAAGAGGAATCAAGTGAAACCGTTGAGTGTAGAGGGAGGAAGAGATCGGGAGTGTAGGGGCGCCGTTTTGCTGTGAAACGGTCGGCCAGCTGGAGGAAGAAGATAAAGCACGAACCGTTGGATCGGACCTAGATTAATTAGGGCCGTTGGATGCGAGTCCACTATGGACCTGGGGCGCGTGACAGCAGATTTAGGCGTTACCAAATGATATAAATGAAATCAAAGCAATAACTATAGTTATACTATATTAAAAGCTTATAAAATGCATTAGAGGGGTCAAATCAATTCCAAATAATGCCAAATTTTAACCAAAGGCTGATAATAACATATAGAACGATGCTATATAATTATAATCTCGTTTAATGCATAATATGGCTATTAATAAATATATGGCTCATAAAGGAGTATAATAATACATTAAAATCAAGGAATTATATGAAAAAGCTATTAATGAGAAACATGTGAGTACATTCGACATATAAAACATATTAGGGTACAAATAGTCATTACTTAACAAAATAACATATTAATATGAATTAAAATCATATTTCGAGGAGAGAGAAACAATAAAGGTTAATTACACATATATGAACTCAAATACACATTATTAATAATATATTTATCCAAAAAGCTCCAAATAAATATAATCTACTATATAATCCCATTAAAGACCAAATTACATAATTAACCCTAACTTATCTCCTAATGTGGGTTATTTGTGCAAACACCCCTCAATTTACATCAATGAGGGTAAATAGTGATTTCAACATCAAATTGTGCTCAAATTGCACAAGGTGTACAAAATGATCCAAAAGGATGGGAAATTTATGGAAAAGGTCCAAATGGACTAAAAGTCAAAGAAAAGCTCAAGAATGGGTAAATTGCAGGGAAGACCCTGAGATTCAGTATGTTACAGGCACTGACTCCTCAATTACTTGGCAGTTCCAAAAAATGAACAGAGACCATGTATCAAACATAGAAATATATAAAATAATATAATTACGATGAAACAAGCATAGTTTGATGCAAACAGATTATACAGGCCAATTATAAAGATTTATGCAAGTATAATCAATGAATTGAATAACAAATGCACAAAATGGATATAAACTAGGCCTGTAATAAGTGACTCAAAACCCGTACATTAGATCCCAAGAAAGTGCTACCCGACTAGGGAGGCATAGTGAGGGAAAGATAACTATAGGACGACAACTGGTGGTGGGAGACTGTGTCGGTGACTAGCACGCTAACAGAGGGGGGCGACTCCTTCTAGTGTCCTTCAGGATGACTAGAGTTCCCAGTGGTCCATGTGGACTATCTATAGAGGTGGGAGGTTTCTTCCACTCAGTAGGACGATGGTCAACAATAGTCCGGGTCAAGGATAAGAGCTGCATAGACACCGTCAAAGACAAGGTGGTTGAAGACCATACTAGTTGTGAGGTATTGTTGTTGAGCAAGCCTCAGAACTAGGTACATCTCTCTAAAACCATCTTTCCTATTACATAGTTGTTGATGTGATATGCTGGTTATGGGTTTGTGGTGAGAAATTGTTTTGTTTCCACTTCCTGTTCTGTCCCAAAAACCCCAACAGTGGTATCAGAGCCACGTCAACTTATTGTGTTTTGGGATAAATTGATATGATCATATATTGGTTTTACTGTCATTTATTTATTGCATACGATGCGAATAATTAAAATGACTAACATGTGTATCTGACTAAATACCACATGCGACCACAAACTAATATTCATATATGATACGGTATATATGCAATTGATACGTGCTGCCTTAAAATGGTTTTAATGGTGGTTGTGTTGCATGTTTATGACCTAGAAACCCCTATGTGTGTGCTTGGTTGGTTGTGGTTTTTTACATCTCATTTTGCGTACCGAGTCCTTTCTTCTATCCCGATGTAACTTGAGATAACTCGATCCGTCTCTTATACCTTTGCTCCCCCCAAATGTAACTCGGGGTTTCTCAAAGAGATATGTAAAGTAGGGTAGTTTATTTCCTATTATGTCGAAGAACGGCAGGCGCCCATATGAGCATTTGGAGGACTGAGATGATCCTCTCAATGAGCGAGACGGTCAACTGGTGGATCGACATGACTATCTCATGGAGAGAGATGAGCGACTGGTGGCCTGAAGAGGTACATGATGACCTGATAGACCGATCGCCTAGAGGAGCCAGATGATCAGTTGGTGACACCCAACCAACTGACTAGGAGGTGAGACGATCTGTCATGGGATGAGTTGATCAACCCAGAATGGCGACAGAACATGACTTCATCTTTTACAGGTTGTTGCATATGATGTAGACCTAGATGCCCATAATTCCTTGTGGCTCAAGGAATTAAAATAGTATGTCCATAATCATATGTTTTATCAATATCACATGTTTTCACATCGTGGTTATAACATGTATATGATACGTACTATATGTATGTGCTGATTAGATATGTATATGTACTTATATAAAGTCCCTTAAATACATAATATATTGCATGCTTTCTCATTGTGGATATAGCATGTATATGATACGTACTATATATATGTGGTGATTGGATATGTGTATGTACTTATATAAAATCCCTCAAATACAATATTAAGTTAAAGATGCCTTCCAAAATTAGCACACATGAAAATCTTGTTTGAATAAGTGTGGGAATGCCTTCTCATGGTGCATTGTCTACCTCGTGGAAGTGTGATGGTGAATATGTGGGTCTGCCTTTGTAGGGTGCATATTCATCATGTTGGATTTTGGGTCAAACATAACTTTGTGAACTTGGTCAGATCAAGCACCTTAAGCCATGTAGCTGTTTATGGCAAAGAGTTGTGCATATCATCTATCCAAGAATTGCATATGATGGGATTGACATGATTGCCTACCTAAATAATTGGTCATGAGCGCCAGCGTTATTTGGGTGTTGGTGCAATTGTTTTGGATCTTGGCCACTAGAAGATTATACACTGTAATCTTTTAAACTGATACTTGAGGGGTATCAATTTGATCAAAATTGTGGGAGCGATAGTAAATTAAAGGCCAAATTAATATCGTCAAATTTATCAAATCAAACAAATCAAAAATGTTTTGAAAGTTGCAAAATTATTTTGTAGAATCCAAATGACAAACACAAATACATTATCATTTCGATCAATTCGCAGACGGGATAAAATTTCAAATATGGTTTGGGACCTTTGAGAAGTGTTCTCAAATAGTGAGTGTAAGCTCTATAGTCCTTGAAAGACCAGAGCCAGAAGAACCACTCCAAATGCTCTTAAGGCTAAAATTGGATGCTTACTTGAAGTATGCCAATGATGCCTAAGACATCAAGAACTTTATGATAAGCTATATGGACTATGAGTTGCATAAATATCTTGAACCATAGACATTCTTGAGATGGTTATACATCTTAAGAATCATGTAAAGCATGAAAGTTATAATGTCTTATGTTATTATACATCTATCGTAAATGAAATCAGCATACATCTTGTTTGGACAAGAGTGTAATGAACTGAAAGGCAATGCCCAAAGCAATGTTTAAGTATAAAAAGACAGATCGAGATCAAGTATAATCTTATCTGCTCAATGTGATTGTGCATATTGATTAACTGTGATTTCTTATAGGTCAAGAGTTGACCAAACATATGATTCTACAAATAGTTGTGTGAATCGTATAGCCAGTTTATTAAACATTGAGAAACTTGGCCAGACCACTATCTGAAGTGCTCAGCATGTTCATGCCAAAGCATGAATGAAGAAAGGACAAAATCGATGATAATGATCAGCAGAGTAAAGTTCATAGACTAAAGCAATGTCAAGAAGTGTTCTGAGGCCAAGCTTGGGTCCAAGTCTTCATCACTCAAGATATGGATAGGAGTAATTAGGAAAGGGAAATAACCTTTTTATAGAGAATCTTGGGAAGATGAATGAGATAGAGATCTCTACTTCAGGACCTGAGAAGAAGTAAGCTAGAAACTATGCGGAGCAAGAGTTGTTTCCATTATAGTTACAATGTGACATTCATGGACATATAATAGAATTAGGAATTGTTAATATACATCTATCGTAAATGAAATCATCATACATCTTGTTTGGATAAGAGTGTAATGAACTGAAAGGCAATGCCTATGTCTCATCAACTATACTTGATAGTTAAAGAGACAAATGTGTATGACACATGTAATGAATGACATGATAACTCAAACTTGAATTCCTATAGCATAGTCATTTGTAGTGCATAAATGAGAATTGCATTTCTAGAAATACATATGAAGGTTATCCAGACTCATTTTGGTTATTGAACCAATAGAGACATGCTAATCTCATTCATTGTGCAATATGACAAAGGTTCTTCACTAGATGTAGTGCGAGAACAATTATTCTATTAAGGATTATACATATTGATGTATATAGACCTTTTAGAATAAATGCTAAAGGTAATCAATGGTACTTCATTAAATTTCCTGATGACCTCAGTAGATATGTTAGTTTGTATTCAATGAAATACAAACATGAACTCTTGAAGTTTTTATGGAGATCATAAATGAAGTACATAACAAACTTGGTACAATTATTAAATTTTGATATGATCGATATGGAAATACTTTGAACCAAGAGTTTGAGAACCTTTTGGAAGATCATGATAATGTATCATGATAGACTCCACCTAAAACACAATGATAGTGTATCATGAGAAGTGTATCAGAAAGAAGGAATCATATCTTGATGAATTAGAATGTGATTACTAGCTAAACTTCAAACGTCCTTTTGGGCACATGCTTAACACTAAAAGAGGCACACTGGGAATCACAAAATGTTTTGGAATCTCAATGTTCCTCAAGTAATACACAGAACTCATGGTTATAGTAGAACACACCTAGAGCTCGAAACATATATGATATCATATGGATAAGAAAGTGGTGAGTTGATCAAATGATGAGTCAACAATCTACCCAGAAACTAATGAGAGCTAGAAACTTAGACATGGCTTGAAGCCATGAAATCTAAGATGGACTCCATGTACATCAACAAAGTATGACTTTGGTTGATCCACCTGAGGGGGTAAAACCGATAGAGTACTTTTGGGTCTTCTAGAAGAAGACTAACATGGAGGGTAATTTGGTTGTAAAGAGTTTCTAATAAGTGCAAGGTGTTGAACATGATGAAATCTTTTCAGCAGTTACCAAGGATAAATCCATCAATATAATGCTTGCTATTGTAGCTTGATGTGACTATGATATTTGGCATATGAATGATAAAACTGCATTCCTTAAATGGAATATTGTGCAAAATGTGTATGTGACACAGCCCTAAAGGTTTTATAAATCCAATAATGCAAATCAAGTCTATAAAGCTGCATAGATCAATCTTTAGATTGAACAAGGCACCTCAAAAACTAGTATATTCTATTTGAGAAGATAGTCAAAGAGTTTGACTTGAGTCAAAATAAAGAAGTAATGCATGATTACAAGAATTTAGTGGGAACATATGTATATTCCACATATTTATGGGGAATAAGGTCCTTATACTAAAAATATTAAAACCTAGAAATAAAGTGCATTCTGAAGTTTTAAAAGAAGCATCCTATGTGATAGGAATCAAGATCTGCAGAGATAGATCAAATGGGCTTCATGACCTAAGAAAGAGAACTTACATTGGTAAGATGCTGAAAGGGTTTAGCATGATGAAAGAATACCTAGCCATGTTCTGTGGAGTTAGTCTCTCAAGAGCCAAGTGTCCCAATTCTTATGAAGAATAAGGAATACATGGATAGATTCCATATGCATTCACAATTGGATCCATCACGTATGAACTCATCTCGTTATCTTGTATGTATTGGACACGACAAGAACATATGAACTAATTATCTTGTATGTATCAGACATGACAAGAATATATGATCTTGTCATCTTGTATGTATTGTACATGACAAGAAGATATGAAATCATCATATTGTATGACAAGATGATGTAAATACCTAGTTATCTCATATGTATTGAACATAATGAATGGAATTCTTTCTAACTCTAGTAAGAGTTACTAGAATACCATGAAGGATATCTTTGTGTACTTTTGAAGTACTAAAAGGATTGGTTCCTCAGTTATGGTAATAAGGAAGAGTTGGGTGTAAAGTGTTACACTGATGCAAGCTTCTGAAATGATAAATTGTGTTCGACCTTGAAATTTGAATTGTTAGTTGGAAATGTTCCAAAATAAGACAATTGATTAATTCTACAATAAGAAGTCGAGTACCATAGTGTTATACGAACATTGTAAAGGATATTGTATGGATATAGAAGTTCATATGGATAAACTATGGAGGTTCGGACCGTTGGTGACTCAATAGAAATATTGTGAAAACAATGGAGCTACTGGTTAGGCAAAGGAATTTCAGACAACATACTACGTCATTTCCATCTCATATGAACTGTCGTACAGTTACGGGATGTGAAACATGCAATATACCGACTTGAAGCAAATGTTGCTTACCTACTATAAAAGCACTTGTGTAGAAGAAACATGATGGACATGTTAATATCACTTAGAATATGATTTGTGGGTGATTGAATCTAAGTGCAAGTGGGAGTGTGTTTGTATAGTATGCTTAGAGAGCCAATCATGTGATAATTGTAATGAGGCATATGATACTTGATTTGATAATGATAAAGGTAATTCCGTCAATTATATTTGTATCAGTCATGAGAATTAATATTTGTTGGCTAAATGGACATCTATAAATCTCTTTGTTTTGATTATGACAAACATTTCATTCTTATTGATCTAACGAGCTACTTGAGTGTGCAGGATGACAAAGTAACAAGGGAAAATCTACAAGCTTACATATTTATATTTTCATGCAATGTAATCACTATTGTAAAAACTTGTACAAAAATTATAATGTACAAGTACTTAGAATTGCATGTAAATCAAGCGTTAGATTCTCCCTAGCTAAACACCACAGACAAGTCATCCCATTCAAATAGGATTATTTTTGCATACTCACACACATAATTAGTGCCTAAATTGAAACCTTGAAACAGGATCAATCTCGGTCGACAAACTCCTCGACCGAGACACTCTCGGTCGACAATCTTCTCGACCGAGAAAGATCCAAAGTAGCCGTTAGACACAACAGACAAGTTAGTTGGCAGTTGAAGAAAGACGTTGCAAATCACTTGTTCCAGAGAGCCTGTCGGTCGACAAAAGTTCGACCGAGTAGGTGTCTCGGTCGACCATTTGTCGACCGAGATGGTCTCTGACAGCAATTGCAGAATTAATTAATTAGCCGTTGTTAAAGCAACAACTTTGTACCTAACGGCTAGTTAAGCACTTAGAAACCCCTAGAAATTGTCTAGAATGTCCTTAAGCTTCCTTAGGCCATTCCTATAAATAGGACAAGCCATAGGACACCTAAACTCACTTGTTTTACACTTGTTACACTTGAGAAATACTTGAGCATACTTGAGCAATCTGTTGCAAGCAAATTGAGCATTGTGATCATTGGCCTACTTTCTCCTTAGCTCAAATTCGTGTCCTATTGGCTAGAATCTCCTACCCACAGCAATCACAAGTTCACACATTTGGTTAGGAGATCTATACGCTTGATCTAGGCATATCAAGCCTTGGGCTTTAAACGATAAGTTGTAATTTCCTTTTTCTTTCTTATTCCCTATTACTGTTTGTACTCTCCTTGCTACTCCTAGGTTGGAGGCTGCGGATTGGAGAGGGTGAATATCTTCTTGGCAAAGAAGGAGACTTTGAGATACTTCAGAAGGCTGGTGCAACGGGAGGTTACTTCTAGATAGGAAGGCTACTTCAAGGGGGAGCTTGGAGTTACTTCAAGAAGGCTACCTCAGGGTTGGTGCACCTACTTCAAGTGAAGGCTGTTCAAAGGGTGTGGTTGAAAGTATTGTATTTTGTATAAATCCTCGAGAGGTAATAAAATAAATACTTTCAAATCCCGGTTGGGTAAGCAACCGGGTAGTGGACTGACAACTATAGTATTTGCTATAGTTGGAACCACTCTAAACGCCTGTCTCCTTCTTCTAATCTCAATTTTGGTTGTTTGAGTTAAATAATGATTAAAATCACTATAAAACTCTATTCACCCCCCCTCTAGTAGTTTTCAGTTGGTATCAGAGCAAGGCTTAAAGGAACCCTAACAAGGTCTTGAAGAAATGGGTGACGGAGTGCTCAACAACCTCAACATTGAAGGGACACTTGTTGCTAGGCCTCCAGCGTTCGATGGAACAAACTACCAATATTGGAAGAGAAGGATGCAATTCTACTTCCAAGGAATCAACTGGGATCTATGGAGAATGGTGTCTACTCCATATATGCTCCCTCAAAATGAATTTGTGGAATGGGATGCAAACACGGTAAAGCTGGCCCAAATGAATGCAAAAGCTGTAAGTATCTTATATTGTTCTATTTCGGTAGGAGAATTTAATAGAATATCAAATTTTGATATAGCTTATGATATTTGGCATAGACTGTCCATAACCTATGAGGGTACAGTCCAAGTCAAAAATTCCAAAATTAGCTTGCTTAAAACGAAGCTTGAACATTTTCGTATGGATCCTAATGAATCTATTAGTGAAATGTTTTCAAAATTCTCTACCATTGTAAATGGTTTAAGTGCCCTAGGAAAACCTGTCCTTGAGGAAGATCAGGTATCAAAAATCCTTCGATCACTTCCTCCAAAATACAAGCCAAAGGTGACAGCCATTGAAGAAGCAAACGACCTCACTCGACTCAAAATAGAGCAACTCATCGGCAATTTAGAAGCTCATGAGTCAGATCTAGAAGAGGAAGAAAGAAGAGAACGTGAACGTCAAAGTGGGAAGAAGAAGGATGTGGCTCTCAAAGCTTCAAAAGTAGTCACACAAGAAAGTGAAGAGTCAAGTAAAGAAGAAGGAGAAGAAGCCTTGATCGTCAACGGTAAGAAATACAAAAGGTTTAAATCTAACAAAATTTCTAGTTCTTCTACCCCTCCCAGATGCTTTGAATGTGGGAAGAAAGGGCATTTCAAAAATGAATGTCCCAAAGCAAAGAAGGGAAAGAAAAGCTCACAGAAGAAGAAAGGAGAAAAAGCCTATAAAGCTGCATGGGATGAGTCAAGTGAGAGTGAAAGCGGAGAAGAGGTGGAATGTCTAATGGCAAGAGAAGACAATGAAGACTCTCAAGAGGTAAGCCTAATTGATCTTCCTAAAGAAGAGTTAGTTACTAATTTACAAGAAACTCATGATAAATATATTGATGCCAAGAAGAAACTAAAGAAGGCTATAAAATCGAATGATGAGCTCATTGCCAAATTAGATAAATTTTCTTCTGAAAAGAACAACACTGATCTTGAGAATTTATCTTTAAAAACATCTTTAGATGATTGTACTAGAAAGCTACTCACTTTAGAAACAAATGTTGATCTTCTTTCTAAAGAAAAGACTGAATTATTAGCTAAACTACAAGATTTTCAAACTCAGCCTATTTTGTGTAACCATTCGGACTATGATAATCTTGTAAAGGAAAAGGACTCATTGTTTTCTGATTTAAATCAAGCAAGAAAAGATCTACACAAGAAAATGAATGACATTGCTATGTTGCAAAGAGAACTTTATGAGTTAAGAAGAAAAGATATACTTGATAACATACTAAGAGTTGGCACTGTTTTCAATGGAAGAAAAGGTTTGGGATATGCTCCAAAGAAAAATCAACCCAAAAGAACTCAAACTAGGTTTGTACCTAAGAACACAATGGCTAGAAAGAGAAATGAAGTTGATTCTATTACTTTCCATTTCTTCTTACGTCTTGGACACTATTCCTTTTCATGCCCCTACAAGACTAAGGAGTCCGACTTAGTTTGGATCCCAAAACCCCAAACTTAGTAGAGTGGAATGTAGTTGAGATATAACCAAATGCTTTATTTTTCTATTTATATTGTCTTATCTCAACTAAAAGGTGTCATGCATATTGTTATTATTTTTCTGCATTGTTGTTCTGAAACAGAAACCTTGTCAGTCGAAGTATTGTCGACCGAGCTTTGGATCGGTCGAAGTATTGTCGACCGACTGGATGTCTTTAACAAATCAAAATTTACAGCACCTATTTCGGTCGAAAATTGGTCAACCGAGCAAATTTCTGCGTTTCTTTTCTTGTAATACAGTAACCTTCTCGATCGACAAATTGTCGACCGAGACAGATATCGGTCGAACAATTGTCGACCGACTGGTTTTCTGTATCAGAACTTTTATACAAGTATGTACTTAAAAAGTTTCTAACCATATCGGACCATCACATGGGTACCAAAATCTACATTTTAATGCAGGAATGGGTAGTTGACAGTGGATGCTCCAAACATATGACCGGGAACAAGGATGCATTTCAAACTTTTGAAGAAAAGAAAAGTGGAACGGTCACCTTTGGAGACAATGGTAAGGGCAAAATCGTTGGAATAGGTAATGTTGGAACAAACCTCAAAATTAAGAATGTTCTACTTGTTGATGGTTTGCACCATAACTTGATAAGTGTTAGCCAATTATGTGATAGTGGTTATGATATTTTATTTAACAAAACCTGCTGCAAGTTATTAATAGAAAATACTACAAATGTTGTTTATGAAGGAAATAGAGTTGGAAATCTTTATATTCTTAAACCTAACTCTATGAAAACAGTAGTGGGAAAATGCTTGCTTGCAAATGACAATACCTTACAAATATGGCATAAAAAGCTAGGACATGCTAGTTCACATGTTATCAAAAAGTTAGTGAAATATGATCTTGTTCGTGGATTGCCTACTTTATCTTTTGATCAAGTTGAAAACTGTGAACCATGCACAATGGGAAAGCAAACTAAAACATCTTTCAAATCAAAACATGTACTTAGCACCAGTAGATCATTAGAATTAATTCATATGGATTTATTTGGACCAATGAGGACACAATCAATCGGTGGTAAGAGATACTGATTTGTTATTGTTGATGATTATAGTAGATATACATGGGTACATTTTATTGCAACTAAAGATGATACTATTCATGTTTTTATGCAATTTTGTTCCAAGATTGAAAATCTCTTACAAAATAAAATATGTACTATTAGAAGTGATCATGGTGGGGAATTTGAAAATCATACATTTGAAGAGTTTTGTACATCTCAAGGATACACTCATAATTTTTCTGCTCCACGCACCCCACAGCAAAATGGTATAGTTGAAAGGAAAAATCGATCACTACAAGAAATGGCTAGAACTATGATGCTTGAACATAACACACCCAAAACCTTTTGGGCTGAAGCTGTAAACACTGCATGCTATGTGCTAAATAGAGTAACTGTTCACTCTCATTTAAAGAAAACCCCATATGAACTAATACATTCTAAGAAACCTAGAGTTGACTATTTTCATACCTTTGGCTCCACATGTTATATCTTAAATACCAAAGACAATAGAGATAAGTTTGACTCAAAATCACACAAAGCATTCTTTTTGGGATATTCCACTTCTAGCAAAGCTTTTAGAGTATATAACACTATATCTAGAAAAGTTGAGGAATCTATTCATGTTTCTTTTCATGAAGAATCCCCATCTGAAAATGTAGAAATCATAGATCTCACTAATCAATTAGAAAATTTAAACATACCAAACGATAGTGAGAAAGGTGCTACAAATAATCACCAAACTGAACCACAACCTACACCTAGACTTATTAAAGATCATCCTCAAGAATTAATTATTGGAGATCCTAATGATAAAGTCAAAACTCGTTCTTCCTTTAAAGATGTTGCAAACATGGCTTTTGTTTCTATCATTGAACCTAAAAAGATATCTGAAGCTCTTAAAGATGACTATTGGATAATAGCCATGCAAGAAGAATTAAATCAATTCACTAAAAATGATGTATGGGATTTAGTTCCTAAACCACAAGATAAAACCATAATAGGAACTAAATGGGTTTTTAGGAACAAGCTAAATGAGCCAGGAGAAGTAATAAGGAATAAAGCTCGGTTAGTAGCACAAGGATATAATCAACAAGAAGGAATAGATTTTGATGAAACATATGCACCTGTAGCTAGACTTGAAGCCATTAGAATGTTACTAGCTATTGCTGCCCATAAAAACATCAAACTCTATCAAATGGATGTCAAAAGTGCTTTTCTAAATGGCATCATTTAAGAAGAAGTTTATGTTGCCCAACCACCTGGTTTTGAAATTCCATAAAAAGGTGACTATGTTTATAAACTTAAGAAAGCACTTTATGGTTTAAAACAAGCACCTAGAAATTGGTATGAAAGGCTCAAAACATATCTTTTTGATAATGGTTTTTCTATTGGAAATTCAGATTCTACTTTATTTTTCAAAACATATACATCTGATTTCCTAGTTGTGCAAATATATGTTGATGACATTATTTTTGGAGCTTCCAATGATTCATTGTGCACACAATTTAGTGATATTATGCAAAAAGAATTTGAAATGAGCCTCATGGGTGAACTAACTTTCTTTCTTGGTTTTCAAATTAAGAAAACATCTGCCGGAATATTCATAAGCCAAGAAAAATATACTAAAGAACTCTTAAAACGTTTTGGGATGGATCAATGCAAACATGCTACTACTCCTATGGCTACTTCTGTCAAAATTGATAAGGATGAAAATGGGGAACCTATTGATGATTCCTTATATAGAGCCATGATTGGTAGTTTGCTTTACTTAACGGCTTCTAGACCGGACATTATGTTTTCTGTTGGTCTTTGTGCTCGATTTCAATCACAACCTATGCATTCTCATTTTCTAGCAGTTAAACGAATTCTTCGTTACCTAGCCGGTACTACTTGCTTTGGTTTATGGTATCCCAAAGGACAATCTTTGGATTTCAAAGCTTATACTGATGCGGATTATGCTGGTTGTCGACTTGATCGCAAGAGTACTAGTGGTGGCTGTTTCTTATTAGGGAGAGCTTTAGTATCTTGGTTTAGCAAGAAACAAAATACGGTTGCCCTATCTACAACTGAAGCTGAATATATGGCAGCTGGGTCTTGTTGTGCTCAAGTGCTTTATATGCAACAAGTGTTAAGCGATTATGGTTTTAATCTTTCATCTACGCCTATTTTTTGTGACAATACAAGCGCCATAAACTTAGCACACAATCCTATTTTACACAGCTGAGCTAAACATATTGAAATCCATCATCATTTTTTAAGGGATCACATCTCCAAAAATCATGTTTCCCTTCATCATGTTGATACGGAAGATCAATTGGATGATATTTTTACAAAGCCGCTTCCACTAGATCAATTTAACAACATTAGGAAGCAATTGCTTATCACTCCTTTGGAGGATGTTTTCTTTGATATTTGTGCTACTTAAACAAAAACTCTTATTTACATTTTTGGCTTTTAAATGGACATCTTTTTCATTAGATTTGATGGGATATCTAATTAAGGGGGAGTTTTTATTCTTAACGGTTATCTTTTTGAAATGACAAAGGGGGAGAGATAAATATAAAACTAAAATTTAGTAATTATGTAAAACGCAATTAATGAGTTTCATAAATAAACTCTTGGCTTTACATTGAAAGTTGCTATATTCCCAAATGATCTGGATTTCATGTTCCATAATTCATGGGGAATAATAAGCACACATTTTATACACAAGAGAAAAAGCTACAAAAGGTAATCTAAAGGTATGAAACTCATATGTTTTATATTTCCTTTATTTATATTTAGGAAATGTTTGTCATCTTCAAAAAGGGGGAGATTGTTGGCTAAATGGACATCTATAAATCTCTTTGTTTTGATTATGACAAACATTTCATTCTTATTGATCTAACGAGCTACTTGAGTGTGCAGGATGACAAAGTAACAAGGGAAAATCTACAAGCTTACATATTTATATTTTCATGCAATGTAATCACTATTGTAAAAACTTGTACAAAAATTATAATGTACAAGTACTTAGAATTGCATGTAAATCAAGCGTTAGATTTTCCCTAGCTAAACACCACAGACAAGTCATCCCATTCAAATAGGATTATTTTTGCATACTCACACACATAATTAGTGCCTAAATTGAAACCTTGAAACAGGATCAATCTCGGTCGACAAACTCCTCGACCGAGACACTCTCGGTCGAGTCTCGACCGAGAAAGATCCAAAGTAGCCGTTAGACACAACAGACAAGTTAGTTGGCAGTTGAAGAAAGACGTTGCAAATCACTTGTTCCAGAGAGCCTGTCGGTCGACAAAAGTTCGACCGAGTAGGTGTCTCGGTCGACCATTTGTCGACCGAGATGGTCTCTGACAGCAACTGCAGAATTAATTAATTAGTCGTTGTTAAAGCAACAACTTTGTACCTAACGGCTAGTTAAGCACTTAGAAACCCCTAGAAGTTGTCTAGAATGTCCTTAAGCTTCCTTAGGCCATTCCTATAAATAGGACAAGCCATAGGACACCTAAACTCACTTGTTTTACACTTGTTACACTTGAGAAATACTTGAGCATACTTGAGCAATCTGTTGCAAGCAAATTGAGCATTGTGATCATTGGCCTACTTTCTCCTTAGCTCAAATTCGTGTCCTATAGGCTAGAATCTCCTACCCACAACAATCACAAGTTCACACATTTGGTTAGGAGATCTATACGCTTGATCTAGGCATATCAAGCCTTGGGCTTTAAACGATAAGTTGTAATTTCCTTTTTCTTTCTTATTCCCTATTACTGTTTGTACTCTCCTTGCTACTCCTAGGTTGGAGGCTGCGGATTGGAGAGGGTGAAGATCTTCTTGGCAAAGAAGGAGACTTTGAGCTACTTCAGAAGGCTGGTGCAACGGGAGGTTACTTCTAGAGAGGAAGGCTACTTCAAGGGGGAGCTTGGAGTTACTTCAAGAAGGCTACCTCAGGGTTGGTGCACCTACTTCAAGTGAAGGCTGTTCAAAGGGTGTGGTTGAAAGTATTGTATTTTGTATAAATCCTCGAGAGGTAATAAAATAAATACTTTCAAATCCCAGTTGGGTAAGCAACCGGGTAGTGGACTGACAACTATAGTATTTGCTATAGTTGGAACCACTCTAAACGCCTGTCTCCTTCTTCTAATCTCAATTTTGGTTGTTTGAGTTAAATAATTACTAAAATCACTATAAAACTCTATTCACCCCCCCCTCTAGTAGTTTTCAATATTTTCATTAATTTGAAATGAATAAAGAAATTCAATTGGAGGCAAGTTGGGAAGTGAAACGACCAATTCACTAAGTGAACTGATCAGTTCACACTCCCAACTGACTGGTTCAAAAGTGAACCAATCGGCTCACTTTCCCAAATGACCGGTTGAGTTCTGAAATGACTGATTCGCCCGACGCACAATCAGTTCATGGAAAATCCAGATCATTCTACTTATGCACAGACTGGGAACCCTGACCCTACCCTATACTATAAATAGAGGGATATAGGGGGCTTCTCAGAACACATAACTCAGAACATTAGTTGCTCTACAAAGTTGTTATCCTCTCTGGTTGCGGTAACTGAGAGAGACCAAGCAAGTGCTACCCAACTAGGGTGGCACAATGAGGGAAAGATAATTGCAGGATGACAAATGGTGGCGGGAGAGTGTGTTGGTGAGTAGTACACTAACGGAGGGGGATGGATCCTTCTAGTGTCCTTTAGGATGACTAGAGTTCCAGGTGGTCTACGTGGACTACCTATTGAGGCGGGAGGTTTCTTCTGCTCAGGAGGACGATGGTCAACTACAGCCCGAGTCAAGGATAGGAGCTGCACAAACACCATCGGAGACCAGGTGGTTGAAGACCACACTAGATGCAAGGTATTGTCACTAAGCAAGCCTCAGGACTAGGTACATCTCGCTAAAACCATCTTTCCTATTACATAGTTGTTGAAGTGATTTGTTGTTTATGGGTTTGTGTTGTGAATTTTTTTTGTTTCCGCTGCCTGTTCTATCCCACAAAACCCAACACTTATCTGAAACCATTTGCATAGGTCTATATTTTAACATCCATGTCAGTCTTCTTCTTGAATACCCCCTTGCGCCTTATGGATTTTACCCCTTCAAGTGGATCCACCAAGGTCCATACCTTGTTGGCATACATGGATTTCATCTCAGATCTCATGGCCTCAAGACATTTCTTAGACTATGGTCCCTCAATAGATTCTAGATAGATTGTTGGCTCATCATCTATGACCAACTAACCACCTTCATGGGTCACAAAATATCCAAATCTTTCAGGTCTAAGGAATGTCCTACTAGATCTACGAGGTCGCAATGTTACTTGAGGAATTTGATATTCCACAACTCTTTATGTTTCTCTTTGTTCCTCTTATACATCTACTTGTTTAATGTTTTCTTGTTGGTCTCAAATCTCTTTGAGTCCCACTTTCTTCTCACTGATTCCTTTTGAAATAAATTCCTTTTCAAGGAATGCAACATCTCTTACAACAAACACTTTGTTGTCACATGGGGAATAAAAGTAATATCCTATAGTTTCCTTAGGATATCCTTTAGGATATCCTACAAAATAACATTTATCAGATTTAGGACCAAGCTTTTGGGAAAACAATTTACATACTTAGGCATCACATCTCAAAATCCTCATTAAATACATATCGGGGTGCTTCCTTGTTATATCTCATATGGTGTCTTTTGAATTGGTTTAGATGGTACTTGTTTAGTGTAGATGCTTAAGTTTCTAGAACATACCCCTAGAAGGTTGTCGAAAGCTCAGCTAAACTCATCATTGATTGCACCACATCCAGTAATGTGGGATTCCTTCTTTCTAATACACCTTTATGTTGTGGTGTTCTAGGTGGAGTCCATTGTGATACTATACCATAGGATCACAGAAGGTCCTCAAACTCTTGTCTTAAGTATACACCACCTCAATCACAACTAAATTCCTTAATAATTTTGCCAAGTTGGTTATGTACTTCTTTCATATACTCTTTGAAGTTTTCAAGAGATTTTGACATGTTTCATCAAGTAAACATAACCATACCTATTGAAATCATCAGTGAAGCTAATAAAGTATTGATACCCATTCTAGAAGTTGTTATAAAAGGCTTGGATACATTAGTATGTATGAGTCCTTATAGATCACTAGCCCTCTCATTGTTATCAATGAAAGTAAATTGGTTATCAACTTAAAAAAGATTCACATGTCTCTATTGATTCAAAATCAAAAAAATCCAAATAACCATCTTTATGTAGTCTAGATATGTGATTCACATTTATGTACCCTAGATGGAAATGCCAAAGATATATTTTGTTTGAGATTTTGAGTTTTATTGTTTTGGTATTTAGGTTATAAATTTGTGCCTTTAGATCTAGAAAATAAAGAACATAAGATATTTGGGCACTACCATAAAAGATCACATATTTTGAAATAGAACATTGACCATTATTAATATGAAATCCATATGCATCCTTGTCCATGAAAGATGCATAAATGATGTTTCTATTTATGGTAGGTACATAATAGCAGTTCAAAAACTCTATTACAAGCCCTATGGGCATAGATAAATAATAGGTTCCAATTGCATTTGCAACAAATCATTCTTTATTTGTAATTTGTAGCTCAATGTTATCTTTTTCCAAAGGCCTACTTCTTTTCAGGTCATGCATATTCAATCATATGTGAGATCCACATCCAATATATAATACTCTAGATGAAGAAGTAGACAAGTTTATCTTAGTTTTATATATACCCGAAGTGGAGATCACCATCTCTATCTTCTTTTTCTTAAATGCTTTCAAGTACAAAGGTTAGTTCCCTCTTATACTTTTATTTCTCCTTGTCTTGAGTGTTGAATATCTAGATTTGAGCTTGGCCTCATAACTCTTCATGGCCTTGCTTTCATCCTTGAACTCATATCCACTTATCACTATCATGAATTTGTCCTCCTTCATTTTTGCTTCAACATTAATCAACATAACAAACAAATTTGTAGTGGTCTTTCCATATTATTCAAGTGATAACACACAATAGAGTGGCTATATGATTCATGCAATAATTGCAAAATCATATTTGTGGTCAACTCACGGCTCAAAGAGAATCCCAGTTCCTCTATATGTTCCACATTCCCAATCATATTGAGCACATGAGCCTCTATTGAGTCTCCCTCTGTCATCTTACACTCAAACAACACCTTTGACATATTGTACCCTTCTTGCTCTGTGTGCTTATGATTTAATTTCTTAAGATGTGTTACCATCTCAAGTATCCCCATGTTTTCACACTGCTCAACAACTCATAGTTCATGCAGCTTAGCATAAGGTGAATTATCTCAGAGGCATCATTGACATGCTTCCAATAAGCATCCACATCAGGCCAAAGCGCATCAGGAGAAAATATTTTTGGCACTAGTGTTTCTAGGACATAGAGTTTGCACTCTTCATTGAGAACCCTTCTTAGATCATGTTATGTTTTTCCTTCTTAAGGACCAATCGCAATGATGATTTGTTCACCAATTGATTCTACAAGAGACAATTTTGCATTTTATCAAAATCCTTTTGATTTGATTTGAAAAACTTGATGATATTTTAATTAGGTATTTATTAATTAGTGCTCCCACTATTTTGTTCAAATTGATATCCCTAAATATCAATTCATAAGATTGAAACATACAACCTTCTAGTAAGCCAAGATCCAAAATAATTAAACTATCACCCGTCCAACGCCAGTGTCCATTGTCAAATATTAAGGTAGGCAACTTTCCATTTGCAACATATGCAACTCTTGGATAGATGACATACACAACTCTTTTCCATAGTCATATACATGCCTCTGGTGCTTAGTCCAATTAAGTGCACCAATTAAGCCTGACCCAAAACCCAACACGATAGATATGCACCCTGCTTGGGAAGAACCTACATATCTACCATCGCACTTCCACAAGATGGACGGTATACCACACTATGGTGTAACCTACACTTGGTCAATCAAGATTTTTATGTGTGTTTCTTATGGAAAGCATTGTAGACTTATTATTTTATGTGAGGAAGTTTGTATTTATAAATACAAATGCAATATACAATCACCACATACATAGTACGCATCATATGCATGCTATATCCCATGAAGAAAACATGAAATAAACATAAGTGATGGCTATGGACATTCTATTGTAATTCCTTGGATCCATAAGGAAATACCACTATCTAGGTCTACATATCATGCATAAACTTGTTGTTGATGAAGATTTGTACTTTCCAATCTGGATTGACCAGTTCAACCCTTGAATTGGTTGGCTCACCTCTTGGATGGCCGCTTGGTCCTCTGTTTACCATCGTCTGGGTCCTCCAACTAGTTGATTTAGGTCCACCAACTGATCAATTGGGATACATCAACCAATAGGTTCAACTTGTCCTCCTTGGTCATCTAGCCATTCGACTTGCCCACGAGACAATTGATTGGTTTGACACTGATCATTGTCTTCTTTGTTGTAACAAGAAGTTAAACTATCCTAATTATATTACATATTATAAGAGAAACCTCGAGTGACATTCGTGGGGAGCAAGGTAGGAGAGAATATGACTTTTACGATTAGAAGATAAGGTAGAGGCTCAGTATGCAAACTGAGATAAAATCAACCACACAATGAAGCACAAATATATCGGGTTATTGGCCATAACCTTTCTTCACATCCACTATCAAAATTCACTTTTAGGGCAACACGTGTAGATTGAATACATAACATATCATATATGTATATTAGGGATGTGGTGTTTAATCGGATATGCACAGTAATTAGTTTAAGTATACACATCGCATGCAATAAATAATTGATGAAAAAAAAAATTTTGATCATGTTTATTATCCCAAAACATAGTAAATTAATGTGGCTTTGATACCACTTTAGGAAAAATATGGCAACAGAGCATGCAGTGGAAATAAAAACTTTTAATGCCATATTATCCTTATACCAATAGATCATGTCAATAACAATGCAATGGAAAGGATGGTTTACATGATATACCTAGTCTTGGAGCAAGTGCAGCGACAATCTACTTGTCGTGGTTGTGTAGGCTTTCCTAAAGTCAACACTCAGCCTCCTGGTTGATCACCAAGGACGACATGTTCACATTGTCCTCCTAGCGGTAGGAAATAGCCTCCTCGCCTCTATAGTAGTCCACACAGACTACCAGGAACTCATGTCATTCTAGTAGAACATATAGGAAGGAGTTGTCCCCTTCTGTCGGTGTACTAGTCATTGACATCTTCTCCTATAGTTGTTTTCCCTCCTTGTCCCTTCTTAGTCGGCTAGGACTTGCTTGGGCTCTCTTGGTTACCATGAACAAAGAGGATAACAATTGTGAAAGCAACTGATTCTCGATTGTGTGTTTTAGGAATCTCCTAGTACCCCTCTATTTATAGGAGGCATCAAGGTCCATGTTCATAGTCAAAGTGGGAGTAGAAGGGTCTAGAGTTTCCATGAACATTGCAATGTGCTACATGTGAACCAATCGGTTCACTAGTGAACTGGCCAATTAGCACATTGATACAATTGGTTAACTGAGTGAGTCGATCAGTTCGTAGTGTTTCCCAATCACAATTGAATTTACAATTTTTTTCTAATTAATTTCCAACATCAATCCTTATACCAATAAAATTGAACAAGTGAAACTGAAAACTTTTCTCATGAACCAAACAAGTCACCATGTGCTTGGTTGGTAGGACTAATCTGATCCATTCACTAGGTGAACCATTCATATCACCAACCCTGAGCTAGTCGGTTCACCCAGTGCACGGATCAGTTAGTGTCCTAATTCATGCAAAATTCAACCAATTTATTCAATCAATCTGACACTCCAACGACTCAGTTTAACACTTGAACTTGATGATTCTGTGTCAAGTCAATTAATTGGTTGTTTATTTGAATACTTAAACATTTTTAGTAATCATCTTAAACAAGATTTATGGATAGAATCCTAATACAAGTGAATTCCTATGTGTTTGACCCTATAAATCCCATATTACGTTGGAAGTGAATGTCCATAACAAATAATGACATCACAAGGAAAGAGAGGTTCCTAGTCACACATCATTTCTACCTAAGTAAATGGAAAGTTGGAGAACAACTTCAACCTACAATCTGTGATTGGTGTTATAGTGTTTTTTAGTTCCTTTGTAACTGATATACATATTAAGCTCGAGGCCATCCTCTTCAATATTCAATCTTGTTCTTGGAAGCATAGCACACTGTTTGAGATATATGTAAGCTCAATATCACATAGTGACTCACATGAGAATGGATATGCATTTCTCAATCTTTCTAATCAAGTGGACATGATATCATACTCCTGTACGAGGGACAAATACCATCTACATGACTCATAGTCACTCTTGATGTGTCAGAGTCACCCAATCATCACTGTTATGGCAACCCTTGTTCAGGATTAGGTTGGATGGTGTCAAAGCATACTAAACAACATGTAATGAGTGTAGTGACGTCAGCAATAATAACCACAATCACCTCCAACACTATAAGAGATGAATCTGACTATCATTTATGGTCCGCATGTATCACACATAGCATGGGATGGGTTTGTCTTATATACTATTCTCTAACAAGCATCTATGTGTTTGGTTTGATATCACATTTCATGAATAATGAGATTGTGTCATCAAACAACACCACTATAGTCTTATGTGCTATTACTGTCTATCAACCTTACACAATAACATCTGACTAGGGGCATAATAGGAATGTATGTACTCTTAACATCTGTATGATGTCATATTTCAACTCAAGTACTTTAAGACATAGATCATTGAGTAATATCATTCTCTAGACATTTATTATGTTACTTCATTGTCTCATAACTGAATGAAACAAATAAATTGGAATCTTTCCTTTATTATTAATCAAATCATATACAAGTTATGCCATTACAATCCTCATATGATTTTCTCTCTGGGCATAAATACCAACTATTGTTCCTCTCGATCTATGCACAGACACACTCAATGTCGCTTGTGACTGCTGCAGTGAAGCAGAAGTGGGAAAATCCCTCTTTCCCTCCTAAATTCAATCTAATGCTTCTTCAAGCATCGACATTCTTTAAGAAACTTCACCATAGATCTAAAAAATGAAAGGAAACAACGGCTCCCAACCCATAAGCTTGGTCCTCTTCTCTGACAACCTGGGGTTTGGCGGCACACCAAACCACCATAGATAACAAACAAATGCCCATGTTGAATTTCCATTGACTGAAGCTTGCTTTTGACTTCCTCAACTTCTTCAGATACCATTCTTAACTTAGAGTTCTACCTCCAGACATCACCTGCTTGTTATGTTGGAGAAGCAGGTACAAATGGGGGATAGTTGTCTGTCGATGCTCTACTAAATGCCACACTTTGAGGGTTTGAATGAATGTGATGAGGAAGGAGAGGTTGTTACCCATATGGTTTATGCATGACCAAAGAGTAGAGGTATTGCATGGTTTGAAAACTCTATCACTCCTACAACCCTAACTCATCCGGAGGTAAATGATGAACATGGAGCCATCACTTTTCATCCAAGGGTCTAAATTAGTCCTCCCAAAGCCCCATCTATCACTTCTCTCATCGACGGGGATGCAACCAATGGATCTAAGATCCATCGAAGAGATTACCCATGTGACTCACCTAGACATTAAGGACACATGAAAAATCCTTTATAATAACTTTGATTCATCAACCACCAATGATACACTTTATTTCATAAATTCACACCTAAATAACTTCTTCTATGAACTTGCAATGTTATCAAGATTTAGACATATCTTTGTAATCATGTGATCTTACTCCCATTAAGGTTTGGATAAAAAAATTGAGTATTTGACATGTAAATTAAATACTTCAAAAATGCATAAACTTGTAGATCATAACCATGATATCAACATCAATCAACATTCACACTTTATCAATAAAATTGGAACTCTCAATAAAACTCAAATAGAGAAACTCAAGTATGCATTTAAACATTCAAAGGCTCTAAAAATTCACATCATCACTGACTCCTTCTCTATCCAACAAATCATCAAAGGGTTGTGTTGGTCAGAAAAGTCATGGTTCTCTCACTCCATGGACCCCATAGCTCCCATTATGTTGAGGTCCACACCTCCGCCACTCCTTGTTGGAACCCTGTAACACCCCAAATTTTGAGTAAAATAAATTTAGGATCGTTATAGAAATTTCTCAACTAATTAATTTCAACCCTAATTAGAAGACCAAAATTTAAAGTTTATTTTTGGATGCCTCAATCAAATATTAAGGTGACAACAAGGTCCAATCATAATTCTTATATCTTTTTCAGAGATAATTATATATTATCAATCTTATAGTTATTCAATTTCATAAAACGTAATCCTAACTAGCAAACTAATGACATATATGGGTTAGAATGAAATTAACCTTATTAACAATCATATGTGGTCATGACAATCTTGACATGATTTTGACTCGAGAATATATGACATTTACACATATGTGAGCCTTAATTTGACTATATGTCATCCTATGCAATTAATTCATGATTATCCTAAAAAATAAAAATTTAGAGAGTTGTGCTTTCCAAATCCAGAAAATACTTAGATTTTTGGCTTCTTCATGTTCAAATTAGTATTGTGGTGCCACATCCTGCTATCTCACAGACAATGAAATGCCACGTGAAAACGTGCAGAAAAACCATCAATCGCATATTCTGAAAACACGTGTTAATTAAAATTGATTGCGGAAAGTAGATAAACAAAGAAACTATTACATCCATATCCTCATCCCACAAGGAAACATGTTATATAAATATTTACAAGCCTTGATATATGTCCACAAGAGTTTATCACTTGTTGATACATACATAGCGGGCCACATCAGGCCAACAATAGGATATGCAAAACGACATCAGATAAACATCGTAAAACATCGTTAAAACACCTCTGAGGACTTGAGAGTACAGGGATGACCCTAGGACTCTACTACAAAACAACCAAAACAACAACATATCCATCACTTGCCTCCTACTGCTCTTCTTGCTGCTCGGTCGTAACCTCACGACCACCACCACGTCTAGAACGATCACCTAAAAAGGTTGTAAACCAACGGGGTGAGACACAAAGTCCCAGCGAGAAATATAACTCCCCGCCGAAACTATAAAACTTTAGGAAAAAGTAGGTAAAGCAGATAATTGATATCATCAGATCATAAGAGCAGCATCCTGAGCAGAACTCATTTTATGAACAATCTTACTAGATATCTAGGAGGCATATAACCAAGTATTTCTTCAAGGAACATGATTGACAAGATAACCTTTATAAGAACTTATCACAAAATATAAGGATCGCAAAAATAACTACAAGGTATAACTAGATCATCTATATAAGCAAGGCCTCACTCAATGGCGTATGTTTTGCCTTAAGCAATATGTTCTATATGGCTGGATTACGATTTATTATGCCCTAAGGAAGTGAGTCATCCTGCTCAAATCCAACCTTTGGTTGTGAAGCCCAAAACTGGTGCCATACAAGGTCATTGGGAGAGCTGGACTCCATGACCTCACCTCTTTGTGGTTAATGTATGAAAACCAAAGCGGGACCACAACCTCTTACTTGAGTGGCCTCAGCCATAGGGTTAGCTCCGCAGGATACGCTTCTATAATACTGAGCCATGGGCCTATTCACCATGCTCTATAATCACTGAGCCATGGGCTTGTTCACCATGATCTATACACAACCGCAGTTGTACTCAAATCCTCCTACTTTCGGCTGGGAGAAAACCCCACACATTCAACAATATGTGCTCCAGGTAATCCCACAGGATAAACCTGTATCACAATCACCAAGTACTGACGATGATGGATCTATGGACAGTGCAAACTACATGATTTGTTCCTCTATAATTAATTAGTATATTTTAAGTGGATTGTTGGGGGAACCAAGTTGTAAAACATAAACAACATTGAGTTGCATTAATACTTTCATTATCACATCATCATGAAATCTCAATCCCTCATCACAGAATGAAACTGCCTCTCAAGGCTTACATCATCACCACGGGATAGCAATCCCTTATCTCAACATCAAAGGATAACACCTAAACTAGGCACTCGGCCTTTACTAGGTCAACAGACCTTTGCACATCATATGGGTGATACATGTTATCTCATCAATGAGGATTATCATCATTTAGTGTTATTCAAACACATAAACATCATAGCTCTTACCTAGCTATGAATCCATCTGATACACCTACATGGTTAGTATGCATATCAAGAGAGATAACATAAATCACCAACCATAGATTTTTATGATTATCATGCTATTAGGGTTGAAGGCACATGACTAGATCAACATCCATGATTATCACTACATGAAGCACAAAGATGTATCTTGTACACAAATTACATTATTGTTATCAGACCATGAGCATCCACTATGCCCTTATCTCATGCGCATGATCATTATCAAGGAATACATTCCTAAGGATTACACACTCATAGCCTAGCCATACATCACTGGTCACAACCTTTCATCCATAACCCATCATCCACAAGGTATAACAAAGTAACTAATATGGTTTCCCGGGTTAAGAATAACCCTCACCAAAGGTACTATCTTCCCTCACTAGAGATGTGGCGGGCAACACCATCCCTCACCCAAAGGGGTAGCGGCAAGGATCATAACCCTCACTAAAACTCTAACGGCTAGGGAACTTAGCTACACATATCGGCCATCCCAGTCATGCACCCATGCAACAAAGATATTGTGCAACCAGGGCTTGTGATGTGTTGTGCAACCTGATCCAAGAGTATGTATCGTGCACCCAAAGAGCAAGGGGGTGTATCAAGCAACTAGATGTGCCGATCAAGACCCTATCACCCATTAGGGTTAGGGTTCATATCGGGAAGCCATCTTCACTATATAGGCCAAGGTCACGACGCCCAAGCTCAACATTGTATCTCCCAACAAGACCACTACAACAAATGACACCAAGGCACTGTGAGATGTGCTATCATCCAAATAGGATAAGCATAACATCTCGGTCACCACTAAGGCACCTAACTAGGGTCCACCACCCAAACACCATACTGGGCAACATAAAACCACCCTATGTCACCCAAGGCACAAAACAGAGGTAACCACTCCCAAAACCATCTCGGGCAACAAAGCAAATTGAACTCAACTTAACATATCATCCAAGACAAAAACCCTAGAAGAGGGGTATCGTGCAAAGTACAAGGTCCACATCAGTTGGTCATCTTCAACATGAAGACCAACATCATCAAACCCTAAAAGATAAAGAGAGTTGGATCACCTCTCAACAACAAAGAGAGAGGGGTATTACATAACCTCCATCACATATCGGGCATCAAGGTAGGTCATCCATATCGGGCAACCCTTCAACCTCAACTAGGTCATCAACAACCAAAGGCTCACCTCTCAAATCCATGGTGAGAGAAGGATGCTGTCCAAGCAACTAGAGTATAGACTCACCTCTCAATGACTAAGGAAGAGAGGGGTTTTTCCTACACTACTAGAGCTCAAACTCACTTCTCAAAACCAAGGAGAGAAAGGGGTATTTCCCCAAAGGAAACCCTAAACCATAGGTTCGGCCAACAAGGTCCAAGGTCACACAACTATCAACATCACAACCACTAAGTCCAACAAGATTAAAGGTAGAAACTAGAGCAAGAAACATATCCAACAAGATGCAAGGCCGATCAAGATCATATAAAAACATGCAACGTAAAAGAAAGTAGTATAGCTAGGGTTAGGAGTTATGTAACCTACCTCAAGAAAGCACCTCAAGCTCCAAATCTTGAAGCACCAAGCTTTAAGCTCTTAGCTCCAAAGCACCCCACTAAGGAAGCAAGACCATTCTAGGGCTCGGCCACCACCTAGAGGAAGAAGAAGAAGAAAGACTCCACCAAGGAGATCAGCCACCAAGCTTGCTCTACCAAGGGAAGGTGTATCGGCCACCAAAGGAGAAAGGAGCAACTAAAGGAACTAAAGAGCTAAAAAACTAAAGAGAGGGTTGTATATATACAAGAGGGTCAATGGGGTGCCCACCTTGGTGTTGCTCCACATGTGCACGTCCAAGGCATCACTTGTCCAAAGCCATGCCACCCTACTAAAACACATGCTCATGACATGCCACCAACTAACAAAGGATCGACCACTTGTCCAAGATATGGTGAAAAAAACTAGGCAAGGTCAAAGTGGTCACCCTAGGCGATACAACCCATTGGGTGACACACTCCAGTTGGGCGACACATGTCACCAAGGTGCTCTTGCACGAAACAAGGCCTCAACAAGGCAAAGAAAAGCCCAACAAAGCTCAACAAGGCCGAAAACTACTCAAGCAACAAGCCCAACTCATCCTCTCAACCCTAGAGGATGCAAGGAGAGAGAAAACATCTCTCAAGGTGACAAACTTGCACATCAACCCTAAATCTTGGATAATTTGCAAGTTGCACCTCCAACTCTCAAAAAAGCACAAATGAACCCTAATTACAACCTTAGGTGATTAGCAAGCTTCAAAACACAGGGTTTAGGAAAAGCAAATAGGGTAAACCCAAAATGAAGGTCAGGGTCCTTACAAGCCATAAACCCCTACAAAGGGATTTTTCCCTCGAAATCCAAAGAGAAAAGTGAGTGATACTTCCTCCTCATCTCTTCCTCGAGCTCCCACATGGCTTCATCAATGCCATGACAATGCCAAAGAACTTTCACAAGCACCAGGTCCTTCCCTTTCAACTTCTTCACTCTTCTGTCAAGAATCATCATTGGACCTTCCTTGTAGGTCACGTCTTCATCAAGCTCAACCTCAACTGGTTGTATCATTGTCCATGTTTCTGGATGACTTTTCTTTAGCATACTGACGTGGAACATCGGATGTAACCTATGCAACTCTGGAGGTAGTTCTAACTTGTAAGCTACCTTGCCAACATGTGTTATTACTGGATATGGCCCCATATACATGGGTGCCAACTTGGCTTTCTATCCAAACCTCAGCACGCCTTTTTTGACGTCCCTAGATTTTCTAAAACTTAATCTGATGTGTGACGTCCAAATTGAAACCCTCACCTCAGCCAGAATCCCAATTTAAACACCCCACACCAGGATAAGAAGAAGAAAACCGAGGGAGTCAGAAGGAACATACATCAGTAGCACATGCACATGAACAATAATAAAACCACAACACATGTTCACTATTCAACATATAATTACATCATGAATTATTACAACATTTGATATTACACATTGAAAGGTAAACTTATACATATACATGCACTACTACTAAACTACAGGATCTTAAGACAACATGTCCACCTGTACATCAGCTCGCTACACAACTCTCAACCATCATGGATCTTCAAGATCATAACCACAACCTAAACAAAAGATTACATGTGGTACACGTCAGCACAATATTCAAGAATATTGTACTGAGTATGCCTACGTGTCTTTTATATATCTCTCATCATATCTTGGCAATAAGATAAAACTAATACTTGGTAGTATTAAGAAAAATATAAGAAAAGCATATACTTGCACAAAGATGTTCATTAACAAAGAGAACACATATCTTAAGCACATTTTCCATTATATCATCCATGCATTTACTACCTGAGAGTTGAATGCATTAAGGCCTTTATGATCTACTACCAAAGAGTTGGATCATTTCACAATGTGATCTACTTCCAAAGAGTTGGATCACTTCCAAGTACTTTACTACCATAGAGTTGAAGTACTTATTTCCAGCACTTTACTACCAAAGAGTTGAAGTGCTTAGATATAATGGAATAAATATATTATGTTTCATGTGTTCATAGCAATAAGTATGGAAAATCATGCAAAATATCATACAAGAATAATCATTTCAATCAATACCATATGCCAAGTCATTACTACCATATAACACAAGCATATTGTATAATAAGCCAAGTGAGAGGTAATGGCGTACCTTGATCAAGACAAACCTAATGACATATTCCATATGTCAACTATATCTTTGTCAACCATGATTAAGACAAGATCATATATCACCATCAGGTTATCATCATCTTAACCCTACTTATATCCATTTTAGGGTTTACTTAACTTAGTAGGATATTCCCACTTTTACTTGTATTCTTGTCTTAGAATTATCTTACTGATGTCATACTCCAGATTATAGTTTAACAACTGCATATATTCAGGTGTCACATTATTATGTAAACATATGTAACATTATGGAAATTTCATTAACCATATTAGGGTTACATCACATGTATTAAGGGTGATCTTCACAACACATCAATTTCATTTACAAAACTGATCTAAGATCTACATATTATCTTCCAGTTACTGATATGAGGGTATTCTATGAATTTCATCATTTACTGATCATTAATGTAATTATTGCATTTTATTTAGGGTTATTAGCCCTAATTAGCCATATAAATCAAATTATATGCTTTCATGCATCAACATGGCCATATCCGACATCATATGCATTATACACATGATTATAGACTTACTGACATGTATCATAATTTTAGAACATCATTTGATATTTATTATCCATGAAATAAGCATTAAACATATTACGTGATATCACTAATATTAGTGCATCAAAAGTGTAATGTTATACTTTCACATTGTTCTACACATTTGTCTGAGAATTTTGGCACCTTGTTTGTATTTTTCTGATAACTGAGCTATTTTCTACGAATTATGCAAGATCTGAAAATTATTACCTTGTCGGCGAATGGGACACTGCCATGTGGCTGGGGAGGCACAACCCTTGCTTGTTGAGGGCCGGTTGGTTTACTAGACATGCGGCTGGTTTCACTACTACAGAAATGCCTTTTAGTGTTGGTTGTTTAACCCCCTTTGGTGTCAGTTTCCGAGCGACGCCTAAGTGGGCGCCGCTAAAGGTCGAACACTTCGGCGTCGGTTTTTTAACCGACG
The DNA here is from genome assembly GCA_963693085.1 of Alisma plantago-aquatica. Taxonomy (NCBI): domain Eukaryota; kingdom Viridiplantae; phylum Streptophyta; class Magnoliopsida; order Alismatales; family Alismataceae; genus Alisma; species Alisma plantago-aquatica. The sequence goes on from OY856412.1 coordinate 1,037,902,820, forward strand.
CCTATTTAACGTACAGGCATCAATTGTTTATAGAATACCGACGCCAAAAGGCTTCACGCCACAGAAAATAGCGTCATCTAGGACACATTCTGTGTCGGTTATCTACTAAACAACCGACGCTATATGTATTATAGGCGTCGGTTTTACACGAACAGCCGACGCTATTTCCAGTACGGTCGTGGCCGCATTAGGCGTCAGTTTTGTTCAAAAAACCGACGATGTATGTCTTTGCTGACGGTTTTCTGTAAATAACCGACGTCTATATCTATTTTTTTTTTCATATCAGTTTGCAGGCCTGCTGTGGCTGGTCAGCAGGATGAGAACCTGCAGTTCAGTTTTCTGAACTGCAAGTTTACGACATCCATTGATATCAGCCTACAAACAGGCCACAAACCTGTAAATTTAACAAAAAAAATTTCACACAAGTAGATACATTCAGACATCAATTCAATTCTCACATTCACACATATAGAAACATTCAAATACATGTATTAACATTCAGAAATATTCATTTACAAAGTATCATTCAGTATCGCTATCAACATCCCAATTATATCTTACAATTGCCACTGCTTGTATGGCTTTTGCCCATTCTTCTCTTATTTCATTTAATGCTTCCATCGTATATGGAGCATGTATATTTTTTAAGCGTTTACCTATAGTTTGGTCAGTTTTAAACACCTGCAAAGAGAATGATGTATATATATAAGTAATAATATAAAAATAAGATTGATATATTTCATACTAACTAAGGAGATTATATATAATACCTCATGTATGGTATCGATGTACAATGCGGCATGTTTGATAATCATCTGCATAAATCGCATCACATAGTATGCGCATGCCCAGCCATTGTCTTGTGTAGCGCACTATAAATTGAAACATACAAAATAATACAACTAAGCACAATTCACATCAATAATATATACATTGGAGTCGGGAACTTACTTGTACGTTCTGCCAATTTATTGGCTGATTCTTTTTCCTTGGGACCGTTCCTCTAGCCTTTTTGAATGCATCTAAACCCCTACATGTTAATATAACACATTAAATTGCATAAGTAAATAGTAATGTAATAACATATGTTAATAGATACAAAAATGAAATATTTCTCACCAGAATAATGGCATTCTCATTACGTGTCCAATTTTAGTGTTTAATGTACTTCCCGCAGGATCTAGATAATAAACAGTGAACGTCCCGGGGACAATAACTAGTAATTCCCAATGTCTACCGCTAGAGGTAAAAAGTTAACAGTTAATAACTCAAAATGCACAATAAAAATGGAATTTTCTTAAGTCCAAATTATAAATAAAGTAAACTTACTTGACATTGAATGGAGCTATTATTATCGTCTTCTTTTGCTGACAAAAAATTGTAAAAGCATCTATACAGTATTGTTGAACACTATCAGGGTCTTTAGCTACCATACTAATCAATGATGGAATCAAAAGTCCCACATGATCAAATGCAAATTGTTTGCATTGATCTTCGACTAAGTAGCTGCAAAACATGTATTATGTATGCATTAATATATAAGAAACTAGATCACCGGATCTTACACAAGGTATATGGATGTATAAACAAGATCTCACCTTATCCATGTCTCTATCATTGATGTATTCAGCCAATCATACATAAACAACTCAATAATATCTTGTATAAATAAAGAGCTATCGTATGATTTACCTGCATAATCTGCATCTAAAGAAACAATTATAGGGCAATGTATATTATGTGCCTGTAGCCAACATGTCATTCCCCTACAAGCAGGACCTAACGGGTATGTTAGGTCAGTTGGAACCCAACTTGGTAATGCGGGAAGTGGAGGTGGAGGCCTAGGTGCTCCGGGTGTCTTCTTTTTAACCTGTATATATAATTTCAGATCAGTTGACCTCATATATACACATTAACAATCTAAAGTAATGTAAATTTATCTTACAATTTCAGTAATGTAGACGACATCTGCTTTGGGCCACAATATCACCCCTCCTTCTGCCTCAGCAAGTGTATCAATATCCGGGTGGGGATATGGCAATGTAGCTTCCCTTCAATCGGGTAACACACGTAATGGGCCCACACGAATGTAGCCCTGTGGCATTGGAGTCCCGTGAAACCTTTCCCCAGGAAGGGACGGGTAAGCATGCGCCTCTGCAACAACATAGTCTTGCATTCTTAAGCGGCATGGCTTCAATGCCTACAAATTTTTGTAAAGAATGTTATACATATATACATATCATCTTGAAAACATATCATCTTGAAAAGACTAGCTACAATGTCATAAACAATACTTACAGCAGACGTGTTCGGCGATGGGTCTCCAGGATTACTCACAGTCTGTGCATCAGGAGAAGAGTGGGTCGCCATAGGCTGATTGGAAGCCTGAGATGCCTGCCACCGCAGCAATTCTTCCTTGACCTTCTCAGCAACTACATCGTTGACCTTCTTAGCAACTATATCCTCGACTCTCTTATTCTCCTATACATGGATAAAAGAAACATTAGCTTCTTATTATTGAATTTTCTTTTGCAGTAACATTCTAAAAAAAGAATAGGTTACCTCTTCTTGAGAAAGTCCCGCTCTGGGTTTGCGCTGGGATGGCCCAAAGAATGCTTTGATGCCCACACCAGTGCCTACACCCCTAACACGTCCAGGATGCTCTGGGTTACCCAGAGCAACTGTCAATTCATCCCTTGTGCCCTGAGGGATGAACGTGCCTTGTTTCCTCTGCTCGTGCAGCTCCCGCTAATCACCATCAATAGAAATTGGTAAGTTAACACCACAAATAATCAATATTCAAACGATTTCTCTAAGAGTTGCATTTTACCATTTTCGCAGCCGCCTCAACAGTTACAGGCTTCTTTATTTCACCCTTCTTGTTTTGCCTCCCAGCTATCCAGATATCATGGTGAGGCATAGGTGTGGCAGACTTCTGAATAGGAGCAAACTCCTGAGTAGCCGCAGACTCCGCCTGTAGTCTTTGGTGAACACTTGCATAGCTTTTTGGACCCATAGTGTGGTCATGCACATTCAGTGCATGCCTTGCTTTGTGTGCATCACTGAGGGCCTACTTAGTATGCACATTAATGATTTGGTTAGTAGCACTAAATGTTAATCTTGAATAGGTGAATACAATGTATATTAATTAAATTGGGAGTGACACCTAATACCTTGAATTCTTCAGATTTTCTTGAAGCAACAAAATTGTCCCAATCTTCTTTGTCCAAGAAGTTCCATTGTTCAAGGGCTGACTTCTTTGTATTATCTGTTCAGATTTGTCCTATAATTCCTAAGCATCTTTCCAGCGCGTTGCATCACACTTTTACGATGCAACTTCTCATCCAATGCAAACATATTCTGTAAAATAGAAATGTTATTAACTAGTATCCAAAATAGAATTGCAAATAATAGAATTTGTAATCTACAAAATAGAATTGCAAATAATAATAACTCACGCATAAATCCTTCCATATCAAGTCTTTTTTCCCCTGAGGAACTTTATGCCAATTATCATACTTAACACCACAATGGCTCCGAGTGGTACACCCAAGATAGTTTACAAAATTATTGCGGTTCACTCCAATTGCATTTCCTCCATTATCAAACTCCACAACCAATTTGGATCCACTGCCACTTAGCGCTATTAACTTCTTCAACGGAGTGATGCCCCTTTTCTTGTTAAGTGTTTGGTGCTGCGCATCAAGTTGCTCCAGTGCTTCAGTGGGTACATGTGCATCATCAACCTAAAATTTGACAAATATAAACAAACTGAATTAGCCCAATATAGAAATATAGGATATGTGACATAACTAGAAGATAATGAATTTTATAGAAATATAGGATATGTTTTTAGAACTTACATTGGTATCCTCGCCATGCTCGTCATGGACAACATGCTCATCATGGACTTCATGCTCATCATGGACATCATGCTCATCATGGTCAGCCATCTGAAAATGTCATTAAAAAGGCAAACATTTAGCATTTGTATTAACTAGAAAAAGGCAAACATTTAGCATTTGTATAAACATACATGTCTCTAAAATTGTGATCTTTTATCAATTAACAATCCTTCATTGTAATATCCGCACACATATAAGTCATCATTAGCTTCAATATTTTGTGGAGTTGGCAACCCAACTGAGAATGGACTGGAGTCATCATACTTATCATAGTACTCTTCTTCATCTATAGGATCTTCAATGAACTGTCTTTTACCATGAAGAACAACCGACCATTTATCATTTGCAGGATCATCGATATAGAATATTTGTTTTGCCTGTGATGCCAATATGAATGGTTCACCCTTCTCGCCAATCTTTTCAAAGTTCACCAAAGTGAAACCCAATTCATCCACTATAACTCCTTTGGTGTTATCAACCCAATTACATTTAAAGAGCGGAATTTTGAAATCTATGTAGTCAAACTGCCAAATGTCTTCAATGACACCGTAATATGACATTTTAGCTTCATGTGGACTCTTATCCTTTGCACTTGCAAAGTACATAGTCGACGCTTGAAGAGGGACCCCACTATTTTGGACGACACTCTTATCATCTTGGCGCTTTGTGTAATATGTGAATCCATTAATGTCAAACCCTTCATAAGACATAACATTCGGTTTTGGTTTAAAGGTGAGGCATTTGATAGTTTCTGTAATATCATTTGGTGTTTGAGATAGTTGATGTAAGACTTTATCTTCAAACCACTTAGTAAAAGTCTTATTATGCTCTCTAGCAAGCCACATTGAACTTGCTCGAGGATGTTGTCTCTTTATGAAATTGGTATGTTCCTCGATATAAACACTCACTTCGTCCATATTGTGTAAAATATACAAGTGAGCTTGTTCCAACTGCTCACGGCTGATTACTTTCACCCGTGATCCCAAAATTCCTTTGCCCTCCTCAATATTCTTGTCATTATCAGGAGTGTCATTACCACTGAGAAAGTCATTGCAAAAATCCATAACCTCTCTCACCACATAACCTTCAATAATACTCCCTTCAGGCTGATAACGGTTTCGAACATCACCTTTAAAACCGCTCATGTATCGTTCAAAGGGATACATCCAATGCAAGAAAATTGGTCCCAACATTTTCACTTCCCTAGTCAAGTGGACAACAAGATGTACCATGATATCAAAGAAAGAAGGAGTGAAATACATCTCAAGCTAACATAGGGTAACAACCACTTCTCTTTGCAAATTATCGAGAGTATCAGGGTCAATAACTTTGCTGCATAGACTGTTGAAAAAGAAACAAAGTCTGGTAATTGCAAACCTTATATGCTTTGGAAATATAGATCGAATTGCCACGGGCAATATTTGTTGCATTAGAGTGTGACAATCATGAGATTTAAGACCTATCAACTTTAGATCTTTCATTGATACCAATCTACGGATGTTAGATGAGTAACCATGTGGCACCTTAACATTTACCAAGCATTCACAAAAAGTTTTCTTCTCCTTTCTAGACAACGTGTAACAAGCGGGAGGTAAGTATGTTCTTTTATTACCCATTTCACGTAATTCTATTAATTCTGACCTTATTCCCATTTCACGTAGGTCCAGTCTGGATTTTATCCCATCTTTAGTCTTACCTGGTATATTTAACAGAGTACCAATGATGCTATCACAGACATTTTTCTCAACGTGCATTACATCGATACAATGGATGACTGTCAAAAAACTCCAATAAGGACGATCCCAAAATATTGACTTCTTCTTGAATGAAGAATTGTCACTCCGTGTGGCCATACTACATTGTGATTTCTTACCAAATTCATTGACAATGTCTTTTACTCTTTCATAAACAACATCCCCTGGTATAGGTTTAGGTGCACTTCATTCATCATTCCATCCATTGAATGCTTTGCGCTTCCTACGATACAGATGGAATTTTGAAAGAAACCTTCGATGACCAAGATATACAGTCTTGCCGCCATGTTTTAGTCTTATTGAATCAGTGTTTTCTTCACATATAGGACACGCTTTAGCTCCTTTGACACTATATCCAGACAAATTCCCATATGCTGGAAAGTCATTAATAGTGCAAAATAACATAGCGTGCAAACGAAATGTCTCTCTTGCTGAAGCATCATAGGTCATCACACCTTCAGCCCAAAGTTTCTTTAAGTCATCAATCAAAGGTTCAAGATAAACATCGATATCATTTCCGGGTTGTTTAGGGCCCGATATCAACAATGACAACATAACGTACTTATTTTTCATACACATCTAGGGAGGAAGATTGTATATAACAAACATGACTGGCCAAGTTCTATGTTGGTTGCTCTATGTCCCGTACGGATTCATCCCATCTGTACAAAGCCCAAGTCTTAGATTTCTATCTTCTTCACCAAATTTGGGGTACAATAGATCAATCTTCTTCCACTGTGGGGAATCAGACGCATGTCGTAGGATCCCATCATTATTTTTCTTAATATCTGCATGACACCTCAAATTCTTCGCATCTTTCGGATTTGCAAACATGCGTTGAAACTGTGATATTATAGGTAGATACCATAACACCTTGGCAGGAGAACCAGTTTTGGACTCCCCCAAAGTCGTTAATTTATACCGTGACGCACCACATTTTGGAAAATCTTTCAAATCTACATAGTCCTTTTGAAATAATACACAATCATTCAGGCATGCATGTATCTTCTTGGCCTCCATTCCCATTGGCCATAACATTTTCTTTACCTGGTATGTTGAGATTGGCAGCTCGTTTCCGTCAGGAAGCATTTCTTTTAACAAAGTCAACAATGAAGTGAAGCTTTTGTCGCTCCATCTATTGTTAGCTTTCAACTTATACAATCTCAACACGGCAATAAGCTTCGTAAACTTAGCACAGCCTGTGTATAACGGTATCTCAGCATCATGCACAATGTTTCTAAAGATAGGAGGTGGATCGGTGTGCTCTACCCTACAACTATCCAACACCACATCAACGATGTCTGCTGGAACTGGTTCGTTCACATTTACGTCATCGGAGGCAATTTCTTCTTCAGCCCAAGCACTGCTATCGACATCTACTGGTTTCGATTTTGAAATCTCTCCATGCCAGTGCCATTCTGTATAGCCTTGTACAATCCCATTGCACATGACATGACTTTTGATTTCCTCACCAGTGTTGACTTTCAAGTTGTTACCGCAATGCCTACATGGACAGTAGAACCTATCTGTAGGTTTTTTCCTATGTTCCTCGGCAAATCTAATAAACTGATCAAGACCAGATATAAACTCTGGGGTGCAATGATTACGAATGGACATCCACGATCTATCCATTCTATGATCAAAGAGAAAACAAGTATATATTAGGAAAAGATTAGGGTATACACTTACATCCTAAGTGTATAATGTGATGTCATTGTTATATATAATAAATGTGTACCACCTATCCCATCCTTGAACACCTAATATCACTAGTAAGTGTATAATGTGTATTGGGTTTTCAAGAAAATTTTGGCAGCATTTCCCCGTTGTTCTCTAAGTACATATGTACTTACAGAACAAACGGGGAAATGCTACCGAAATCTTCTCGAAAACCCAATACACATTATACACTTACATCCTAAGTGAGATTAGGTGTTCAAGAACAGTCCCAAACCGGGGACTATCCAAGATTTACTCCTAATGAGTCAATCTTGGACGGGTTTCTAGGCCAACAAACACATTTGATGTCATTCTTATATATAATAAATGTGTACCACCTATCCCATCCTTGAACACCTAATCTCACTAGTAAGTGTATAATGTGTATTGGGTTTTCAAGAAAATTTCGGTAGTATTTCCCCGTTGTTCTCTAAGTACATATGTACTTAGAGAACAAATAGGGAAATGCTACCGAAATTTTCTCGAAAACCCAATACACATTATACACTTACATCCTAAGTGAGATTAGGTGTTCAAGAACAGTCCCAAACCGGGGACTATCCAAGATTTACTCCTAATGAGTCAATCTTGGACGGGTTTCTAGGCCAACAAACACAATAATAGATATCTACAATGAAGTCGGACTCCATACAAATAGTATATAATTTAGTGATTGTTCATTCTAATTTATACCAATGTACAAGTAATATAAAGAACAATGATTGTTCACTTTCTAGGATCATACAAATAGTTTAATAATCACTAGGATCATACAAGTAGCAATGTTGATTAAGTCTATGTGATTAAAGATCAAGGAGTGTAATAAAATAGGATTTACCTCTGTTTGGGTGAGACGGAGGGTAGGAGAGTAGGCAGGCAAGCAGGCAGGTGAGCAGGCGACAGTCAGGGAGACGGCGGGCAGCAGCAGATGATCAATTAATTCATGAAACAATACATAAATATATACAAATCAGTACATAAATAAACACAAATCAGTAACTAACTTAATTTAAAAAAAATACATAGCAACATTGTGCCTTGGCGTAGCCCAGGCATCCTAGAGGCCTAACTAGGCTGGGCGCCTGGGCAAACCCTAGGTGAACGCCTGGCCGCCTAGGTGCCTGGGTGCCTCCTGGGTAGGTCGGCAGGTACCTGCTTGAGAACAAGGCTGGAGGCAAGGAAGAAGACGGCGGCGCAGGGCAGGCGCGGCGAGCTCCAGGAAGAAGACAGCGGCGGCGGTCGGAGCCAAGGAAGAAGACAACTGGCGGCGGTGCCCAGGCAGGGAGGAAGCGGCGGCGGCGCAAGGAGCAGGGAGGAAGGAGCGGGCGGAGGCGGCACAAGGAGGAAGACAGCGGGAGGCGGCGGCAACGCAGAGCAGCAGCACGGATCGTCGGCGGTGAGCGAGAAGCAGCAGGCGACGATTTTGGGAGAGAGGCGACGAGCTAGCGCACAGAATCGATGAAACAAGAAGAAAGGGGGAAGATTCGGGTGATCGGGCCTCTATTAAGTTGGGCAACGACGTCGGTTATATAATATAACCGACGCCTATTATATTCAGCGTCGGTTGATAGTAAAAAAATTACCCCAAATTAGTTGGCGGGAACTATTATCAGCGTCGGTTATCCAAGGATAACCGACACCTAAAGTGGAAATTTTTGCGCAAAATTTCATTTTAAATAGGGGTAGGTGAATAGTTAAAAAACCGACGTTGTATGTGGCCCAAATTTTTTTCGCTCAAAAATTGGATTTTGCGGGCGCTTTTAGGCGTCGGTTGGTAATAGTAAGCCGACGCTGAATACAAAGCGGTACCCGTGTCTGGCTAGTCTTCGAATATAGACGTCAGTTTGCCTAAATAACCGACGCCTGATATTATAGGCGTCGGTTTCCTTAATAACTGACGCCTAGAAAAGCGACACTGAATGCTATTAATGTAGTAGTGTTTGCTACCTGGACCTGGTCTGCCATTTTCTCCCTTTCTTTCTTGTTCTTTTGTTTCTCTCCGCACGTCAGTTCCTCCGTCCGCCTGTACAAGCGTCGGCGCACGACTGGAGCTCTGGCAAGAAACATGCCATCTCCTCCTCCCATGCATCAGTCTCATCCAAGGCAAGTGGTCCTTCTCCGTAGCGCAACATCATAGAGTTATAACTCTGGCATCTCCTCACGGCCTGGGAGCCCAACGCTCCATTCTCCCATTCTCACACGATGAGGAGTTTGCGTTCTCCTCTCCTTCATCCAGTGAGTGTCACCGTTCGTGGACCTCCGGTGACCAAGAAAGTGACACCGCCTCCTACTCTCTGATGTACTGCTCTTGATGCCTCCGTGTGTTGCCTCTAGGAAAATGGCCGCCACCGTGATGCTCCAGTTCTCGGCATGCAAATCAGTCATTGGCTTCTTTGCTCAGTGTCATATGGAACTAGGACCCGTTGAAGTCCTCTGTGCCAGCCTCTTCCCCTCAGCGCAAAACATCACATATGCAAGGCTACTCGTCATTAGATCCTTCCACTCATGGTGGTAGCCAAAGTAGAGAGGAAGCTCAGGATACCAGCTCCAACCGCCGCCTCCTCCTGTGGTCTTCATGTGCAAAAGACTCATCAGCTACTTCGCCACATCAAGGTCTATGTATACCCTTGTACGGTTGGCTTGACCTCGAGCTTTGTTTTCCTTCTTTATCCTCCTCTAGTTCGCTCGATGTACCTCCTCACTAGTTTGCTCGATGCGGAGGAGAAGCAACTTGCTACATAGGAGAAACAACGAGAAATGGGGGGACTCACTCTCTCTGTATACTTCACCAAAAGCTAGGCTATCTAGGCCAGTACAGAAGTGCTCAATAAGGTGAGGCCAACCGCCCAGTCTCCCGCTCCATTCGTCCCATGATCAGGGATCGTGACAGTGTAGACTGTCATTGGATTCCTTGCTCCATGCTCCATGATCTTGAACGGTTTCAAGGTAGTGGATAGCCATCTATCCGTCCAAAACGAGCCATCCAATAGTCTCCAGGATGCCACGGTATTAGTCCTTGACTTCACAACCAGCTGAGTGTGTAACAGTGCCCAACATATGCTAAGGTATTAAAATTTGGCCCAACAACAATCAATAATGCCCATTATTTCACAAAGATCAACCTAAATAACTCCCTCTAGGATACTCCAATTGCCACCAAATTTTAACCATAGCTTCCTTACCTCTCGATATACCTTCTACACAAATGTTGTGACAAAACTCATCTATTAGGTCATCCAACTAAATACTTCGAAAATACATAAATTTAAAGAACTTAATCATAATATACTTATCGTTTACCATCCAAACTTTGACAAATCACTTGGAACTCCCAAAATAACTCAACATGCATGAAATCACTTATGTCCTTGATGTTTACGGATTCTAAAAATCCACTCCATCACACCTTTCCATGATGAGACCTTGAGATACAGTTATCTCCCACCTGGAACTCTAAAGGTCGTCAGTGACTATCTACATACGATTTTTGTCTGTCATGTGCCGCTTTCAATTGTTGTTGTATCACTTTGATCTTTTCTGTTGTCTGCTGCACTAACTCAGTACCCAAAAGCTGATATTCGCCTGACTAATGCCAGCATAAAGTAGATCTGCGCTTCCTGCCATATAAAGCCTCATAAGGAGCCATGTCGATGCTCCTTTGGTAACTATTGTTGTAGGCGAACTCTATCAAATTGAGATGCACATCCCAACTTCTTAGGAACTGCAAAACATAAGCTCCGAGAAGATCCTCTAAAATCTAAATAGTCCTTTCAGATTGTCCATCTATCTGCGGGTGGAAAGCAGTACTAAACCTCAACTGTGTTCCCAATGCTTGGTGCAATTTTTCCCAAAAATGACTTGTGAACTGGGGTCCTCTGTCAGAGACTATCGTTGTGGGCACACCGTGCAAACGCACTATCTCATCTACATACACATGAGCAAGCTTCTCTATGATATATGTTGTCTTGATAGGTATGAAATGGGCAAACGTTGTCAATCTGTCTACTATCACCCAGATGGAATCATGATTCTTAGTTGTCCTCAGCAGACCAACTATAAAATACATGGTTATATGATCCCATTTCCACTGCAGTATCAGCATGGGTTGCAACGTACATGTCAGCTTCTGATGCTCAGCCTTAACTTGCTGGCATACCACACACATTGCCACAAACTCGGCTACATCCTTCTTCAGGCCAGGCCACCAATACAGATCTTTCAGATTATGATACATCTTGGTGACACCTGGATGCATGGCATACATCGATGTGTGTGCTTCCTTGAGTCTAACCTCCTCAAATTATCAACATCGGGGACCACCATCCTACCATGATAGCAAACTAGTCCATCCTCGGACTCATGGAACCCATCACGCTTTTCACTGCCAAACTCTAATCTTATCAACTGAACTGAAGCATCTTCCTGTTGTGTGTCTTTGATCTGTTGTCTCAATGTAGGGTTTACTTGCATCTGTGCCAACATCCCTGCTAACAAGGAAACTTCTAACTTTACATTCATCTATCGCAAAGCGACAAACATATCCTGCCTATTGCATACCATGGAACTCCACTATGCCTTCCTCGTAGAGCGAGAAGAAGAAGACTTTCTGCTAAGCGCATCAGCTACCATGTTCGCCTTACCAGGATGATACTCAATGGTAATCATAATCATTGATCAGCTCCATTCAGTGACGCTGTCGCATGTTCAACTTACTCTGTGAGAAGATGTACTTCAAGTTCTTATGATCTGTTAAGATCTGACACATTTCCCCATAAAGATAGTGTCTCCAAATCTTTAATGCATGGACCACCGCTGCCAGCTCCAAATCATGTGTCAGATAGTTCTCCTCATGTTTCTTAAGATGTTGTAAAGCAAAACAAACCACATGATCTTCCTGCGTCAGCCACATCCTAGGCCTTTCTTGGAAGAATCGCAGAAAACAACATAGCCTTTCCTAGGCTATGGCAGCACCAATACTGGAGCACTAGTCAACTTCTCCTTCAAACCTTGCTGACAACGATCATTCCAAATAAAACGTACATCCTTCCTGGTAAACTTTGTTAACAGTGACACGATTACACTGAAGTTACTTATAAACCTCCGGTCGTATCCTGCTAAACCTAGAAAACTACGAACTTCAGTCGGCATCTTCTGTTGCTCCCAATCTGTAACTAACTCCATCTTCTTAGGGTCCACTCTGACTCCTTATGCAGATATCACATGACCCATGAAAGTCACTTCTTTCAACCAGAACTCGCACTTGCTAAACTTGGCATACAACTAATGTTGGCATAGAAGAGTCAACGCTTGTCGAAGATGTTGTTCATGCTCTTGACTGTCTAGACTATAGATTAGGATGTCATCTATAAAAACTACAACAAACTAATCTAGGAACGGACATAACACTCTGTTCATCAGATCCATGAAAGCATCAGGTGCATTGGTTAGTCTGAATGGCATAACCACGAACTCAAAGTGACCATACGTCATCCTAATACTTGACTTTGGTATGTCCTCATTCTTAATTCTTAACTGATGATATCCATACCGTAGATCGATCTTTGAGAACACTGTAGCGCCACACAACTGATCAAATAGATCGTCTATCCTTGGTAACGGGTACTTTTTCTTGATTGTAACTTTGTTCAACTGCTGGTAATCTATGCACAAACGCATCGATCCATCCTTCATTTTACGAATAGGAATGGAGCACCCCACGGTGAAGTGCTCAATCTAATGAAACCTTTATCCAGCAACTCCTGTAACTAATTCAACTCTACCATCTCAGTTGGAGCCATCCTATATGGCGTCTGAGCAACTGGTTGTGTTCCTGGCACCAGATTGATCTCAAAGTCAACCTCTCGAGGTGGGGGAACACTGGGGAACTCATCGAGAAACACATCTGCAAACTCTCGGATAATAGGGACTTCCTCAAGGCTAGGACCTTTTGCCTTGGTATCCACAACGTGAGCTAAAAATGCCTTACAGCCTTGCTGCAGCAACTTCTTTTCCACCATAGCTGATACTAAACATGTCGGAAGGATCTTTCTATCTCCCTTGAAGATCCACTTCTCACCACCATCAACAAACACTGCTTGCTTGGAACTACAGTCCAACACAACACTATACTTGTCTAAGGTATCCATCCCAAGGATCACATCGAATCCATGCATATCAAGTGGTATAAGATCCACTTGTATATTGTTTCTTGAAAAAGATAAAATACAAGATGGACATACCTCTTGAAGCATCGAGGAGCCATCAAGAGGGGTTTCTAACAACAAGCTATCTTTCTTATAGCTAACAAGTAAAAGACAGCTATCAAGCATACTACGTGTGATAAAGAGTGTGTAGCACTCGAGTCAACCAGAACAAATATAAAGCAAGAAGAAGACAAATTAGAATGAAATAACTCCATCTGACATGCCACCACTCGTGGGTTGACTATCGCCTCTGGCTGACTCATAGCATAGAATCGAGTTGTTGCTTGTTGTCCACGTCCTCTGCTTCCTTGAGTAGACGATCCCGCCTGCGATGCTTGACCATGTCTGCACCCTCGGTAACCACTAGACTGCTATCTATCTAACCCTTGTTGATTCTGTCTCAGCTTCTGCGTCACTTCGACATCTTTCCTTGGGCAATTCGACCTCAAATGCTCAGTCTGTCCACAGAGATTGCATGACCTATCCTCAAACTATGGCCTAGATGGCCCTGTCACTGCTACTGAAGTTGTTCAGTAAGCTTTAGATGGCAAAAATCCATGCCCTCATCCCTTACTCGGAGACCACTGTGATGGTGCACCAGAACCTTGCCTCACAAAAGGCGCAGAAAACCTTGACTTCTTGTGGCTATCAAACCTCTATTTTTGAAACAGAGTAGGCATTTTCTTGGTCATAGTTTCTCTCTTCTCTCGGACTGACTATTCAATCCTCCGGATAGACTCCAAAAATGTGGCAAACCACTCTCGGTTCTCCAAGGCAGCAGTAGGTGTCGACATCTCGACACTCAAACCTTTCTCAAACCGCCTGATTCTCTCATCATCTATCGTCGCCATGTGAGGGAAAACCTCAACAGGTCCATAAACTTAGCTTCATACTTGGTGATGGTCAGTGATCCTTGGCGCAGACGCTCATATTGGTTGATCTTCTTATCCAGATACGTCTTCGGGAAGTATCGGCTGACAAACTCCCAGCGGAAAACATCCCAGCAGATCACCTCACTGGGTTGCTTCTCCTCCTCGATGGCCCACCAGTGGCCAGCACTACCCTTCAGAAGGTAGGCAACGTGCTTAACTCCGTCTGCTTCGGGGATGTCGAGGATCTAGAATGCCTTCTCTAGACCTGTAAGCCACAGATCTGCATCCGCTGGATCAGTCGTTCCATCATAATATGAAGCTCTGACTCGACAAAGCCACTCAAAAGTCTTCCCAATACCCAAAAATTCACCATGGTGGATAGATCATCATTGGACCATCATAGTGATATTGGCGGAGGCACTGGTAATCTATCCACAATGTGATCCATTTTAGCCGTTAACTGCCCTATAAGCTACTGATAGGCAGGCTTTTTAAGAATGTCTGGGTCAAGTTGGGGGACCTCAGGCACCTGATCTTCATGTGTCTGCACTCGTGCTCCATCAACAGATGCAGCATCACTACTCTCAGCAGCATGTTCTTCATGGTTTCCATACATCTTTAAGCTTTATCTTCCGCTGAGGGTAGAAGGTTACTATAAGAAAATCAGGAATACTCACAAGAATAGACACAAACCTAGTCCTAGATCCCTATAGACTCAGCGAACCTAGAGCTCTGATACCAAACTTGTGGCGCCACATCCCTCTATCACACAGACAATAGAATGTCACAAAAAACATGTGAAAACACCATAAACCACATATTCCGAAAAGATGGGTTAATTAAAGTCGATTGCAGAATGTAGATAACTAAAGAAACTATTACATACAGATCCTCATCTTGCATGGAAACATGTTATATAAATATTTACAAGCCTTGATATATGTCCACAACTTATAGGAGCCAGCTTTCCTGTCAGTATAAGAGTTCATCACCTCTTGATACATACATAACGGGCCACATCAGGCCAACAACATGATATGCAAAACTACATCAGCTAAACATCGTAAAATAGCGTCAAAACACCTCTGAGGACCTAAGAGTACAGGGATGACTCTAGGACTCTACTACAAAACAACCAAAACAGCAGCATGTCCATCTCTTGCCTCCTACTGCTCTTCTTGCTACTCGACCGCAACCTCACGACCACCACCGTGTCTAGCACGATCACCTAAAAAGGTTGTAAGCCAATGGGGTGTGGCACACAGTCTCAGCGAGAAACATAACTCCCCATTGAAACTATAAAACTTCAAGAAAAGTAGGTAAAGTAGATAACTGATATCATCAGATCATAAGAGAAACATCCTGAGCAGAACTTATTTTATGAACAATCTTACCAGATATCCAAGAGGCATATAACTAAGTATTTATTTACGGAACATGATTGACAAGATAAGCTTTATAAGAACTTATCACAAAATATAAGGATCATATAAATAACTGCAAGGTATAACTAGATCAGTTATATAAGCAAGGCCTCACTCAATGTCCCGTGTTTTGCCTTAAGCAATATATTCCATACGGCTGGATTACGACTTATTATGCCCTAAGTAAGTGAGCCATCCCACGCAAATCCAACCTTTGGCTGCAAAGCCCAAAACTGGTGTCATACAAGGTCAGTGGGAGAGCCAGACTCCATGACCTCACCTCTTTGTGGTTAATGTACGAAAACCAAAGCAGGACCGCAGTCTCTTGCTTGAGTGGCCTCAATCTTAGGGTCAGCTCTGCAGGCTACCCTTCTATAATACTGAGCCATGGGCCTATTCACCATGCTCTATAATCACCGAGCCATGGGCTTGTTCACCATGCTCTATACACAACTATAGTTGTACTCAAATCCTCCTACTTTCGGCTAGGAGAAAACCCTGCATATTCAACAATATGCGCTCCAGGTAATCCCGCAGGATAAACCTGTTTCACCATCACCAATTACTGATGATGATGGATCTATGGCCAGGGCAAACTACATGATTTGTTCCATTGTAATTAATTAGTATATTTTAAGTGGATTGTTGTGGCAACCAAGTTGTAAAACATAAACAACATTGAGTTACATTAATACTGTCATTATCACATCATCATGGGATCTCAATCCCTCATTATAAAATGCCACTTCCTCTCAAGGCTTACATCATCACCATAGGATAGCAATCCCTTATCTCAGCATCAGAGGATAACACCTCAACTAGGCACTCAGCCTTTTATAGGTCAACAAAACTTTTCACATCATATGGGTGATACATGTTATCTCATCAACGAGGATTATCATCATTCAGTGTTATTCAAATACATAAACCTCATAGCTCTTACCTGGCTATGAATCCATCTGATACACCTGCATGGTTAGTATGCATATCAAGAGAGATAACATAAATCACCAACCATAGATCTTTATGATTATCATGGTATTAGGGTTGAAGGCACATGACTGGATCAACATCCATGATTATCACTACATGAAGAAAAAAGTTGTATCTTGTACACAAATTACATTATTGTTATCAGACCATGAGCATCCACTATGCCCTTATCCCATGAGCATGATCATTATCAAGGAATACATCCCTAAGGATTACACAACCTTAGCCTAGCCATACATCATTGGTCACAACCTTTCATCCATAACCCATCATCCACAAGGTACAAGAACGTAACTACTAGGGTTTCCCGAGTTAAGCATAACCCTCACAAAAGGTACTGTCTTCCCTCACTAGAGATGTGGCAGGCAACACCATCCCTCACCCAAAGGGGTAACATGCAGGATCATAACCCTCATTAAAACTCTAACGGCTAGGGCTCTTAGCCACACATATCGACCATCCTAGTCGTGCACCCATTAACCAAGGATATCGTGCAACCAGGGCTAGTGTTGTGTCATGCAACCTGATCCAAGAGTATGTATTGTGCACCCAAAGAGCAAGGTGGGTGTATCGGGAAACTAGATGCGTCGGTCAAGACCCTGTCGCCCATTAGGGTTAGGGTTCATATCAGGAAGCTATCTTCACTATATCGGCCAAGGTCACACCGCCCAAGCTCAACATTGTATCTCCCAGCAAGCCCACTACAATAAATGACACCAAGGAATTGCGAGATGTCCTATCATCCAACTAGGTTAAGTACAACATCTCGGTCACCACTAAGGCACCTAACTAGGGTCCACCACCCAAACACCGTATCGGGAAACACCAAACCACCCTATGTCACCCAAGGCACAAAATAGAGGTAACCACTCCCAAAACCATCTCGGGAAACAAAGCCAACAGAACTCAACTGAACATATCGTCCAAGACACAACCCTAGAATAGGGGTATCGTGCAAAGCAAAAGGTCCACATTGGTTGGTCATCTTCAACCTGAAGACCAACATCATCAAACCCTAAAAGAACATGAGAGTTAGATCACCTCTCAACAACCAAGAGAGAGGGGTATTGCACAACCTCCATCACATATCGGGCATCAAGGTAGGTCATCCATATCGGGCAACCCTTCAACCTCAACTAGGTCATCAACAACCAAAGGCTCACCTCTCAAATCCATGGTGAGAGAAGGGTGTTGTCCAAGCAACTAGAGTATAGACTCACCTCTCAATGACTAAGAAAGAGAGGGGTTTTTCCTACACCACTAGATCTCAAGCTCACTTCTTAAAACCAAGGAGAGAGAGTGGTATTGCCCCAAAGGAAACCCTAAACCATAGGTTCAGCCAACAAAGTCCAAGGTCACACAAATATCAACATCACAACCACTATGTCCAACAAGATTAAAGGTACAAACTTGAGCAAGAAACATATCCAACAAGATGCAAGGCCGATCAAGATCATATATGAACATGCAACATAAAAGAAAGTAGTATAGCTAGGGTTAGGAGTTATGTAACCCGCCTAAAGCAAGCTCCTCAAGCTCTAAAGCTCCAAGAACCAAGCTTTAAGCTCTTAGCTCCAAAGAACCCCACCAAGGAAGAAAGACCCTTCTAGGGTTTGGCCACCAACTAGAGGAAGAAGAAGAAGAAAGACTCCACCAAGGAGATTGGCCACCAAGCTTGCTCTAGTAAGGGAAGGTGTATCAACCACCAAAGGAGAATGGACCAACTAAAGGAACTAAAGAGCTAAGCAACTAAAGAGAGGGTTGTATATATACAAGAGGGTCTATGGGGCACCCACCTTGGTGTTGCTCCACATGTGCACATCCAAGGAACCACTTGTCCGAAGCCATGCCACCCTACTAAACCACATGCTCATGTCATGCCACCAACTAACAAAGGATCGACCACTTGTCCAAGGTATGGTGACAAAAACTAGGCAAGGTCAAAGTGGTCACCCTGGGCGATACAACCCACTGGGCGACACGCTCCAGCTGGGCGACACAGGTCACCAAGGTGCTCTTGCATGACACAAGGCCTCAAAAAGGAAAAGAAAAGCAAAGCATAGCCCAACAAAGCTCAACAAGGCCCAAAACTACTCAAGCAACAAGCCCAACTCATCCTCTCAACCCTAGACGATGCAAGGAGAGAGGAAACATCTCTCAAGGTGACAAACTTGCACATCAACCCTAAAACTTAAATAATTTGCAAGTTGCACCTCCAACTCTCAACAAAGCAACTAAACCCTAATCACAACCTCAGGTGATTAGCAAGCTTCAAAACATACGGTTTAGGAAAAGTAAATAGTGTAAACCCAAAATGAAGGTCAGGATCCTTACAAGTATAGTGCCAATTTTGGTTAGAATTGATCTCTCATAGAGGTTTCTTTTTTATTTGGGAAAGAAGTGACATAAATACCTTATATTTCCTAAATAAATCTCACTGCAACTAAGTAGAACTATGTTCCAACTGCCTTATTTAGTGTGGATTGTCATGTGGTCTCTTCACAAGGAGTTCGACCGGGTCAGACACAGATCTGGATTCAACCGTGACTCTAGAAGTTGTCTCCTTCTTCCGTTGGGACTCCCCAGCCTGACATGAGTTCAAATGT
The DNA here is from genome assembly GCA_963693085.1 of Alisma plantago-aquatica. Classification (NCBI taxonomy): domain Eukaryota; kingdom Viridiplantae; phylum Streptophyta; class Magnoliopsida; order Alismatales; family Alismataceae; genus Alisma; species Alisma plantago-aquatica. The sequence continues at coordinate 1,037,922,296 of OY856412.1, forward strand.
TTCCTCCATGACGTCTGTGCCATAATATCTCTCTATAGAACACCCAGATGAGAAACAAACGTCCTAGCACCTTCGGCACATCTAGGCGAATGCAAAGACCCCTAATTTGATTGGGTTTTGTCACCCCTCTTCGCCTTTATTGCCACGGGACGTTGCCCTACAAATATTGGCCTCAAAATTGTTCCCTGGAATGATAGAATTCAACCCTGATACTAATCTTTTCCCTTCGACCAATCTACATAGCCTGGGCTATATAAGGGGTTATGCACCCAGTGCAAGGTTGGCTTTGACTTCGTAAGGATCTGCTCGATTCCAGGATCACCTCTCTATGCTGAATTCTACCAGTGTCATCATCCTTCACCCTCTTCATTTTGCTGCTTCTGCCGTCGAAAAGACCCCCACTGTCATCCCTTCTCTAGCCAAGATTTTGGGAAATATAAGGCACCAATGAGTTTGTAGTGTTAAGACAGAGATGCTGGTGCACCAAGATCTCACTTTGAGAGTTGGAGGCCCAAAGTCAACATATATGTTGACTTGCTCGAGACACCTGCTCGTGAAGAAGGCAGAACATAATACACTACAAGAAACAAAGGCATTAACGACCAAATTAGCGACAACATGATTTGTTTGTAGTAATTGTAACCATAATCGCGACCACACATTTTTACGGTCGATATTAGTATGATTAATAACGGCCAAATATATTAGTCGTCATAAATGTGGTGTCTATTTCATCGCTAAAATACATATATGTCATTTTATTACTCCAACATTTCTTAAAGCCCCTTTATGTATTTATGTTTGACAAATTAGAAGTTTATGTATGTATATTTGACACATTGAAAGAAAAAAAACGAATATGACCACTCCCTCCCGCCCCAGCCCCCCGCCAACGCCACACCCCCCGCGCTACCAGGAACTGACGCCCAATCCCTGTGGCGGCAAAGACCACTCCGGCCCCGACTCCCACATTCTCCCACTCCACTGATAATTCCCACGCCTACCAACCCACGAGAAGAGAGATCCTTGGCTCTCTACGCAGTGACTAACGATCCAACTGATTTCACACTAGGTCGATTGCCTGCTATCTCCCAAGCTCTCCTCTTTGGCAATGATGATCAGGTCGATCTAGTACTTCTGGCGGCCGATCAAGGGTGACCTAGAGCAGCGCGCCAGGAATCACATCGAAACCAGGAATCACGAGTAACAGAACCCCGATCTAGAACCAGATGCGAGTGTCAACCTAGCTAGGAACTGGTGATTGATCTACAGGAGGAACAACAAGGTATGCAGCCGCCGTTCTACTCCACTCCCACAGTCATGTCTTCTGAACTCATCTATTCCCTACTTCTTCTATTTCTCTCTACTCCATGCAGTAACATCATGTGGCCCTGGGTGAACCAAGGTAGGATAAAGGACCGTAGACCCAAAGGCAAGAGGTGATCTCTACGGACCCAAGACTATCGAAGTGATGTTTGCTTCAAAAGATGCAGGAGGGTATGCGATTTTCTCCCTTTCTATGTGGGTCACCTATAGCTTCAGAATGTCTCCTCTAGCTCCATGAGGTAGGGTACCATGTTGAATTTGAGCTTTTCCTACCACTCAGCAAATCAAGAGCTGAGAAGACCGTAATTAGATTTGAAGATCACCTTCCTTTGAATCTGTGCACAAATAGTCACTTTATTTATGGCTTACATAGAACCACATTCACCTTGTACCATCCCTCCATGACCGTCCAGGGAGGGAAACCTACTTGGAAGAACCCCCACTGCTGACAGCACAACATACAAACTCAAAAATATTGGTAGGATTTCTGTAAAGTCTATGAAAATGCATTAGAATTATATGCTGTTAAATATCATTTTACTAACTTGTAATGATGGATTAGTTAGGAGTCATAAGATCTCAAATCAAAGAAAAACTAATATCACATTTAATTTATACGACACAAATGGTAGTTTGCAATTTATTAATGCACACAATGTAACTACTTCTGTTTAGGGATAAAACATATAAACGATGCGCAGGGAAACATTATTTTTAAAGCTCATATGCATGAGCTTTGCATTATATTTTTTATGAAAGTGGATATAGATAACAACCTTGATCGCCCTCTAACTATTTTGTTCCTAGTTAAGTAACCTCAAGTTGACAGTGTACTTATCCATATCGTGTGATAGCATGGGGGGTGGACTTGAAGAGGGCGATTAGGTTGTAGGAAAGAACCCTTTTATTTTTTATTGATCAATTCAACAAATTTCTTATTTAATTGATCCATTAAGAAAATTCCTACAATGATTTAATGTGTGAGTGAAAGACATAAAAAATTAAATATGTTTGAAGATATTGCTAGAAGATCAGGAAAGGGAGGATGTTGATACTTGTATCCCACTTCTAATGGCTGGTACATGGTTGAACTGACACACCGGTGGGTTGCTATTGGCCACATAGATGAATGGGGTGCTATGACTACACCGGATATGGTCCAACTATGGGTAAACCTATGAAAAATAAAGTTATCTCCAAAGATCAGACACTTTTGTGGCATGCTTGCAATTACTAACTACCCTCAAGAGACTCATCATTGGAGACACAATATTCCTAACGACACCTATGAGTTATGTGGTTGTGCTGAAGTAAGTACCACTAACGTCCTATTTGCTTGTACAGATGCAATAACATTATGGTTATCTCTTTCTGTTAGCACATCTTTTGCTAGTGTGCCTACTGAAGCTGGGTCAGATTTCTATAGTTGGCTGGGATCTGTAAAAATTGAGGACAAAATCATGAATATCAGTACCTTGTTCATCACCTTGCGGAAATGCAAAAGTGAGAAATTGACTAATGGTAAGATTGTCAACCTGTTAATCATGTTTCAGAATTAATCAGCTAGGTGGCGGGACATAAAGATGTTCTTACTGCTGTCCTTAGAACTAAGCCCTAAAGGACAAGCAGAAGTGACAACTGAGTGGATCTTCTTGAGGGTTGGGTCAAAGAATACTAATGCGACCATTCATAATGAAAAAATAGGGCTAGGCATCATATACACAGACAGTAAAGGGGTGAGTAATCTAATAGTTATAAGGAACTATTAATATGTATGTTGTTAGAGGCCCGTGTGAAGGCTCATGCGGTTGTACTTACCACTGAGATTGTTATGTCTAAAGGCTTCATACATCTCATCCTTAAACTAGATGTTGCAACATAATCTACCACATCAATGGCAAAGTTATAAGGCCCATTCCTATGATTTGCTACACAACCATCATAAACTCATTCCTAGTTTCATAAACATATCCTTTATCCCCGTTTTTAGAGATAGTAATACAAGAGCACACGATCATGTATATGCCAACCTTACAGTCATCTGGGCAGCCACCATTATGATATAATCTTCTTGTACTAATTGGTCCTAGACTTAAAGTCATGTAAACATTACGATGAATGATAATATTTACTTCAAAAGAAGTACCATATGACTACCAACACCAATGAGTGTTTTGCATAGTACTTGTATTGGATTCATTCTCTGTAGAATAAAGGTCAAGTATCACATGAACCAGCTACAAGACATGTTTCGTCACTGATGTCTTCTTTTAAATTGAAAATGATATTTGAATAATGCTAGAAGTTAATTAAGCCACAATTAGGGGAAGATGTTGGAATATGTTACACACAGATCTGAAATTCTATGAATGTGTATTTACCTAAATATAAAGTTTCGATGAAATGGTTAGAATGAATATCCACTTGCTTCTCTGACTCCTACATAGTGATGGCTAATATGTTGTCCTCTTGTCCATTTTAGTTTTAGCATTAGGATTTTTTGTCACTGGAAGAACATTATGTATGAAAAGTCACATAACGAGTTACATCAGTGAAATGGTTAGAGATAGTAACAACTATTGCATAATAAGGATGAACGACTTAGACATATGATAGAGTTAATTTATTCAGCCTTACACCAATACCCTAGGTGGTATTCAATCAGTGGGACAAATGCAAAATTATGTTACAACCATATTATGATGGAGTTAATTTATTCAACCAACTCTGAGTTAATAGCAACAGGTATATTGATGTTCAAATGTATTTTAGTGTTCTATGATTTTGTTGCACCTGATTTTTTTCCCTTTAATAAGTAGCAATATCTATTCCTGAAACATCATCAGAATGAAGATAAGCAGATTAATTAGATTTCAGTGGTTCTAGTTTGCGGGACTTTGATTCATGAAAATTATGTTACAACCTCGCCTCTACCTTACCATCAAATTCCTATCCGGGCAGTCCCATAGTTTTTCCATTTAAACTCATCTCGTTATGATTCTTCCAACCATGTTATTTATCGTCTTTATGGAGATGGGGCCCTACATAACTTTTTAACCTTTTTATCTCATACACATGTTGATTTTTATTCTTTATAAACATCTTGTGGATTTTTGGGTATAGCTCAATTCCTGTCTTTGTTGTCACTATCCATTCCTATGTTGTATTTTGTTGTTACGCGTATTACTCAATCTTTGAGCTTGTTTCTCTTTCTTATTTGAGAATAGAAAGACATGTACTTCCTAAATTTCTGCTGGTCCTCAATAATCGTGGAGCTGTTGTTATTTTTAATACAAAGGTTTTTAGTGTAAGTCTAGTCCCTGCTTGAAGGCTTCTTCCCATTTAAGCATTGTTTGAACAAGCTATCTATCTTCTTTTGCTGATTTAGTAAACGTTGGAGGTTTCTATATTGTTTTGATGACAGAGAAGCCAATATAGGCCTGATCCAAGAATTTATGAGACTATGGAGTTGCTGCCACCTTTCTTCTTTAGGTTGTGTCTAAACTTGGCTCAAGTAAAGGCCTTTGTTGGCTGAAATTCTGTTGTAGATCTCTTTACTTTTCTGTTTCTGACGAAGCCAATCTTTTTTATTGTTTGGTTTTAACTAAGATCCTAGCTATGAGCTTAGTGTAAATCTATATGGTTGAATTCTTCTTCCTTAATGAAGATTTTTTTTGCTTAATGAAGATTTTTTTTTCTTTCATGAATTGTTGTGATACCTTTTGTGAAACTTGAAGCAAGAACTTTCAAAGACCAACTATCATGCTTACTTATTAGACTTGCTAACCGAGCCAAAATAGAAAACATCAGCAGCATTGCTAGCATAATCTGGATGGATAATCTCAACCAATTTTAGCTTCTTGAGCAATGCAGATTTCAATTCCATCTTCTCCAACAATAGACTTTTAAGAGTACACAAAAGAAAAGTAATGGATAACATCATTTAGTAAATGAAGTGGCACTGAAAATGAGGTAGTAGAATGCTGGGAGAAGGTTGAGAATGTTCAAGTTGAATTTGCCAAGCTGTATGATCCAATGATTTGGGTGTTTACTAACAACACAATGGATAGATTTGGAACCTCGACAATATCACTAGTAATCATGAGTGCCATCTTAAATCTTATAGCATCATCACTTAAGGGCACATCTATAAAACTTGATGGCACACTTGCTAAACTATTTGCTGCTGGCATGTGTCTATTACTACTCAATTTCAATCTAATGCAATGTCTCTAAATTTGCTTTTAGCTTTTAAGCATGCTCATTCTTTGTTCTGTAATGCCTCTAGAGGTGCAGGCTCTAGGTTGTGGCTATCTTCTGTCTTTTCCACTTTGGTTAGCAAAGATTGTCAAGATGTCTCTCTGTCTTCCTTGATGTTGTTATACAAAAGCGCAAAAAAAATTGGTTTTAAACTTGCTTTCTTGTTTTGAGATCCACTTCAACTTAAATCACATTTTAGAAATGCATGTTCTTCTGGAGCATCACACATTCACATCAAATTTGAGATTTTTTTTTTACTCAAAAGCCATGTTGGCCATATAAAATTAGAACTTTGTTTGGGAGTGAGGGTGCGGGAGGTGTTCTTTGTTGGGAAAAGTGCTTTGATTTGTCCTCCCTCTTAAGTGTTTATTTCCAGACTATAGAGCGCGTGACTGAGTCTCCAGCAAGTACTATTTCTCTGGTCACCTGGTTCTGTTGAATTGTTCTCTTATTATATTATATCAGTTAGAATCAAGTAAATCCTAAGAATCTAAGATGATGGTCTCTTTCTTCTCAGAAGTGTATAAACAGTAAGCTAGACCGAACCCTGAGTATCCCAGGAAGCAACCATGGAGCTGATAGAGCTTCTGATTGCTTCATCCACGCCGGTTCTAGAAGTGATCATGGTGAATAACGTGGGATGCATTCTAGCGATCAGAAATCTAGACATCCTACAGGAAGTATATCAGCAATGTAAGTCGTCTTTTTTGGTTTATTTAATGACATACTATTTTCTTTGCTATTTGACTTGGTCTTAGTGAGATGTCTGATTTTGCTAATTAAATATGCAAGCAAGTGTTGTTTTGTGCATGAGCAGGTTGGTCTTAGTGAGATGTCTGATTTTCCCTGGCTGGGCAGTTCTAGGTAGCACCAGTGATTCACACTCTCGCATTTGGTGTAGAATCAGTCACCTTCCAGTGACAGGGATTAATAACCCGGTCCCCTGTACGACACAGTTTGCTTTATTATCAAGAAGACCACCGTGAGAAGGAGGTTGCGGGGTCTACAACTAGGGGATGCACAAGAACAATGTATTTACCTTATCGACAAAGATGATGACAACAATAAAAAGGCTATGCCTCATGGTTCTTCGACATATAGGCCGCATTTGGTTTGCAGGACTGGAAACAATTGGGATTTGACAAGGTATGGCATAAGAAGGTATTTGTGAAGGACAAGATTGTTGCTTTCCCATACTACATTTGGATGCACACAGGAAATAATTCAATGTTGTCTTTTTGTTTGACCGTCCTCTTGATGGATGTACTTCATTTATCAGATTGATCCACAAGAGCTTGAGGACCGTGAAGCCACAATCTGCCTCCTTGTTCCAGATTAGGCAAAACACAACTTTCGTTAATAGAATAGAATGCCACGGCGTTGATTCTGACATAGTTGCTGGTAGCTAGCAACATTGTTGGATATGAAGTATATTTGCAGAGACAAAACAGTGCGAACGCAAAATTAAGGTGGTTGACGAAAGTTTCGTGAATGTTGATAATGATTTTCTCCATAAATCTTTGTAATAGAATTTGGCTGACGCCCAATATGGTTTCCATTGCAGTGGCAAGTCAACTTGTGAGGTAGCGTGAGGCTAATCGGGAGGCAGCAAGAGTCGGCAACGATCGGGAAGATCGGGAGGCTGATCTTCTCGATCGTTGTCAACTCTTGCTGCCTCCCGATCGGGAAGATCAGAAGGATGGTCCGTTGATGCAGATGTTGACAAGGATAAAGTGGATGACAAAATCTCAGTTGAAGAAGAGGGTGTGGACGGAAGCATCGGCGACGAGACGACCATCTGTCTCGACTCCACCTGCAGTGGAAACGGCATGGGAGGAGGCCCCGTGGATAGAGCACACGCATAAGGTAACGGCTGACAGCACCATAGCATTCAATCAATCTGTGACCAGGAGAAGTCATGGATCTTTTTGATATCAGTTTCCATATTCAATTTGGGGTTTTCTATGCAGACCCATTCAATTTGGGGTTTTTGACTTATCCACATATATATCATTTTTTCTTATTCATTGTATTCATTATTCATTCCACATCAGGAAATTCTATCTAATTCCACATGATGAAAATTATTGCTGCCCATTGTGTCTTCCTTACTGCACTAATTTCACACATCAGGAAATTCTGATGATCCACCTTTGTATCTATAAAAAGGTTCTTACATCCATTGGGTAGATAATTTGTTGTTTCAAATATTCCACACCAAAGCTACATTAGGCTAACTGTCTTGTCTCATCAGTGCCAAACGCTTCCCTTTAGTAGAGTCTATTCCACACCAAATCATCAGATTGTACTAAAATTATGAAATAAAGTTCCAACGCTTCCCTTTAGTAGAGTCTAATCCGAATTTGAGGACTCTTAATTAAGTTGCTCCAATAATTACTAAACATATTTGTAATGCTCAAATTGGTATTTTGGAAACTTAAAATAGTAAACAATGACATAAAGTTGTGCATTGTTTATGTCTTGACTACTTTTTTTATAATAGCATCAGTAAGGCATTATTATCTTAATAGGGGGGAGAGAGAGTGTGTGTATATGTTTGTTTGTATTGTACACTTTCATGGGCACAAGTCTACACATACCTTAGGGTTATATACATACCTTTATGGTTCATCTTCAAAAGTAAGCCCTAAGACATGCATAAATATATCCAAGTTAAATTTTGTTAATTTATAACTTATAGTATTCCATGTATAAACAGAAAACAGTTCTAAAGTATAACAGACAGAGTCTCCACACAACAATTGAAGATTTTTTATTTTTTGGTCAATCAAGCGTGTAACAATATCCAAGTCTTCAACAAAGTAATGGCGATCGTTGTAATGGCGATCATTCAAATTAGCAGGTCTAAATTAGCCTAACCATTCAAAGATTTAATATTCAGTAAATTCTACCCTTATGAGCCTTACATTATATTAACAGTTCTAAATATAGATACTATGATCTTATATACTCTGATTATTAAAAAGTCTAATAATGACTGAATGTGATAAATTAAAAGGACAAACCAAGGAAAAACCTCAAAATGAACATTTTAGGGACTAATCTCTAAAATCAGAGCGTTAGGCAGTCTAACATGGACAATAGTCCTAATTAGGAGGAACACTTGAACCCTAAAACACACCTTAAACCCCATAAATAGGTGTGCAAACCAACAAAAATGGGCCAAGGCACATATAGGTCATAAGACAGGTCCTGGCACACTCCCTTGGGGTGTCTGGACACCTGGGTGTGCTCCCACGGCCCAGTAACTCTTAATGATCCTCTCTAACTAAATTGTTTTTTCTCCATTCGGAAGAGTAATATACCTATGTTCCAAAATTCAGAATATATTGTTATTCTAAGTAACATATGTCATACAGATAAACTTAATGCTAGTATTTATCCAAGTGATATAGGTCAGATATATTAGTAAAGTATGTATACTAATAGATAACTGAACAATGTTAAGAAAAGCATCACTGACTGTCATCTCATCTAAGCCTCAATGGGGTTAACTACATATATCCTTTATTGTTATTATAAGTAACATATGTTACAGATAAACTTAATGCCAGTATTTATCCAAGTAATATAGGTCAGATATATTAGTAAAATATGTATACTAACAGATAACTGAACAATGTTAAGCAAAGCATCACTAACTGTCATCTCATCTAAGCCTCAATGGGGTCAGCTACATATATCCTTCTTCTTCTTCACTAAGAACTGCTCCGGATAATATTCTAATTGAGAAGCAATGAATCCATGATGTTAATTAGGACATCATCTATCTAACCTTACAAAGAGCACAGTTTTTTATCCATCCAATTTGTTACAGCAGTTCAACTGAAACAAGATTCCATTTTTACTCTGATCCTTTATTGAGTTCCAACTGAAGTAGAGGCATAAGACTAGCTACCTTGAGCTACAGTTCTTGAGAACCTGACCTCAATAGCAATCACTCATGGATTCCCTAACATAAAAGAAGCCATGAAAAGGATCTCAATTCGATGCAAGAATAATCTCTGCCAACCAGGGGGTCCAACAAACCACACTGACCTCAAGTAGGTGCCTACTACTTGTACACCTTCTGTTAACAATTCTACTTAAGAAATTTATGTGCCTAAGTTTCTGACAGTTCCAAAGACTACTTGGCTTAAGAAACCAAACAGGAATGTCATAGTCTGGTTTAGTATGATCAAACCCTGCTACAGCAGTCTAGTTTGATTTGGATGTTTCCAACACCTAAGATCACTATATTCTATGGTTTTAGGCCCAGACCAAGCAGATCAGCCCATGCCCAAACATCTTAGCTAGTAGCAGAAACACAAAGCAACAATTATTTAAAGACTAATAACAAGAACAAAATTGCCCAAAGTAAGTCCATCGTAAATATGGTACTGGCATGACTAGATAATGCAGTTTGACGATGTAGTATAAGTTATTTGAGAATTTTTTACAAACTTGAAGATTTTTGAACTCTTGATCCTTGCATGGGATGAAAGAAACCACTTCTTATAAGTTAGGGACCTTGGGTAGAACCATGTTTGCAACACTCAAATCCCCAACAACATCGTCTAAGCATCAACTATGTTGGTAGACCATGTCCCTTCATTCTTTCTTTGAATGACTGCAGTCATTTTTACTTTATCATCCCAAATCATTGTACCTAGTCCTGCCCAACGGCCTTGGTCCATCACTCATCTATGTAAGTTTTTAGAAACTTGTGCTACATTTTCATCTTGTAACATGATGTTATTCATGGCTACTCTAACAATCAGACATTTTCTATATGCTGGATTGATCTCATCATCAATCCTATCTAAAAGAGAAATTACAATCCACCTGTCAAAGAAATGCAAATAGAGGATCAATGGATTGTCATGTCAGTAAGAAAAGAGTATACAACAATCACATGGGTAACGTGATTTCCATCTTTCTTGATGCAGGAAATCTATGATTCGTAGTCCAAACTAATATTGATAATCTCCTATATTGATAATGACTTATAGCAGCCTTCATCCTTCCTCATAAAATATGAATATCCTTTACCAGGTTCAGTGCATCACATTACAGCCATACCTCGGGTAGCACCATGTAAACAACAAATCTAATCATCAACAATGTAGTCTCAGCTTCTGCTATCTTGGTAGATAATGTCCCTTAATTCTTTCTATAAATGTCTGCAATCATTTTTCCTTTATCAATCCTAATCACTGCACCTAGTCACACCCACTGGCCTTTGTCCAATACTCATTTGAATCAATTTGTAGAAACTCAGGATTAAGGGGAATCTAGTGATCGACATGTTGGTCAGTTAATGGAAAAGCAAACACTCGTTCTACATCTGTTTTGTCATTCTGCAGTAGGTTCTTGACTCTCCAGAAAATGCAGGAACAAAATTTACTTAAGTATTAAACCCACACAAGGTTCCCTCATTTTCTCAAATCTTAGATGGGCTCACAATAACTATAAGTCAGCTGCTATAGACCTGCATACACAGCTAAAAAAGGGGGGCATGAACACCTAATTTGTTGATGTTTACCAGCAGCTGCTGCTACTAAGACGAATGTTGGTGTTGCTGTTTTTAACAATGAGATGGAGTCTTTTGAGGTCATTTTTATACCCATTTAGCAGTAGAGAGATAGCTTAGACCCATTTTACCCATTATAATTTGGTCTAAATACTTTGGTTTGGGTAGGGTACTGTATGGTGGGAAATTTATCATCTTGAATCATGTGTATGTGCTTTTGCTTCATCCAAGTCAATTTCTTATGGTCATTTTAATTTTGTATGTGTTGTTTGACTATTTTCTTGCTTGGCACTTCTATTGTTTCGTTAAGTTTTGTTCTTACTTTAGTGGTATTATCATGCAATTTATCTTTTGATGTTTCTTATATAATCTTCCACATCTGAAAGGTTTGGAAATTTCTTGTGCAATGTATGCATGTATTTTATTTTAACGTTAGCACTACAAGTTTATATGGCAAGTTGCGTTTGTGATTTGTACCTTGAATCATTTGCATAGTTCTTAACCCACACAATTTTTAATATCTTTATATAATCTAGAGTGGTTCTCTACATATTTGACTCAATAGAATTACATAATATTAGACATCCAATATCCTTATTGACACGGAAATACCTTTGCAGGAAAATAGTTACACCAAGTATTTGGAAGGAGTACTTGTTCTTATTAAGAAATGTGTAACCAACTCATCAATGGCTTGCAAAGGATGCACATGCCATAAAGAGAAGTACTGAAAAATACCATGGCTATAAGTCCATGAGTCAAATGATTGTTTCCCTTGTGCAAATCGTTGTTTAAGTCATATATTCAAATGATTATGGTTATGTCTTTATTTCAGTCCGTGTTCATGGTCTGAACATAATGCACTATAGGCCTTAAGTTGTTGTTGCCACCTGTCGATTCCTACGCCACTGCACACATGGTAATATTGTCTCCATCCTAGTGAAGAAGAGATCCTATGCTGCTAATGCTGCCACTTTGTATGGTTCCCATGTGGCTTCACTTGCCCCTTCTCCAGGAGGAGGCAGTAGGAGCAGCTCCTCTACTAATGCATGTGCAGCAACTTCCCCTTCTACTTGAATTTTTTTGGCTGGAGAGATGTCATCTTCTACGACTACTAATTTGTTATTTCCTGACTACCGGTCTTCTATGAAATGCCCACATTGGTGTAGATGACTAATATGTTTGGTATATTCACCGTTTATGCACAATTATTATTGTATTTTTTATTTGTTCAAGGGTAAAAGGTTATATCCTCCCCTGTGTAAATTAACATTTTTTATTCAATACAAATATAATTTATGAACTTACAATGCATATAATTGTTGAGATGTACAATTCGGATGGCTATGACTAATATGAGACAATTTTCTATGTTACATTTAGTAGTTCATGCATTGTGTTTTTCAATATAACAAATACACACATAATATATGATGTACATGCTTCCAACATTTATATGAAAAATGTTGTTGGTCGCTATACCTATTTGCGATGGAAACTTTCCGACTTAGTTAACATTTATACCAAAACCAATGAAGTTGTCGTTATTGGTATTTGTGATGGAATTATGTCATCGTGATTACTAATAACGACAAAACCAATGAAGTTGACGTTATTGGTATTTGTGATGGAATTATGTCATCGTGATTACCAATAACGACAGGTAAATTAGGTTGTCACCATAATCATTAGTGACAGGCTATAATATTTGTCGTGGTTGATAATAATGATGGAATGAATTTTTTTGTCGTTAATTGTATTAACGGCAAGACCAGTAACGACAACATACGATGACTCTTTTTTTCTATCCCTAATAGCTATAATGACAACTTTTTCCACAATAACGACGAACATTTTCTGACGTTATTATTATGTTTTCTTGTAGTGATACGCGGTAAAGTTTCATCTTTACCATCGCCCACGAAGTAGAAAAGAAAGGGTAAATTCATTGTTTAGTCTTATTTTTGCCTCATCCTTGCTAGCACGGCTTGCTGAGGTGGCGACTAATTGTTAGTCCAGGTTGGATCCATGTGGAAAGGGAGTATGAGTTCGAATGCTGACGTGGTAGTACTTTATTAGCTAGAAGGTGATTTTCTTATAAAAATCGTGGTTATTTATGGGTAGATCATATAATAGAAAATAAATATGCCAAATCGATAAGAAGAATGCAAAGAATACAATAAAAATATAATCAAGGCCTAGTTCTATCTCTAGTTCTAAAAGTTCCTAAAGTTGCTAACTTTAGTGTGTTAAATGTATACAAACCTTAATTTCTATGTTTTGATGACCATAACATGTATAAATGATCTTAATAGTCAAAGTCTAACCTATTTGGATAAATGATCATCTTGGATCTAATTTGAGATTAATAATTCATATGTTATAAAAATTAGGGTTTTAGGTGATAATTGGAATGCAAATTAATATATTGAATGTTATGAATAGGGTATTTAGGGTTTTCAAACCCTAGGGACATGATTAGGGTTTATTGAACCTAGGAAGGAAGAGTATATCTCCTCTAAGTACAATGTAAATGGTCCATACTAATTGAATATAGTTATTATTTGATGTCATATATTTATATATACAATGAATGTTATGAATGTGTTATCTATTTCAATTGCTTAAAGTGAATGAATTCATGATGAATTGAATGTTATTTTTTTACTATCAATATTATGGTATCATCTTTATGCACATTAAGAGTAAAGTCCATATTAAAATTTAAGAAAAAATTAAGAGAAATTTAGAGTTTTAAGAGAAAGGTAATGATTAAAAGATAACTTATATAAGATCCTCATCAAGAGGCTCCTTGAAGCAAAACTAAGAGGCACTTCAGTGCATAAGATAAGAGGAACTCCGGTGCGACCCAAGAGCCACTAGGGTGCATAAGAGAAGAGGCACTTCAGTGCAAAACACGAGTGTCACACCCCGATCTCACACTAACCACTAATCACGAGATTAGGGCGCGACGGAGGGATTATCACATAAACAAATCACTGAGAACTTTTTGTTTTTAAAACCTCATAATGATATCCGGATTTATTGCTATAAACTAAAACATGATAAACTATTGCGGAAGCATTTCAATTAAACTGGCTAGAGAACATAAACAGAGTTTACAACATGTAACATTATTTAACAGAAAGTAAACATAACAGTTAATTTACATCTTTATACACATTTCACATACACACTCTCTCTCACCCACACCATGTCCCAAGGACCGAGGGGAAAGGACTAAGAGACCACTATCTAACTAAACTAACTACATATACCTTCTACAGATTAAGCGTTAGGATGAAAAGATCCTTTCGATTCCTGGAACTGTCGCTGACCTGAAAATGTTTGAGTAGAGGGATGAGCCTACTCGCTCAGTGAATAATATTTCACTTAGCCATCATCGGATAACTCCATATTTTACATTTAACAGGAATATGTGAATAAATTAACAAACTGAGCAGTTCTAATTAAAGAACAAGTATTATAAATTCTAAATCTGAACATACACAAGTTTCATATTAATCTATCTTAATTCTAAGTGATCATCTTTTAACTTATGCCCTGATCATATGCAGTGTACTCTGCATATAAAGTCTCGTAGCGAACTACAAACCCACCGTATAAGACTTAGCGACACACCCGGGAAATGCTAAGTCTGACTGCCGTCCTGGTCTGCGTCAGGACTCTCAGGCTCACACAGCCTCACTGCACTCTCAAAGAGTGTACTCTAGACTCCTCCTCTAACCTGAGCACACAGGCGGAGAGTCTGGGTTACCTCTGTGACACACGCACAGATTATTGTTGAATAACCCCTATTTACTTCCAGTGCCACCGTGACACACGCACGGATTATTGTTGAATACTGCCTCTCTGTCCTCGTGCCACCGTGACACACGCACGGATTATTGTTGAACACGAGCCACCGAACATCTAGACACACGCTAGGTAGGTCGTTTCACCCCTAAGGCACAGACCTCTCAAAGGGGTTCTACGGTGTCAGGGCATCTAAGTCTAACACATTTTATTATAACAAGAAAACTCTTATAACATTGTGTCTCTCTCTCACATATTCGACTACTGGAATATACTGTAATTCTGCAATTCACTAGCTGAAACTAGAAATTCAACTTTCATAACATTTCTATATATAGTGCAACAACTATTCACTTATATCGCAATAACTCATAACTCAGCTATGCTTTCATGCAAACAGATTCGTTCACTGTAAATAGATTTCATATCTATTCCACGTCTCTATACTGATTTCATATTACTGAACATTCAAATATACTGTATTGAAAGGAATACTCAACCTGAAATACTTTATCACATTTATTCACATCTAACTGAAATTACACGTAAGGCATGCACATTTATATTACTAATCATTTCATTTCGTTTGAACTATGCAAATTAAAAGTCAAAGGATGCTAACTATGCTCGGCATCCGAGAAATCTCTATTACCCACATATACACATAAACATCATTTTCATATATGCAATATCTACAATTAAACGAGTTAAACCTTGATAATTAAGTGAGATAATACTCACCCAATTTGGTGTGTTCATATACACCGAAAACGTCCACAAACACGCCTAATTCTGCTTTTCTGCAACTTTGCACCCCGTGCAACTGATTTGCACCCCGTGCAATCTGGGCAGAAACACTTCTGTTCTATTTTTCTGCAACTTTGCACCCCGTGCAACTGATCTGCACCCCGTGCAACTGATTTGCACGCCGTGCAACTGATCTGCACGCCGTGCAAACCTGTGCAGAAACAGAAATCCCCGACATCAGCTTTCTGTAACTTTGCACGCCGTGCAACCTGCGCAGAAACGGAAATCTCTGAGGAAGAAGGTGGATTCGATGTCGATTTGCGGGAAATCTCCGCACGAAATACCTTGGGAACTTCAAGACGACCTAGCAGCAACCTGTAGATGTTGCTTTTCACATCTTTGGCCGCTCCTAGCACCTCCTTGGCCGGCTCCTATCTTGGCCGGGCAGCAGGAACAAGGAAGATGAAGGGGAAGGGGAAGAAGGTGAAGTGGCTGGCTGATTCGGTTGGAGAAGATGAGGAATCGAAGAAGAATGGAGAAAGAGGGGCTTGATTGCCCAGCTTTCTCCTCTAGCTCGCTCTCTCCCTCTCCCTTTTTCTGTTTTTCTCAAGCGGCAACTGAAGGAATGAACATATCGTTCATTCAAGGTCGGCTAACAAAGCTAATAAAGGAAAAACTAAAGAAGGGATAAGGAAGGGCGCCCAGGGGGCCGGATGCAAATTACCCAAGAACTTTCAAAAATTACATATAGGTCCCTGCTCGCTAAAAAGCTCATATCTTTTTACTCTTAGGTCGGTTTCGCGTGATTTCTCTGGCAACGGATCAAGCACAAACTTGTCCATCAACCTCAGGACAAGATAACAAGCTAATGATACATTAACACTAGCTCAAAGTTCAAAACACTATTAACAAAAGCAAGTACTCATCTCAACATAACTAGTTCAATTATGCACTAACCAAGGTACTTACTGGTAAAACGAAATGTGGGTCATAACAATCTCCCTCCCTTATAAGAATTTCATCCCGAAATTCCTAAGAGAGAAAAGGAAACTTGTTACACATCTCTGATTCAAGCTCCCACGTAGCTTCCTCTATATTGTGATTCCTCCACAAAACTTTCACTAAAGATAACTCGCGATTCTTAAGCTTCTTGATTCGGTGATCAACTATCTGCACTGGTCCTTCCACATAGGACACATCTGTCCTAAGCTGCGCCAGTTCTAGATCTAAAATCGTTTCTGTACCGGGATGACACTTCTTCAGCATAGACACATGAAACACATCATGAAGACTTGCCAACTCAGACGGCAAATCCAACCTGTAGGCTACAGGTCCAATCCTCTCAACAATAGGATATGGGCCCATATACCTAGGAGTCAATTTACCTCTCTTGCCAAACCTTAGCACTCCTTTCCACGGTGAAACTTTCAGATAAACCTCGTCACCAACCTCAAACTCAAGAGGTCGACGTCGTCTCTCTGCATAACTTTTCTGTCTGTCCTGAGCAGCTTTCAAATGCTCCCTGATCACAGATATCTTCTCTGTAGTCATATCGACTATCTCAAGTCCAAGAATTTCTTTCTCGCCAACCTCGTACCAACAAACTGGTGATCTACACTTTCTGCCATATAGAGCTTCATATGGGGCCATTCCAAGATTAGAATGGTTGCTGTTGTTATATGCAAACTCCATCAGACTTAAGTGTTCTTCCCAGTTACCTCTGAACTATAGAACGCATGCTCTCAGCATGTCTTCAAGAGTCTGAATGGTCCTCTCAGACTGACCATCCGTCTGCGGGTGAAACGCTGTACTGAACCTCAACCTTGTGCCCAACGCACGATGTAACTGATCCCAAAACCGGGATGTGAACTTAGGATCTCTATCAGATATAATTGAAACTGGGATACCATACAACCTGACTATCTCATCCTTGAATATCTTAGCCAACTTCAGAACATCAGAGGTTGACTTGATATGAAGAAAGTGAGCAGACTTAGTCAGTCTATCCACAATCACCATATTGAGTCACAACCTCTAGGTGTCTTGGGTAGCCCTACCACAAAATCCATTGTGATACGTTCCCATTTCCATTCTAGTATAGGAAAAGATTGCAAAGTATCTGTGGGCTTCTGATGCTCAACCTTAACCTGCTGACACACTCCACATCTAGCCACGTACTCAACCACATCTCTTTTCATACCAGACCACCAGTACAGCTCTTTGAGATTCCTGTACATTTTTGTGTTACCTGGATGCATAGCATACATAGAAGCATGCGCTTCTTCAAGAATCTGCTCTTTCAGCTCACTGTTCCCAGGTACACACAACCTGTCATGAAGATACAACACACCATCGTCAGAAAACCTGAACTCTAGTCTTTTTCCCTTTGTCATATCCTGCATGATCTACTGTAACTCACTATCATTCTGTTGAAGTTCCTTGATCTAATCATAAAAAGTAGGCTTGACTTGCATCTGTGCAATCAAACCACTCTACTCTATCACTTCTAAGTCTAAGTTCAACTTTCACATTTCTACTAGCATGTCTCTCTCGAAACATGCCATAGAGAATGCATCGGCTGTTGAACTTAACTTCCTACTGAGGGCATCTGCTACCACATTCACTTTTCCAGGATGACAGTCTATCATTATATCATAATCCTTAATCAATTCTAATCATCTCCGCTGTCTAAGATTCAGATCCTTCTGGGTAAAGATATATTTCAAGCTCTTATGATCTATAAACACCTGGCACACCTCACCATAAAGATAGTAACGTCATGTCTTATGAGCATGAACTACAACAACTAATTCCAGATCATGTGACGAGTAATTCTCCTCATTCTATGCTACTTACCTCTTGTTACTTATCCTTCTCATTTTGATCCTATAGAATAAACATCCCAAAAATTGAAACACACAAGGTAAGAATAGATTATTCCTCATTCTTATTATTATTGTAAGAATTTATTTTATATCGCACTTCACTTATATTGTATTTCTCCTTTTGTTTCAAACACATTTGTTACATTTCAAATTTGTATCTTACTCTTTTCTCTGAATCATTTTCATATAGTTTATCTACCTTTCAGATTAACTACCTTTAAACCCTGGATTACTATCAATACTAGTTTACTTTTCATAGTGCAAATCTCATGATTTTGTTTTATAGAGATGCTAGTATTCAAAGTCAAATCACTAGCGACATCCCTTGAACTACTTCAACTCTAAACATTCTAGGGTTTGGTCCTTATCAGTAACATAGCATTATTGTGATGTGACTTTGCTTCCTTAGTTTGAAATCAAACTTTAGATCTCATAAGTTCATCCATCTACTTGTAATGAATACAACAGATATGAATAATCATCAATGAACTATAGATATATAACAGAAATGTAACATCAGCCAAGTTCTCTAGCATAACTTATTAACACAAATGCTACAAATAAACATGATACTTGTTACCCAAGCATCACACATGGCTCACAAGGCCATTCATATCTTGTCACCTCTCACTAGGCAACAACTTATTCACATGGCTCAAAAAATCCATACACATTATTACTTTTATTAAGCAACAACGTCATCAACACACAAAAAGCCAATCAACATTTATTATATAAATGTCACAGCCCAAACTTGGCTATATTCATCATCTCATCATACC
This sequence comes from Alisma plantago-aquatica, assembly GCA_963693085.1. Lineage (NCBI taxonomy): Eukaryota > Viridiplantae > Streptophyta > Magnoliopsida > Alismatales > Alismataceae > Alisma > Alisma plantago-aquatica. The sequence continues at coordinate 1,037,941,645 of OY856412.1, forward strand.
TGCTTGGTTATTAGGCATGATAACAGTCATACAAGATATTCATCACATCATGTGATACAATAGTAATACCATCATTCCTTAACCAGGAATTAGGGTTCACTATCAAACAGGGCTTATCATTCCTTTTTCCCCAAATTAGGGTTAGGGTTCCCCATTTCTCATTAATTCAGACCCTCTTGAGTTAACCAACTTTATCTTGTATTAAGGTATTTCCCCTCTTAATGCATTCCATCACAGAATACTCACCCTAAGCATATAATGCATAGGCCACACATTAGAATTGTCCAGCTATCTCACATGATATGGACTTATCTTAGTTTAAGGCATAACTTTATTATAAAGTTGCCTATAAACAATCGCAATGATACACCCTCAACTAGGGTTTCACAAGGATACACCCTCAACCAGGGTTCACAATGAGACACCCTCCACTAGGGTTTACTAATCATGTATTGGATCCATGCATTTGTTATGCATTATTGATTAGTACCATTAAGGGTATTTCTCACCTAATCATTAAATTTAATCTGAACCTTATTGTGTTCCTTTATTTCTAATTAAGGATTTCTCATATGAGGTCCCAATGTTGGGTCTCCGATATCAGTTCCAACTAATTCTTAGTTGTTCTAATCTTTCCCTTATATCTCAACATCTTAGTGTATATACATTTTTCACCATAATTCGAGTCTAAATTATCCAGAATCTACTTTTATTATATATTTAATAAGAGTCGTTAGATCCCAGTAACGCATCCTGCCAGCCGGACCAGGCCAAACCTGTAGTCCTGAAGACAAGAGCTACTCAGGATTAACCAACTCCTATTAATCTCAAACATGTGGAAAGAATATCCACTTAGGGCAAACTCATTTAAACATAACTTCTGGTCTACTTAATACAAAGAATATAAACAATAAATAAATCATTTCATAACACACAACAACATAAAAGAATCATGTTTACTTTACAACTAAAAATCTAATTTCATGCATATAAGAGAATTTCTAGTGATATTTAGTCAAATATGTAATATAAAGCAAGACTTGTATCACATCTTATATTTAATCTCTTACTCTTACATAAATTTCCGATTTCTTAACCCTATGATTTCTAGGGTTTCTCTCTAGCCTATCCTTCCTCTGCATACCTGGCCAGGGCATCCAGAGAAGAATAGACAGAGTAGCTTGATACTGGTCAATCTAAGTACTTAGATACCTGGCCAGGGTACCTAAATACTCAGACTTTCCAGAGCTAAAGACACATCACTTATTATTTTCCTCACTTATAACTTTATCTTTTGATCCTAATGATACTTAACGACTCAACCTAAGCTCTATACTTGGTTCTCGTTACCACGTCCTCTTCCTGCCATCTGCAATAGTATAAAATAATACTTCATGTTAGAAAATTGCAGTTAGAAGGAAGACACTTAAGTCCTAATCCTATTGGTCTCTTATCGTCCCCTGACCTTTACTTAGAATAACCATGTACTCAACCTATGCTCTGATACCAAAAGATGTCACACCCCGATCTCACACTAACCACTAATCACGAGATTAGGGCGCGACAAAGGGATTATCACATAAACAAATCACTGAGAACTTTTTGTTTTTAAAACCTCATAATGATATCCGGATTTATTGCTATAAACTAAAACATAATAAACTATTGTGGAAGCATTTCAATTAAACTGTCTAGAGAACATAAACAGAGTTTACAACATGTAACATTATTTAACAGAAAGTAAACATAACAGTTAATTTACATCTTTATACACATTTCACATACACACTCTCTCTCACCCACACCATGTCCCAAGGACCGAGGGGAAAGGACTAAGAGACCACTATCTAACTAAACTAACTACATATACATTCTACAGATTAAGCGTTAGGATGAAAAGATCCTTCTGATTCCTGGAACTGTCGCTGACCTGAAAATGTTTGAGTAGAGGAATGAGCCTACTCGCTCAGTGAATAATATTTCACTTAGCCATCATCGGATAACTCCATATTTTACATTTAACAGGAATATGTGAATAAATTAACAAACTGAGCAGTTCTAATTAAACAGTGCAATTATCGCAGAAAAGTATATTGAACATTTAAAGAACATGTATTATAAATTCTAAATCTAAACATACACAAGTTTCATATTAATATATCTTAATTCTAGGTGATCATCTTTTAACTTATGCCCTGATCATATGCAGTGTACTGTGCATATAAAGTCTCGTAGAGAACTACGAACCCACCGTACAAGACTTAGCGACACACCCGGGAAATGCTAAGTCTGACTGTCGTCCTGGTCTGTGTAAGGAGTCTCAGGCTCACACAGCCTCACTGCACTCTCAAAGAGTGTACTCTAGACTCCTCCTCTAACCTGAGCACACAGGCGGAGAGTCTGGGTTACCACTGTGATACACGCACAGATTATTGTTGAATAACCCCTATTTACTTCCAGTGCCACCGTGACACACACACGGATTATTGTTGAACACTGCCTCTCTGTCCTCGTGCCACCGTGACACACGCACGGATTATTGTTGAACACGAGCCACCGACCATCTAGACACACGCTAGGTAGGTCGTTTCACCCCTAAGGCACAGACCTCTCAAAGGGGTTCTACGGTGTCAGGGCATCTAAGTCTAACACATTTTATTATAACAAGAAAACTCTTATAACATTGTGTCTCTCTCTCACATATTCGACTACTGGAATATACTGTAATTCTGCAATTCACTAGCTGAAACTAGAAATTCAACTTTCATAACATTTCTATATATAGTGCAACAACTATTCACTTATATCGCAATAACTCATAACTCAGCTATGCTTTCATGCAAACAGATTTGTTCACTGTAAATAGATTTCATATCCATTCCACATCTCTATACTGATTTCATATTACTGAACATTCAAATATACTGTATTGAAAGGAATACTCAACCTGAAATACTTTATCACATTTATTCGCATCTTACTGAAATTACACGTAAGGCATGCACATTTATATTACTAATCATTTCATTTCATTTGAACTATACAAATTAAAAGTCTAAGGATGCTAACTATGCTCGGCATCCGAGAAATCTCTATTACCCACATATACACATAAACATCATTTTCATATATGCAATATCTACAATTAAACAAGTTAAACCTTGATAATTAAGTGAGATAATACTCACCCAATTCGGTGTGTTCGTATACACCGAAAACGTCCACAAACACGCATAATTCTGCTTTTCTGCAACTTTGCACCCTGTGCAACTGATTTGCACCCCGTGCAATCTGGGCAGAAACACTTCTGTTCTATTTTTCTGCAACTTTGCACCGCGTGCAACTGATCTGCACGCCGTGCAACTGATCTGCACACCTGTGCAGAAATAGAAATCCCCGACATCAGCTTTCTATAACTTTACACGTCGTGCAAACTGATTTGCACGCCGTGCAACCTGCGCAGAAACGGAAATCTCCAAGGAAGAAGGTGGATTCGGGGTCGATTCATGGGAAATCTCCGCACGAAATACCATGGGAACTTCAAGACGACCTAGCAGCAACCTGTAGACGTTGCTTTTCACGTCTTTGGCCGCTCCTAGCACCTCCTTGGCCGGCTCCTATCTTGGCCGGGCAGCAGGAACGGGGAAGAAGAAGGGGAAGGGGAAGAAGGTGAAGTGGCTGACTGATTCGGCTGGAGAAGATGAGGAATCGAAGAAGAACGGAGAAGGAGGCGCTTGATTGCCTAGCTTTCTTCTCTAGCTCGCTCTCTCCCTCTCCCTTTTTCTGTTTTTCTCAAGCGGCAACTGAAGGAATGAACGTATCATTCATTCAAGGTCGGCTAACAAAGTTAATAAAGGAAAAACTAAAGAAGGGATAAGGAAGGGCGCCCAGGGGGCCGGATGCAAATTACCCAAGAACTTTCAGAAATTACATATAGGTCCCTGCTCGCTAAAAAGCTCATATCTTTTTACTCTTAGGTCGGTTTCGCGTGATTTCTCTGGCAACGGATCAAGCACAAACTTGTCCTCAACCTCAGGACAAGAGAACAAGCTAATGATACATTAACACTAGCTCAAAGTTCAAAACACTATTAACAAAAGCAAGTACTCATCTCAACATAACTAGTTCAATTATGCACTAACCAAGGTACTTACTGGTAAAACGAAATGTGGGTCATAACAACGAAGATTCTTATATAGGTCAACATCAAAAATATAATCTAAAAGCAATTGTATCTTTTTCAATGTTTAAAGTTTATTTTCAGTTTACATGTTTTCTTTAAAGATATAATATGTTCAATTCCACTTATCAATTTGTTTGATGCATGGATGGGGACACGATGCCCACATGTAAGGAGCAAGCTTAGGAGAACAAGGAATCTTCAAAAAGAAAAGACCTAGTAAAGTGCCTTTTACCAAGATGATCTAGAATTTTAGATATCTTTGACACTATGTAAAATCTTATTATGAAAGTAGATTAGATAAACTTCATGTAGATTTTCTTTTGCCAAAACTATGTATGAATCTATTTTCCAACTAATGCATGGTATTTCATTTATTTTGTTTCTATTGCATATCATTTTTTGTAATGTTCCTCCAATCCAAGTGACCCATGTTATGGATAACATAGGGTTTGCTTCCACTGTCATGAATGTCCTTGGATGGGCGTTACAAACCCTTATCTCCACTTCCACCTCTATATAGACCCTCTTCGCATGCCAAACCAATTTTAATTTATAATTTTAATTTCATGATTGAATACATGATCAATAGTTTCTTATTTTCATATCTCCTACATACATATTATATGTACTTAGTCAACTTGTACTTTGATGAGAAAAGTTGGACTGCTAATTCTTTTCATTTTAAGTATTTTCACGAAGTTAAGGAGATTTCAACCACACATATTTGCCTCACATACATATAGGAATTATGAAAGTGACTTAAGTCACGTAGATTTACTGAAATAAACATGACATAAAGAAATGTTTATCCAACGATCCTCTTATGCATTTGAGAACATTTTTATCCACACATGTTTACCGAAGAACTATGATATACATATCCTAAGACACCCTGAAATAAAATCCACTAACTTTCATGTAACAGTATCAAAATGTCAAACTTTTTTATGTAAGTTTTTGTCATATTTTGTATTCAACTTGTGAATTTCTTTATACTTCATATCATATTTTGTATACCTTATGCCAATTTGACTTTATAGATTCAACTTTTATGAGCTAACAACTTAATTATAACACAACAATGATCTCCAATGGTCATAGTTTTTGGTGTATTATTGTGATATCTAATGCACTAATTGTGCAATTCTTCTATATTTTGCCTTAATGTGTGTATATTCTTTCAATTCTGTGAACTTTACATATTTACCCACTATAGTTAGCATCTCCACTAAAACAAAAAAATGAACTTCAATCATATCTTCTTTTGTATTGTTTCATAAGTTTCGTTTGTGCTAATTATAAAATTTTGTTTTACTTTTTGCCATATTTTGTGTACTTTACAAAATCAATCACCATGGACCAACAGCTCATGAACAATATATCTATGCTCTCCAACAATCATATTTCTTAGTATACTTTTTGTCGTGTTTCGTATACTACTTGTACAATTGTAGTATAATTTTCACATATTTCCCATACTTCTTGTCAAGTTTATGTATTTACAGTGTGTATAATTTTTATGTAGTAAAAATCAGTGTACTCTTAACTATTTTGTAACAATTTCCTCAACTTACGTAATTTTCTTTTGTCGATAAATAAGCAAATATTATCGAAGTGCAGTGGTGGACAGAATTAATGCTTCTATTGGGCTACTGTAGTAAAACTATCTCCAGTACAACATCTTTTGGAGTTGGTTGTTATAGTAAAACCAGAGAAAACGAGCTGTTGAGTTGACTATATAGGGACGGTTTTGCGCGACAATGAAGTTTTACTACTTTTCTTTATGTTATCGCCACCCCGAAATATGCTGGCCAAACCGTTGGTTAACAGGATTAATCCTTTGTACAGGGAATACATACATGAGTCCTCGATGGAGAAAAACCGTATGTTTGGTTGAGAAAAATGATTTCCAAAATTGCCTGGCGGAACTGATACCACAGTTCACAGGGTGAAAAAGAAGCGGGCGGGTGGGGGGCAAATTTTACGATGATTGAGATATAACTGGCTGTCTATGATTGCGGACCCCTCTGTAATTCCCTGGCGGAACCGATGCCACAATTCACGGGATAATGAGAAGCCGGTAGGAGGGGCTGGATTTGACTATAATTCGGATGTAACTGACTGCCTATGACTGCATATCACTAACCGGCAACCACCCATATATAAACCGTCGATTCTACATCACTCCTTTGCATCCGGTGGTGCATAGCGACAGAGCAAACAATTGACATGGAACTGCAGCGTTTTCCTTCCTTGGCCCTTGCGCTAGCATCTTTACTTCTTCTTGCTGCTTGTGGATGTTCTTCTCGCCCACCCCGCGACGGCGTGCTGCTCTCCTCTCATCCAACCAATTTTAGCAGAGCCAAGGGCAGCAATGGTGGGAGCAGAAGATCTCTCATTGATTGCCCCTCACATGACATCAACATGTGTATGCCACTACTGACAATCGATGTGCTGATGAAGTCACCGCCGAACTTGGAGGACGACGAAATGGTCACTGTATTGGTGGATGGCATATACCAACCTGATAAGGGGGATTGGATCGGAATGACGGTTCCCGGAGCAAAGTGAGCAAAATCAGCATGATTTTAGTATTAGTTAACATATGGTTTTCTTATCTTAAATCTTTAAAATTCATTGTCTCCTGATTTTTCTTTTGATCGAACTTGTAGTCTCTCTGTCTGTCCATCTTGTCGGGCCATGTACCAAGAAACGGGTGACCACAGCGATCTACCTTTGCTCGCTACCTACCCTATCAAGGTACGTAATTAGCATATCTATACGGCGTGTGTTAATTTGTTCCGTATCGTATTTGATTTATAGCACAGTTTATAAGCCCACCGATGGATATTGACGACAGTGTATATGCTTGTCTTTGTATGTTTTTTTTCTCTCGATTGTGACTAATCGAACATGTAAGCACCCGATCTGCAGTCCCAGTTCCTCAGTAACGACCCCGATTACCTTCCATGCAAAAAATGGCGTTGCAGCGAGCCGAGTGATGATGAGAATTGTGGTAGACGGGTCTGCGCCGGCAACCTCACGTTCCACGTCATAAATTTGCGGAGAAGTATTCAGTTCTACCTCTTCAGTGGCGGCTTCGACAACCCTGTCCCTATTGCACTATCTAGGGAAATATCCTTTCAGAATTTGTTTAAACCCCTATACCCTCATATCTCCAGCAACGATTCATCAGGAACTACGGTAAAAAAAAAAATTACATTAACGAGCACATGTATCGTACACATGTAATCTGCAGGCAAATCATACTTTACATGCATGTAGATGAGAGTTACATGGGTCGCCGACATCGATACCCCTCAATTTGTCAAGTACAGTGGCGAAGAGAAAGCTGTTACCACCATACACGCAGAGGACAGGGAATTTTATGATCCAAGTATTATGTGTGGGGGGACGTCTGGGGATTATGGCTTCCATGACCCAGGAACAATACACACTGTGGTTATGACAGACTTAAAACCTTCTCATGAGTATTCTTATTCCGTTGGAAGGTAATTCCTAACTGAATTTATGTAAGTTTATATTTTCCATTGAATTTATTCCTGGAATAAGTTGATATTTCTCCTTTTACCTTTTTTTATCAAAGTACTTCCTATGGCATGTCATTCAATCAGTCAAGCATGTCATATATATATGGATATTACATTTTTATTATAAAGGAATGATAATCTACGGACACTCCAATTGGTCCTGCAATAACTAAAGTTGTTTAATCAGAATAATAAACAGAAACTTACCTTAAATGGATTTAGAAATGTCTTTACGATTTTGATATTAAAGTAATCATTTAATCGTTTAGTAAGCTACAATGGCGGATGTCGTCTATAATATAAAATCTCGAGTAAATTAACTTTAGTCCTAAGTAATTTTAAATAAAATTATATCAGGTAAAAAGAGGATATATGATAGGTCCATCTTAGATAATTGCTTGTGATACAAGTATCACACAAATGTTAGGTTTAGCTAATTACTCATATTCGTTATTTTCAATTAAAGTAACAATCATAACATTTTCTGCGGAAACCCTAATAGTCTCACACACAAACCTAAGAACAAAACACATTGTAGCCACAAATATTTGTTGATATAATTTAGTGAATATAAAAATATATAACTTATTCCATTTAGTATAATTTACTTTTAGTATTGACATCCTAGACATACACACACATATAACTTATGCTTACCTTCTATATATGCAGTACACTACTCAAGACATTGTACCCTAGAAAATTATTGTCCTAAAAAAATTATTTCTAATCCAAATATACAATTCATGTTTTAAGAGTCATGTTGAATATTATATTTCAGTCATAATGAGTTCAGAAATCATCACGCACAATGTATCTAATGTAGGGTGTAAGCGGTGTGGGTACGGTGCAGGTCTAGTCATACCCATACACATACCCATCAAATTTAGCGGGTCCGGTTTCAATTCTAGTCCCGCATAATACAAAATTTAGACCCTCACCGTACATGTACCCACAATAATAGAGGGTATGCGGTGCGGGTATGCGGGTAAGCAGTTCTATAAAACATCATATTGTTTATGTAAGAAAAATGACTATGTTCTATATATTTTAATACAACAAGATATTATTATTATTATATAATATCTTAACATGCAATAGTTATATTAGATAACGCTATATTTTATACATTAACACTAATTGGGTTAATTATTTACATATGATGTCCATTCTTGTAACTAGAATAGTTAATTCTTAATTATATGACTAGTCTCAACCATATTGTGGTTAGAGTAGGATATAATCTCAAGAATTATATTAGTTAGGCTTGTAAAGTATGATATATATAATATATTATTTAAGTAGTTACTAATATATAGCGGGTACAAGGGTTTAGCGGGTCTGGATCCAAGCATACCCATTATTGGACTCTCTTATATGGGGTCCAAGGGTATATGGGTCCACAGGTATGTGGGTATAAAAAATTAGACCCATGGCAGGTTTTTTAAGGGTCCAGATTTGTAGGTCCGCGGGTCTACCCGTACCCATTTACAATCCTAATTTAATGAGACACTAATTGTCTATTTACAATTTGATTGTAATGCAAAGTCTTCAAATATAATTTGGGAATAAATTTATAATTAGAAATATAATTTTATCGCCATGGTTTATGTCGCAACTACTCAATCATATAGTGTTTGTTTTCTACCAATTTAGTGGTTTGCAATTTACATAATTTTTGTTCTTAATTTTACAATGTGAAATTTTAAATTCACTTGTGAGAAGTCATTTCACTAAAAAAAATGCTCCTTTTTTATTCAATGACTATATTTTAGTTATATTATTGTTGATCACTCCTAGTATTTTTTTTACATGAGTTTATCCTTATTGGATGTTAATTATGTAGTGATGCTATTGGTTGGACCACGCCAAACTACTTTAAGACCCCTCCGGCCGGTGGTTCCAATGAGGAAGTATGTTTTCTTGTAGTAGCAGATATGGGAAGGGCATCAATTGACAATTCTGTGGAACACTATACACGATCTACAACCTTGTCGACTATCAATTCCATGGTTGAAGAAGTTAAATTTGGGGGTATCAACTCCGTCTTCCACCTTGGAGGCCTTAGCTATGCCACAGGATTTTCAGTTGGTTGGGACTACTTCCTAAGGTTCATCGAACCGGTGGCATCACACGTTCCTTACATGACTGCGGTTGGAAACCATGAGAGGTACAAACTACAATATCCCTATTAAATTCAAATACAACGATGTTTTCACATGATTATAAACTTTCAACTAGAAATTTTCTCTTATTGCAAATTTACCATGTGAAACTTCATTAACAAGTAGTTTTTTTTTTCTTTTGTCAGAGACTATCCAACTAGTAAGAACATCGGCCTTCAAAACCTTCAACGTACAACCTATCATACCACTGATTCAGGAGGAGAATGTGGGGTCCCATATGGTCGGTACTTCCGAATGCCAAATGAATTTCTAGGGAATTCAAAAGTTGTATCTTATGACAAGCCATGGTACTCAATTGAACATGGCAACATACACTTCACTGTCATATCCACCGAGCATGATTGGAATACTGGATCAGAGCAGGTAAGTGAAGAACCACTATATCTAACTTATGAATATGAAATTAGTATTTTTTTCTAGTTTAGGTTTTTGGATCAAATAAATTTGTTTCAATTATTTTCAAAATTAATTTTGATTTCATTTCTATGTCATGTGCTTGTTGTGTAGTACATGTGGTTCAAGAATGATGTGGAATTACTCGATCGCTCTAGGACTCCATGGCTCATTGTTATGGGGTCAGAATTTCTTTTCTTCTATTCCTAGTAAATGTTTATTTCATGTACAACAATTGAACAAAAATGTTTGTGTGACTATTATGCACTTAGGCATCGACCTATGTATTCCTCAGTGAAGGAAGAAGCTGCAGCTGGAGTAGACGGTGAGTTTGGATCCATCTTTGAAGATCAACTATATGATAATAAGGTATATGGTTGAAATTTTAATGCATGTTTATTTTACAACTAAGGTTAAATGCAATAATATGTAATTTTTCATTTAATGAAAGGTCGACTTAGCTATGTTCGGCCATGTATACAACTATGAGAGATCATGTGCAGTTTACCATGCGAGTTGCATATCACTTCCCAGCAAAAATTATCTTGGATTAGATGTGTACAACAACACTGAAGCTCCAGTCCACCTTGTTATTGGTACAGGGGGATTTTCTCTTGACGGTTTTGCTGATAATGTAAGTGTCAAACAATATTATCTCCAAAAATTCCTTCTTTTAGGTATCAAACATTTTTATGTATTTTTGTTTGACAGCCTGAACCATGGAGTCTAGTGAGGATTGCTAATTATGGCTATCTAAAAGTAAATGCCACGAGGACATATCTTGATGTCCAAGTACGATATAATTTTTTCCTATAATTTTGTATTTATATTTGAGTTCAATATGGACTAACTTATGTGTCGTATGCTGAATTTCAGTTCATTGACTCGATGACAATGGAAGCTCTAGATAACTTTGCAATCACAAAGAGCTGATAAATAATGGAGTCATCCCTTCTTAATTTGGTAACCATACGATGCAGAGTATGTTAGATGTAGTACTGGTATTGTAATTCAATTAAATAAGGGTTCATTATGTCAATGACAAAATCTTGTTTATGCTTCCCACCCATTGCTCATACTGATAGAAAATCGTGGTATGCTATGTCCATAAAACTATGAGGAGCAACATGGTTAGTTTATGTGGTATCATTGTGAATTTTAATATATTCATAGTTTAGTAAAGTATACATGTATCACGATGTGTGTAGATCATTTTCCCCGAACAAAGCTAATTGTTGGATCATGGTTACACTGCATTGGAATGATTCGTATTTGACCGGAATGATCAAACTCGTCTAGACAAGAAATATATCATCATGACACCACCGAATTTGAAAACGCAAAAATAGTGGGGTCATCCCTTCATTATTTGATAACCATACTGACCATAGAGTATAATAGACGTACTACTGATATTTGTAATTCAATTCAATAAGGATTGATTATGTTGATGACAAATTCCTGTTTATGATTCCCACCCATTGTTCATGCTAATGGAAAATGGTCGTGTGCTACGTCCACGAAACTATGAGGAGCAACATGGTCAGTTTTTGTGGGATCCATTTTTTCCTAACCAAGCTGATTGTTGGATCATAGTTGCACTAGATTGGATTGATCCTTATTTGACCGGGATGGTCGAACTCGTCTGGGTAGAAATGCTATCACCATGAAACCATCGAATTCGAAAACCTGAAAATATGAAAACGGTGCTTAGTTGCATCATATAACCGATCGGACTGTTTACTGATTATACATACATGTACGTTATACGTATATAAACACACCTGCACAAATGACTTTCTAAGACGTTTGCTACTATAGTTAGAATATGTCAGATAATATAGCAATACACTTGTTAGTAGTGGTAGCTATTGTTCAGTTTAGTTCGGTTTACCTCTAAAAAATTATAAAGCAAACCATGCATATCATTTTGTACCAAATTGAAAGTAAAATGAACTATTAACTAGTTCAAAATCAAATAAAACTAAACTGTGGATTTACAATTTAAATTTGCATAACTTGGTTCCAAACTTTTATATGAGACATTATAAATTTTGTACTAAATTTTTCATAGACGATCCGACCATTTTTTCATCATTGTTACCAATCCATCCAATATGACAAACAAACGTAAATTACAAAAGTATATCTTCAGTAATGGGTAATACAGGAACATATATCTAAACAATATGTAAGCATTGACGAACTAGTTTCAAATCAATACGTCTTATATCACATAGTTTAAAATTTTGTAAATCATATTTTTATAAAATTAATTTTACTGGTTAATATACGTAAACATATTAAGTATTGTGATATTTAGTTTTGATTAATATTTTTCGCAATATAAGTATATACTTTGATGATTTATAGGGATATGTATTAATTCAGTTCGATTTGATTAAACAACACCATCAATCTCAACCGAATTGCTGTTTAAACGTTTGAAAAGTTGTAAACCAAACAAAACCTTTCAACTCGTAACATCAAACTGAACTCGTCGGTTTGGTTAAGTTCACCGATCTTATTTGGTGCTTTATCCAGCTCTACTTCTTGGACACCAATTCAGTTTATCATTCACATGCAAACCATTAAGATTTTGAATTATAGGTTCCAGACAACCCCCTTACTTTGATTTAATAGGAGTTTATCATAACCAAAATGATTGGAGCGAAGGAATTTCACCGTGAAGAGTGTTGATAATATGGGCTGAATTCACGATCTCGATAGGTTTATTTGTTGTAGATAAATTAAACAGTTATTTGTTAATCTTGTGTAAGATTATTTTTGTTTGGAATAGCGACAAACAAATTTGATTGTAAGATGTATGTCATTTGGTGGCACATGTAAGTAATCTTTGATTTTTTGGACAAATTCTATTATACCCTATGCATAAATAACTTCACAAGTATTAATCGGTCGGTTAGAGGGTTTTGTAAGGAATAACATCCACGGTAAATAAACCTATTTTCTGTCATAGAATTTCATACTTTGTCATGAAATTTTCCAGTTAAGTTGTCTATACAACATCTTATTGATCTTTTAAACTGCAAATCAAACATAAACTAAAATGTGAAAATATGTTTATTTGTCGTGTTAGGGGTAGATGACATACTAAACACAACCACAAACTTTCTCCTTGACATGACAGGAGATGAGCAACATGCTAGTTAACAATATATTTTGGTGGGCTTAAGGTATAATTTGAAAAAAAATATTATTAGTGTAGTGGTTCTAACACAAGTATGTTTACATTTTGTTCTCTAACTAGCTCCCGTGTTAAATCTAAATTTGATGCAAGATCCTAACTATCTTGAATTCAATATAAAAATAATGATATCCAAAATATTATGACTATTTACTTTTTATATCTGTTCAGTTAAACATGGATTGCACTGTTGGGTCAACGCAATGAAAAGAACTATGAGCAGCACGTACACACCAAGAAGAAGAATAACAATCTTGCATAAAAAATGAACATGTGATTTACCGACCTACTCTACAGGAGGTGAAGAGAATTTCACTCCTGAAACATGATAACAAAGGAGAGATACACTCAAAGATAGAGAGCCTAAAAATCCTTAGAAGGTTACACCTAAAGTAGAGAGAGAACTCTTTTTAGTATAAATCTGTAAATCTCCATGACATAAGGCTTCAACTAGGAATACACAATCTTAATAGGAGTCTACAACACAATAGGATCCCAAGTTGCATGTACAAAGAGCCATCTCCAACTCTAAATAGGAATACTAATCCAAATCCAAGTAGGAACATGGGTTGGACTCAAACCAAGGAAATGTATGATTATGAATAGGGCTAGGAGTCTATGAGGCATAACAAATCTTCACCTTGAATATAAGTCAACATCTTATAGAAAAAATAGTGAAATTCTTCTCCTCCAGCCCATAAGTCTATCATTGTCGCATGCAAAGTCTAACCAATTCCAAGCAGGTCCTAAACTTAGAAACTGATAATGGTTTTGTAATCATATCAACATGATTATCTTTGTTAATGATCTTCTTATCAGCAAAAGTCTTGACAATTTTCTAAATATGATTCTTATGAAGAGAATCCAACTCTCCATTCAAAGGAACAACCCACATAGCAAAATATGGAGACACCACAACTTCAATGAAAGTAGATGACTCACCAACATCATTGGTCTCGTTCGAAAGTGACTAAAGCATAAGTAGAAATATAATCTGCATGTCTTTTTGATGGCCTAATATGTCTTCTTTCTCTACCATGAGAAACATTGTAGATTTGTGCATCAGGTGCCTTGTCTTCAACATTATCTAAGGTATCTTGATGAGTTGTAAAAAGAGGTGTCAAACTGTCATGTAGTGATGATGACACACCATCAATATCTAGCTCCACCTATTTGGTGATACTAGGTGAAGGACATGTATTAGAAGTAGTAACAAAATCCTTTTTTCTTTGATAACATAGCATAATCATCAAAGGTAACATTTATTTCAATAAAAAAATTTGAAGACTCAAGGTTAAGACACTAGAATTTGTACCCTTCTACACATTCATCATATCCTTGAAAAATGCATTTCTTGGTCCTAGGGTCAATCTTGCCATCTTTAGAGTCAACATAAGCAAGACAACCAATGATACAAAGATTAAATTAGTCTGTAGGATGATCAGACCAAACCTCTTCATGAGTTTTGAAAGTGAGCAGAGTAAATGGAGAGCGGTTAACAATGTAGGATGTTGTAGAAATAGATTCAGCCCAAAAATCACTCCCAAGTCCAACATGCCTCTTGCTCGCTCCAAGAGTGTTCTATTCATACACTCTATAACGCCATTATGTTGGGGTGTATATCTAACAATGTAATGTCTGGTAATGCCTTCACATTGGAAAAAATATGCAAACTCAGATGAGAAAAGTTCTAAATCACCATCAGTCCTCAATATCTTGATGTACTTTCCAATTTCCTTTTCAATCAAAGTCTTCCACTTCTAAACTTCTGTAAATTTTCAGACTTATGCTTCAAGAAGGAGACCCAAACTTCCTGGAAAAGTCATCATTAAAGTGTATCTTATATTTAGCACCATCCTTTGATGGTTCTTGAGAGGGACCCCAAATATTAGAATGAATGTAGTCAATGGTGCCCTTTGTGATATGAACTATTGTAGAGAAGCTCAGTTTCTTTTGTTATCCCATTACACAAATTTACAAAAATTTATCTTGTCAATAGTATTGAAATTTAAGAGTCCTCTCATACCTATGATAGTAAGACTTTCTCTCTCATGTGTTCATGTCCCATATGGTAGATTGGTGATGTCTAGATAAAAAATGGACGATGAATAAGAAGAAGAAAAAAATTGTTCTAATGACAATTCCACCAATAAGTGAGTATATATATTCAGTTTGTATTTGACCCTTGATAACACCAAATTCATGTTGATACACAGAAAGAAAACCTTTTTCTTCAAGTGTGCCTAAAGAGATGTGATTTTTAGCAAGACCTTTGAACATGATAAGCATTGGATTAATAACACCATCAAACATCTTGATGAGGATAGAGTTGGGAAATCTTTGTTTCATATATTTCACCATAATGTTTAAATTCATGAGTTCTAAACACTAAACTATCAATCGACCTAAAAATGATCTGGACACCTAAGTTGCCACCTGAAGATGCAAAGAGATCCAATTTTAATACTTTTATAGATAGAATCATTTGCCATAATAATAACTCTACCATCAACTTCGTTATACATGCATAACCAATCTCTTCAAGGAAACATGTGAAAGGAACAACCAATGTCAAGAATCCATGAATTATAATATCTTGAAGCCGAAGATGCGATGACAACAAAATCATGGTCTTCTTGTGTGACATTGGCACCACTATGTTGTTATTGAAGATCTTTGATTTCAGGCCTCGCTTATTATGCAAGTTGAAGTATTCTTCAATTGTACGCCCCTTCTTTTTGTAGTATCTGCATGAGTTGTTGTTATTAATCATGTACATAGATTTGTTGTGATCATTATTCTTGCCCTTTTCTTTTAGTAGACCCCTTATATTGAGATCCTCTTCTTGGATTCCACTATAACAAACAAATAATTCCTTATCCATAAATGACGTATACATGAGAGTGGACATCACTTCTTCTACATTGATGGATCTTTTCCATAGACAATGGCCTCACAAAACTATTTGTAAGAAGGGGGAAGAGAGAATAAAAGAATCAAGACTTATCTTCAATTTCCACTTTGACGTCAATATTTTCCAAATCCATAATAATTGGGTTGAACTGATCAATATGATTATGGGTATATTTACCTTCAACCATGGACGCTAGATATAGACAATAATTATTTTGCAATTTTGTTCGGAGATCATTTGTCATGTAGAGAGACTCAAGATCCTGCCACAAGTCGGAAAATATCTTCACTTTAGCGACTTCACTAAGAACCATCCATGAAATTGCCAACTAGATGGCAGTTAGAGATTTCAAATCCATCCCTTGATTCTGCTCAATAGTCAAGGAATTTGGCATATTCTCCATGCCTAGTATCACTTTAGGGACACACTATTGTATGGGTAGGCCTCGTATCTTGATATACCATAACAAAAAATTGATTGTGTAATCAAACTTCTCGATGTCATAGTTTCTCATAATTGTTTTTTATAACCAGAATCTAATAGAAATTTGTTTAGTTGGTGCAGTGAACGAACAACGAGCAACACATACATACCAATAAAAAGTATAACAATACACACAAATAATGAACACAAGGTTTATGTGGTTTGGTCTAGACGACCTATTTCATGGGAGGATAAAAGAATTTCAGTATTGAAAGAAGATTACAAAGGAGACACACTCTCAAAGAGAGAGAAGCCAAAAATCTTGAAAAGTTATACCCAAAGAAAAGAGAGAACTCTCACACTCTCAAAGAGAGAGAAGCCAAAAATCTTGAAAAGTTATACCCAAAGAAAAGAGAGAACTCTCTTTGGTATAAAGCAGTACACTAGTACTTTTCAATATGACAAAATCTTGATGCCCAATGGCCCTATTTATAGGATCCATGCATTAAGTTTTCAAATAGGAATACACAATCTTAACTGTCGTATAGAACATAATAGGATCCAAAATTGCATGTTAGGAGATCTATCTCCAACTCCAAATAGGAATACTAATCCAAATCCAAGTAGGAACATGGGTATGATTCAAACCTAGGAAATACCTAAAATAGGATTGCTACACCATGTAGAATTAGACATAGGACTAGGATGTTGGTATATATGCCCATAAAGCCATCCTAAGCGATTGGAAGGAGTCAAATATTAATTAGTCAATTAATGCGATTATTTGGTTAATTAATGAATTCCAGAATATTTTAATTAATCCACGAGCGTTTTAATTAACGCAGCGTTTCTGTTTACCGATGGGTTTAGGAACCCTACTTCCCTTCGTATCCTATTTAAAGGAGGTTTACGGCCGATATCTATATAAGATATCGAGAGAGGCTTTTCAGTTTACGCTCACGTACATAAACCTAGCCGTCACCGTCCTTAGGAGTGAAAGGAGAGCAACGCGCTGCTAGCACGCCACCGCACAGACACGACTCCTTCCTGCCGGCTTAGGAAGCGTGACATGGAGTTCTAGTCCATCCGCGTGGACGAAGTAGAGACGCAGATGCTGAGACGCCTGCGTTCAGAGGACATCGACGACCATCCGTGCACGTTACGAGCGGCGTACATCGTCACACGAAAGGAGCGCCGCCAGATCTTCCTGTGACTGCGAATGGGAGAGAAGTATCGTTTGTGTAGGCCTGCATCGTTGCACACCTTGTGCAGTGGGACATCGTCGGACTTGCTCCGCGGTAAGGTATATCTCGCAAACACTCCTTCCAAATACGTTGTTGTTGACGAGATCCTGTATCGGGTTGCGTAGATTTTTTTGCTTCTTCCACGCATGTTTTCTCCACAAAACCCAATAGTGGTATCAGAACAGCGTCGATCAACATCATATTTGGATTCGTTTCGATATAATCGAATTGATGTATATTGTTTTCTATGTTGCATACGATGCGAATTAAAACTGCTAATGTGCAAATCTAAACCTAATTCCACATACGCCGCAGACTTCTATTTTTGACGTTTTGGACGGGGTCGACTATGGATCCCCGCACACGGGCGCTGCCCCTGTGTACCCCGCATAGTCTGTGTCAGAGTCAAAAATTTATTTAATGAGGAATGTCTCGCATTAAAAGTACTGCAATTTTAATATGTATATATTTATATGTAGATATACCTATGATAGCATACACGTCGCCTTTCAAATCTATTTTATGTGGTGAGTGCATGCACGGTTATGGCCTAGTATCCCCTTTTGTGCATGTTGTGAATGAATGTGGATGTCAATCTTGTGGATATGTTTGTTTGTGAATGCTATGGATGTATAATGGTTTCATATGGATCTTTTGTATAAAGTATTCATCTTGCATGCCGAGTCTCATCTCTTATTTCAAAGTGTAATTAATTTTTTCCCTTTATATTTGTACTCATATGATGTAATAGAGATAGGATTAGTTTTAGTCTTTGTAGACCTGATGTAAGGAGGCCACTTGAAGATCCAACTCCAAGGAGTGTCCATGGAGAAGCACCATGAAGATCTAATTCCAAGAAGAAACCTGAAGATCCAACTCCAAGGAGCGTCCATGGAGAAGCAACAAGAAGATCCAATTCCAAGAAGCAACTTGAAGTTCCAACCTCACGAAGCATCCATGAAGTTGTTCATTGTGATGTTGATCATTACATGCTTACAGGTTGATTCACAAGTGTTACATGAGATGCATAAGACCATAGGTGGACCGTAATCCATTGTCGCTCTAAAGGATTGCAATAGTATAGCCATAACTGATGTATTTGTGTTTGTGATTGCATGTCTATCGTTTGTGGTTGTGGATATAGTAGTATATGATACGTACTATAAGTATGTGGTGTTTAGATATGTATATGTATTAATAAAAACCCTCAATTAATAATATTAAGTTTTATTTGCCTTCCATAAAGCAACACACATGAAAATCTTGATCGACTATGTGTGGGCACGCCTCCGCGTGGTACACTGTCTATCTCGTGGAAGTGTGATGGTGGGTGTGTGGGTCTGCCTCCGTAGGGTGCACACTCATTGTGTTGGCTTATGGGTTGGACTTAACTAGGGAACCTTGATAGGATTAAGTACCTAGAGGCACACAGATGCATCATGGAAAGGAGTTGTGCATGATCATCTATCCAAGAGTTGCATATGATGCAATTGGCAAAAGTTGCCTACCTTAGTACTTGGTCTTTGACGCCGTCGTTGGCTGGGCATTGATCCAATTATTTTGGGTCTTGGCTCACTAGAAGGTTGTGCGTTGCAATCTTCCGAGTTGATAGTGAGGGCTATCAATTTGAATAAAATAGTGGGAGCATAATTAATTAAAGGCCCAATTAATCTTGTTTATCAAATCTTTACAAGTCAAAATGTTTTGGACTAAATGCAATTTTTTTATTTTGTATCAATCAAATGGCAAACAACACTGACACTTTCTCATTGTGATCGGTCCTTGAGAAGGACAAACTCACCGGAACCAACTTTCAAAACTGGTTTAGGATGCTGAGAATTGTTCTCACACATGAGCATAAGCTCTATGTCCTTGAAACACCAGAGCCAGCGGAACCCGCAGTAAATGCGCCCAAGGCTGAAAAGGATGCTTATAAGAAGCACCTTGATGATGTCGTGGATGTCAAGTGCCTGATGTTGTGCTCAATGAAATATGAGTTGCAAGAGCAGCATGAGAACATGAATGTCATGGAGATGGTAAAACATCTCAAGAACATGTATCAACATCAAGCAAGATAGGAGAGATATGATGTGTCAAAGGCTTTGTTGAAAAGCAAGATGAAAGAGGGAGACTCAGTTGGCACCCATATACTCACTTTGATTGGGTACGTGGAAAGCCTATCCAAGCTGGGATTTCCCCTAGGTCAAGAGTTGGTCACTGATGTGATTCTACAATCGTTGCCTGAATCATATAATCATTTTTTCATGAACTATAACATGAACAATTTTGACAAGCCATTGTCAGAATTGTTGGGCATGTTGAGGATAGCTGAAGCACAAATGAAGAAAGACAAGCCCAAGTCTGCGATGGTGATCAGCAAGGCAAAGGGAAAGTCAAAAGGCAAAGGCAAGGCTAAGAAAGGTTCTAAAGCTGGGTAGAAGCCAAAGTCATCCACGCTCAAAGATAAAGGTGGGATCTCCAAAGAAGGGAGTTGTCACCATTGTCACCAACCTGGACATTGGAAAAGAAACTACTTGGAGGAACTAGGGAAGAAGAAGCAGGGGATAGCGATCTCCACTTTAGTAATATACGTTATTAAGATAAACTTAAATACTTCTTCATCATGGTTACTAGATACCAGATGTGGATCTAACATATGTTCTAATATGTAGGATCTGATAAGAAGTAAGCCTTTACGAAAGGGCCAAGTCGAGCTGCGGGTTGCTAATGGAGCAAGAGTTGCTGCCACCGTAGTTGGAGTTATTAGTTTATCTTTGCCTATGGGCCTTGTAATAGAATTAGAGAATTTCTATTATTTACCTGCCATTAATAGAAATACTATTTCTATATCTTGTATGGACAAGAGTGGATTTGAATTTCACATTAAGAATGGAATTATTTCTATATCTAAAGATGAGATCTTTTATGGAAATGCCCCTATGTCTTATTGTATCTACTTGTTAGAACTTGAGACTAGCATATAAAATGTAAATACAAAAATGTTAAAACTTGACAACTCAAACAAAACATTCTTATGGCATTGTCGTCTTGGGCACATAAATGAGAAGCGCATATCTAGACTCCATAAGGATGGTTATCTAAACTCTTTTGATTTTGAATCATTAGAGACATGTGAGGCATGTTTATTAGGGAAGATGACCAAGACTCATTTCACTGGCCATAGTGAGAGAGCCAGTGATCTGCTAGGGCTCATACATACTGATGTATGTGGACCTTTTAGATCAAATGCTAGAGGAGGGTATCAATACTTCATTACCTTCACTGATGACCTCAGTAGGTATGGCTATGTATATCTTATGAAACACAAGTCAGAAACTCTTGAAATGTTCAAGACTTTCATGAATGAAGTAGAGAAGCAACTTGGTAAGAGTATTAAAGCACTCCGTTCAGATTGAGGTGGTGAATACTTAAGACAAGAGTTTGAGGACCTTCTAAGAGACCGTGGTATTGTATCACAAAGGACTCCACCTGGTACACCACAACATAATGGTGTGTCAGAAAGAAGGAATCGTACATTATTAGACATGGTACGATAAATGATGAGTTCAGCCGAACTTCCAATATCGTTTTGGGGGTATGCTTTTGAAACTGTAGCATTTACACTTAACTGTGTACCTTCCAAATCAGTTCAAAAGACACCATATGAGATATGTAATGGGAATCGTCCCAATTTGTCTATGTTAAAGATTTGGGGATGTGAAGCTTATGTTAAGAAACAATTTCCTGAAAAGCTTGGACCCAAATCGAAAAAATGCTATTTTGTTGGATTCCCCAAGGAAACTCAGGGATACTACTTCTACACACCAACTGACAACAAAGTGTTTGTTGCTAGGACTATTGTATTTCATGAAAAGGAATTTATTTCCAAAGGAATTAGTGGGAGGAATGTAGAGCTCGAAGAAGTGCGAGACCAACAAGAAAGTAGAGAACCTGAGGAGGTACATAAGGAACATGAAGACTCACAAGTTGTTGTGGAATTTCAAGTTCCAAATGTAACATAGTAACCTCATAGGTGTAGTAGGACACGACTTGAGCCTGAGAGATTTGGATTTCTTGTGACTCAAGACAATGACGAATTGGGCTTAGCAGATGAGCCAACTTTCTATCTAAAAGCTACTAAGGGACCATAATTTGAGAAATGGCTCGAAGCCATGAGATCTGAGATGGAATCCATGTACACCAACAAGGTATGGACCTTGGTGGATCCACCCGAAGCGGTAAGACTCATAGGGTGTAAGTGGGTCTTCAAGTAGAAGACTGACATGGATGGAAATGCTCAAACCTATAAAGGTAGATTGGTTGCGAAAGGATTCTGTTAAATTCAAGGTGTTGATTATGACGAGACCTTCTCACCAGTTGCCATGGTTAAATCCATCAGGATCATGCTTGCCATTGCATCTTATCATGACTATGAGATTTGGTAGGTGGATGTTAAAACAACATTCCTTAATGGGAATTTACTCGAGGATGTGTACATGACACAACCTGAGGGTTTTATCAATCCAAAGGAAGCCAATAAAGTCTGTAAGCTACAAAGGTCAATCTATGGATTGAAGCAAGCTTCTCAGAGCTGGAATCTATGTTTTGATGAATTAGTCAAAAAGTTTGGCTTTAGTCAAAATGAAGATGAACCTTGTGTTTACAAAAGGGTTAGTGGAAGCACAACGTATTTCTCATATTGTATGAGGATGACATACTATTGATGGGAAATGACATCCCTTCTTTTCAGACAGTAAAAGGTTGGCTAGGGAAGACCTTCTCTACGAAGGATTTAGGTGAAGCATCCTATATACTAGGGCTCAACATCTATAGAGATAGATTTAGAAGGCTTCTAGGCCTAAGCTAGAGCACATACATTGACAAGGTGCTAAAGAGGTTTAGCATGGAGGTTCTAAGAGAGGTAACTTGCCCATGTCCCATGGGGTTACAATCTCTAAAGCCAAGTGTCCTAGTTCATGTGATGAACGGGCATGCGTGAGTAAGATTCCATATGCATCAACAATTGGATCTATCATGTACGCAATGTTTTGTACTCGTCCTGATGTGTCGTATGCTTTGAGCATGACGAGCCGGTATCAGTCAGATCCAGGTGAATGTCACTGGACAACCATAAAGAACATCCTAAAGTACTTGAGAAGGACTAATGAGAAATTCTTGGTATACGGTGATGAGGAAGAGCTCGCGGTAAAGGGTTACACTGATGCTAGCTTCCAAACTGACAAAGATGACTACATATCGCAATCTGGATTTGTGTTTTTCCTGAACAATGGAGTTGTGAGCTGGAAGAGTTCTAAGAAAGAGACGGTTTTGGATTCTACAATAGAGGTCGAATATAGTTTCACATCTAGTGATACAAAGGAAGCTGTGTGGATCAAGAAGTTCATTTTTGAACTTGGAGTGGTTCCAAGCGCTGGTGATGCAATTGAGTTGTTTTGCGACAACAACGGAAAAATTGCACAGGCTAAAGAACCAAGATTGCACCAACGTTCCAAACATATTCTACGGAGGTTCCATCTCACATGAGAGATCATACAACAAGGAGATGTGAAGATTTGTAGAGTACCTACAGAAAGCAATGTGGCTGACCCGCTCACAAAAGCACTTTCACAGCATAAACATGACAGACATGTCCGATCACTTGGATTGAGATTCATGAGTGATTGGGTATAAGTGCAAGTGGGAATCTATTGGTATGTATGCCCATAGAGACTATCATTCGATGATTGTAATGGGATACTTGTAAATGATTTGTAATACTACATTCATTATATCGATAAAGGCAAGTTTCCAATCTATATGTTTGTGTTTTATATTGTGAGATGACCATAAAACTTATAGATGTCTATAGAATAATATACTCAATGACATATGTCTTCGGGTTGATGACCTGAATAGTGAGATCATATGTATGCTAAGAGTATGTAAACTTGTTTTATCTC
Source organism: Alisma plantago-aquatica (assembly GCA_963693085.1). Lineage (NCBI taxonomy): Eukaryota > Viridiplantae > Streptophyta > Magnoliopsida > Alismatales > Alismataceae > Alisma > Alisma plantago-aquatica. Next base: position 1,037,965,707 of record OY856412.1, read on the forward strand.
TAATCGGTTGTTATTGTGGAAATATCCATAGACATCAATAACACATAAGATTAGAATGTATGTTGGTTGATGGAAGAATCTCATTATCCATGATATGGAGATAAATACATAGATACTTGTTAGAGAATAGTGTATCGGATAGACCCACCTTGAGAGTGACACATGGATACCATTATTGGTAGTTAGAGTCACATCTCATGATGGTGGTGATTGTGGTTCTTGGACCTGAAGTCACTACACTTATCACATGTTGTTCGGTGTACTTTGACATCATCCACCATGGTCCTGAATAAGGATTTCCATAAAGATGGTGCTTGGGTGCACTGTGACACATGGGGATGAATGTGAGTGATGTAGATGGAATTTTTCCTTCCTACGGGAGTTTGATATTCCAACCACTTGATAAGCGAGACTAAGAAATGCATGGCCATGCTGATGTGAGTCAATATGTGATATTGAGCTTACATATATCTTAGATAGTCTGCTCTAGTTACAGGAACATGGATTGAACATTGAAATGGATAACAATTCCATGACTCGAGTTCAATCCGGATATCAGAGACAAAGGAACTATACAATCACTGTAACACTAGTCATGAATGATAAGTTAAGTTGTTCCCCAACTTCTCCAATTACTTGGGTGGCAATGAAGTCTTGCTAGATACCAATCATTACTTGTGAAATCATAATATGATTATGTATATCACTACCAACGTAATTTGGAGCCTACCAGGTCACACACATAGGATGTGTTGGAATAGGAGTATAATTGTGGATTTGATTGGAATTGTTCCGAATCACATTGATTACTAAAGTGTTTATGTAATGGATTAGAATAATATTGGAGTGACTGGCTCTAAGTGCAAGTGGGAGTCTGTTGGTATATATGCCCATAGAGCCATCCCAAACGATTGCATGGAGTCAGATATTAATTAATCAATTAATGTGATTATTTGGTTAATTAATGAATTCCATAATATTCTAATTAATCCACGAGCATTTTAATTAACGCAACGTTTCTGTTTACCGATGGGTTTAGGAAACCCTACTTCCCTTCGTATCCTATTTAAAGGAGGTTTACGGTTGATATCTATATAAGATATTGAGAGAGGCTTTTCAGTTTACGCTCATTTACGTAAACCTAGCCATCACCGTCCTTACGAGCGAAAGGAGAGCAACGCGCCGCTAGCACACCGCCACACAGACATGACTCCTTCCTGCTGGCTTAGGAAGTGCGACGTGGAGTTCCAGTCCATCCGCGTGGATGAAGTAGAGACGCAGATGCTGATACACCTGTGTTCGGAGGACATCGATGACCATCTGTGCGCGTTACGAGCAGTGTACATCATCGCACGAAAGGAGCGCCACCGGATCTTCCTGCGACAGTGAACGTGAGAGAAGTATCGTCCCTGTAGGCCTGCATCGTTGCACATCTTGTGTAGCGGGACATCGTCGGACTTGCTCCACGATAAGGTATATCCTACAAACACTCCTTCCGAATACGTTGTTGTCGACGGGATCTTGTATCGGGTTGCGTGGATTTTTTTGCTTCTGTCGTGCATGTTTTCTCCACAAAATCCAACATAGTAGACTTTGATGCATAACATATACAAAATGTTGTCAAAGAGTTATAGTCAACATTATCTTATATAATTTTCTGATTGTGATTACGTATTTTCCTTGGATCTAGTACTAAATGAAGCTTAGCAAAAATTGTACCCAACCGATCCAATAAAGTTATGTAGAAAAAATATATGTAGGCTTTTATAGACTATAACACCTCATACGAATCATGTGACAATGGAATTCCTTTCCTTGGGCAAAAATGTATTGAATATCAAGAATGCGGTCCTCTTATTTTGAGAATAAATCTGTTGAAGATGAAATTAGTATTTATTGACCTCCCATATTAATACATGTTCATGATTCATCCTCTTTTCTCTCGCTCACTTATTTTACCAACACTCTTACTAATGAAATAAACATACTATATATTGAACCACTTCCTACGACAACCGACCTGTGCATCGATAAAGATGACCTCTAGTAGCACTTATGTAACATGGGATCATAAGTAAATTGATATTTGTACTTAAGTTATTAATTATTGTAATATTGAATGTGTCCATTGTGATTTGATCTATTTATGTATTTGACTACAACATTAAAATGAATATGGGACTTATTAGTATAATAATAGTCATCACCATGGGACTATGCCAATATTGGTATATAAATATAGAAATCCAAACCCAATTAACTTTCAATTACTTCTGACATTAACTTGACAAATCTTCGTACCATAATCAAATAGTGTTTTAATATCGATAATGGTACTGAACCAAACATAATTGTGTGACAAGTCCAATTTAGTCATGGCTTGCCTAGTTTCGATATGTAGTCATATATTTTCACCCAATTATATTTAATCATTTCAAGATCTCCACTCATTGTTATCAAGTCATTTGTGTATGAATCCTGAGGAAATGAGGAATCCATGCACCAAACCTCCGACCTAGCTAAATCACAAACCCAAGGTTAGCGTTGTGAAAATTAATATTAGTTATTGATTTAGTACTACTAATGAGCATGACCCATTTTAACATCATTGTAATGACCTCAACCATTAGTAATTTTACAAAATAAGGATTATGAATTAAAGGATATAATATTAGATCTTAGCTAAAAGTTTTTTTTAATTATCAAAATTGTGTTCTGTTAATATTATGAATTAAAGGATATCATGTTAGATCTGGACTAATAGTTGATTTGATGAATGATATAGTGAGTATAATAAAATGAACTTGATAGATCATTTTCAGTTTCTATCTATGATTGATCTATCTAATTTATGCAATGGAAGAAAAATTTTGAAGCATTAAGTGATTAAATTGACATTTAGCTTGATTTTGCAATATGTGAATCTATAGTAACCTTCATTAGATGTTATTATGGAGAAATAAGTCTAGAAATATGGAAGTGGGAATTTTATGACATTCTTGTATATAACCGAGAATGTTATATACACTTCTCAAAGGTCCCAAACCAGATTTGTCTAGTTTTGAATTTAGAGGTTTGGAAATTCACAATGCCTTCTCATGGTGCATTGTCTACCTCATGGAAGTGTGATGGTCAATATGTGGGTCTTCCTTCATAGGGTGCATATTCATCATGTTGGATTTTGGGTCGAACTTAACTTTGTGAACTTGGTCATATCAAGCACCTTAAGGCACGTAGATGTTTATGGCAACGAGTTGCACATATCATCTATCCAATAATTGCATATGATGCAATTGAAATAAATGCATACCTAAATAATTGGTCATGAGCGCCATCATTGGTTGGGTATTGGTGCAATTGTTTTGGATCTTAGCCACTAGAAGATTGTACACTGTAATCTTTTGAATTGATACTTGAGGGTTATCAATTTGATCAAATTAGTGGGAGCGATAGTAAATTAAAGGATTAATTAATATCGTCAAATTTATCAAATCAAACAAATAAAAATTGTTTTGAAAAGTTGCAAAATTCTTTTGTAGAATTCAAATAACAAACACAAATACATTGTCATTTTGATCAGTTCAAAGACAGGATAAAACTTCAAATCTTGTTTGGGACCTTTGAGAAGTGTTCTCAATAGTGAGTGTAAACTCTAAAGTCCTTCAAAGACCAGAGCCTAGAGAACCACTCCAAATGCGCCTAAGGGTAAAATTGGATGCTTAATTGAAGTATGCCAATGATGCCTCAGACATCAAGAACCTTATGTTGAGCTATATGAACTATGAGTTGCATAAATAGCTTGAAGCATGGACATTCTTGAGATGGTTATACATCTTAAAAATCATGTAAAGCATAAAAGGTATAATGTCTTCAAATCAATGTTTGAGTATAAAAAGACAGATAGACATCAAGTATAATCTTATATTCTCAATGTGATTATGCATATAGATTAACTGTGATTTCTTATAGGTCAAGAGATGACCAAACATATGATTCTACAAATAGTTGTGTGAATCATATAGCCATTTTATCAAACATTGAGAAACTTGGCCAAACCACTATCTGAAGTGCTTGTCATGTTCATGCCAAAGCATGAATGAAGAAAGGACAAAACTTATGATAATGATCAGCAAAGTAAAGTTCATAGACTAAAGCAACGTCAAGAAGTGTTCTGAGGCCAAGCTTGGGTCTAAGTCTTCATCACTCAAGATATGGAGAGGATTAATTAGGAAAGGGAAAAAACATTTTTGTAGAGGATATCGGGAAGATGAATGAGATAGAGATCTCTACTTCAGGACCTAAGACGTAAGCTAGAAACTATGCAGAGCAAGAGTTGCTGCCTTTATGATTACAATGTGACATTCATTGGCATATAATAGAATTAGTAGATTGCTGACATACATCTGTCGTCAATGAAATCATTATACATCTTGTTTGGAAAAGAGTGTAATGAACTGAAAGGCAATGCCTGTGTCTCGTAAACTATACTTGATAGTTAAAGAAACAAATGTGAACGACACATGTAATGAATTGTTGGGTTTTAGGGGAGACAGAGAAGGAAGCTGAAACAAAAATTTTCTCGTCCCAAACCCAGAACAACGTCTATACAATAGGAAGGATGGTTTGTAGAGGCATACCTTGTCCCGAGGCTTTCTCGACGACATTACCTCGTGGCTTGCGCAGTCTTCACCTTCGTTCTTGGACGGTGTCTGTGCAACTCCTGGTCTCACCGGGACTGTCGGGATTGATAGCCGTCCTCCGAGCGGCAGAAGTCTTCAGCCTCTAAAGTAGTCCACACAGACCACCTAGAGCTCCGATCTTCTTGTCCCACAAGGAATCGGAAGGAGTTGCACCCTCCTGTCGACGTACTAGTCACCAACACATTCTCCTGCAACCAGTTGCTTTTCAACAGTTGTCTTTCCCTTATTGTGCCTCCCTTATCAGGTAGAACTTGCTTGGGCTCTCTCTCGGTTACCAAAACTAGAGAGAACGACAACTTTGCAGAGCAACTGGTGTTCTAAGTTGTTCACCAGAGAAGCCCCCAATACCCCTATATATAGGAGGGTCATGGGATAGGGTTCTCTACCCTAGGCAATGCGGGATTAAACAGGAGTAGAAGGGTTCAAGATTTTCCACAAAACAAGTAACTTGCGCCAGCTGAACCGATCGTTTCACACCCTAAAACGATCGTTTCAGGCCCTAAGCTGATCATTTGGGACCTGAGCTGATAGTCTGGGGCTCTGAGCTGATTAGCTGGAGCTCTCAACCGATCGGTTCGTGGTCCTGATCCAACTCAAATTGACTTTCATATTTTTCTCCAATTAATCAAATATTAATCCTTGTCCAAATCAAATTTGTACAAGTGAAACAAATTGCATTTGCAAATTAGTCTTCTGACTTTCCAAACGATCTCGGTTAGTCACATGAGTCGATCGGTTCAACAATTGAGTCAATCATCTCATTGCACATGAGTTGATCATCTCACCAGTTGAGCCGATCGGTTCACCAACCTGAGCTGATCGGTTCATCCCATGAGCTGATCGTTTGGGGCAGCAGACTGTGCAAAATTAGTCAATCACAATTTTAATCAATCTGATATTCTAATCAATTGGTCCAACACCTTGAACACTATGATTTTGAGTTATCAATTAATTGAGTGTTTAATTGAACTACTAAACTCCTTTAGTAATCAATCTAAACATCATTTGTGGATAAACTCCTCTTCCAGGTTAAATCCTATGTGTGTGACCCTGCAGGTCCATTTCACGTTGGCAGTGAAAGTCCATAACACTTATGACTTCATAAGCAAAAAGTGGTGCCTAGTCGCACATCAGTTCTACCCATGTGAAATAGAAAGTTGGAGAACAAATTTCAATCCTACAATCCATGAATGGTGTTACAGTGAATGTATAATTCCTTTGTCACCGATATCCCGAATGAAATCAAGGCATGGAACAGTCATCCTGTCAACATTCATTCACTTTATTTATCTCAGAGTAGATTGGAGGAGATATGTATGACATCAATATCACATACGGATTCACACATGCGTGCATGCCTATCTCAATCCTACTCATCAAGTGGCCATGGATATCAAACTCCCTCAAGAGGGACAAATCCTAGATCTATCACTCACCCCTCAAAAGCCCCATGTGTCAAAGCCACCCAATCAACACCTTTATAACAACCCATGTTTCAGGACTACGTTTGATGATTTCAAAGTGTGCCCAACGACATGTGTTGAGTGTAGTGATTTTAGGTCAAAGAATCACACTCACCACCATCACTGTGAGAACTGACTGTGACTACCATGTCATGGTTCCATGTATCAAACTCACGGTGGCTCTGTCTGGTAAACTTGTTCTCTAGCAAGTACCTATGTGTTTGGTGTGATATCTCCATATCATGACTAATGAGATTCTGTCATCAACCAAGACCACAATGTAGTCTTGTGTGTAATTGTTGTCTATCTGCGTTCCACAATGACATCCTACTAGGGACATAATAAGAATGTACAAACTCTTAGCATCCGTATGATTTCATCGTTCAGGTCCTTAACCTAAAAGCATACGTCATTGAGTACTGTCATTCTCTAGACATTCAATCTGTAATATCACTATCTCATATGACTGAACCAGAAAGAATTGGAAGCTTGCCTTTGATGTTTATCAAATCAATCTTAATGTATCCCACCAATCATCCCATGATTGGCTCTCAGGGCATACATACCAACAGACTCCCACTTGCACTGTGAGACAATCACCCTTGAATCATATTCATAGTGATCTTCAAACATGTCCCACATGTTACTGTGCTCTAGTGCTTACACAGTGAGTTATGACAAAACCTTGCCAAAGTCGGGGTATTAACTGCATGTCTCTCCTCTCTTCATTATACGTCACACGTATGAGATGGAGTTGTCATAATATGCGATCTAGTATTCCTTTGCTAACCTTTAGCCACATTGCATGGCCAAGTACTCCTAACTTGTCATCAATGACCTAAATATCTATAAGTTCATCTCATGAAATTCTAGATCCATATAGTATCCACTGTTGTTCTCTAACACACAGATACTCGATATTTCCCTTTTAAAATGACTTTATTGGAACATTTCCATTTATCAAAAAATATTCACTTTTATATATCTGATATATATTTTGGGATTAGTTTTCTATCCTTTTCGGAAGTTCACATCAGTGTAACTATTTACAGTGAACCCTTCCTTATTTCCATAGAACTAGTACTTCTCAAGTACTTATCAGGTTCTTATGGTATTCCAGTAACCCTTACAGGAACTAGACAGACATCCACTCGTCATATCCCACATACGAGATATCAAGATGAGCATATCATATTGTCATGTCCTACATACAAGATGACGAATGCATTTTACTCTTTCTATGTCCAAACATGTAAGATAATGGGATGATTACATACATGATAGATCCATATCTATTCTTAGTGTTCCCATTCTTCATAAGAATTGGAAACTTGTCCTTGGGATACTAACTCCATGTAATCATGGACAAGTTTTCTCCCACTGAATATGTGCACACTGAACCCTTCAGTATAGACTGCCAATGTATGCTTTCTCTTTTCAGGTCAAGAGGTTTTCATGAACTATCTCTATAGATCTCTATTCCTATCACATAGGAAAATTCTCTATCTTTCTTAAAGATAATTTCCACTTTGGATTTCCATTCTAGAACAACTCCATTTCACATCAACATGTGAAATGTGAATACTCTCCCACTAAATCACAGATCTCTCTTTATCTTTGACATATCAATCAATCCTTTTGACTAAATAATCAAAATAAATATCACAGTTCTGAGTTGCTTGTACTCAATCAATCACATTGATTAGTCCTTCGTAACTTATAGACTTCATTTGCATTAATGGATTCATAAACCTAGTAGGTTGTGTCACATACACATCCTTGTTCTATTCCTCATAGGAATGTAGTTTTAGTATCCATACACAAATCTCTTAGTCATTAAGTTGAAATCAACAAGCATCATCCTTTTCAAATGTTATCCATGTGTCTTAACGCTTAAGACTCATTTGCACTTATGAGTTCTACCTTCAAGGTCATACCTTATGGTTCACATGGAAGTCATTTAGGATGTAATGGTCATAAACCATAACTCAAAATCCGGTTCCTCATATTCATCAAGATAGTTGACTCATCACATGACCAACTCATCACATAGATATTTGAGGTGTATCTGTCAAGGATATAATAACTCACAACCCTTTGTGATTCTTAATGTCCTTTATTAGTGTGGGGTATTCTTTATTTTAAGAAGAATTTAGTTATTTGATAATCATCCTCTAACTCCTTAGAGTATGACTCCTTGTTGATTTAGACATCACCATGCCTTAATACGAGTTCACTATCATAATCACTCACAAGGTTCTCAAAGATTTGGTCTAAGTATTTCATTCATTGGTCTCATCAGGAATTAATACTTTACCAAATCCATATTTCATCTATGATATTCCTGAACACTTCAAGATATTCATATTGGTATTTCTCTAAACACCGTTTGAAGTATTAGCATTTGCTCCAATAGGTATGTAAATACATCACATGGAAAATCATTCTCCCACTACCTTAGCGAAGATTGATCAATCATGTCTAAGAGATTCATGTCTCTTACTGGTTCTCTAATGATGAATGCATATTCATCCGGAATTCCAATTACCATCTTCGGTCAAATTCAACTCAATACATTCAACTTCATTTACTAAATATCAATGTGTGCAAAATTACTTAAATGGTCCAACTATCATGATTTTAACTGAATTTATGTTAATTTGATGCAGGTCTTGACAAGGTTGAACAATCAAACCATTTTGAGTGAGACCCACCTTTCTCATCCTGGGTTTCAACCATTCATTCGGTGACCGACAGAGATCATTTGAATGACTGAGAGATGAAGACCGTCTGCTGCATGCAAACCGAATGAAGTTGGAGAACGTTTGTGCATGCATGCATGCGTGAGACCGTTTAAAGAGCTTTCGGTCTGCGAGACTGATTGATTTTGTGAAACCAAACGGAGGCTGGGCATGCAAACCATTTGAGCAAGATCAAGCAGCGCCAAAGACCGTTTGGCGTACTGAGGTGTAGAACGTTTGAAGCCCAGCATCACAAGACCGTATGGTCACGTTGGTAGCAAAACTGTTTGTTGCTTAATTGCCAAGACCGTTTGAGAAAAATATGCAGCAAAGACCGTTTGATAGAGTTGACTGTTTGCTATCAAATTACCAAACCATTTACCAAGACCGAACCTGCAAAACCGTAGTGGATTGTAGCAAAACCGAATGCATGTGAAGACTGAAAGAGTTGTCCATGTGATGACCGAATGGATGAGAGCTGAGCGAGATCATTTTCCAAAGTACGAACATAGCAGACCGTTTGCATGCCTGCACATGAAGATCGTTAGTTGCTGGAGTATGAAGAACGTTTGGATTGGATAAGCACGAAGACCGAATGAGTTGAACGAATACCGTTTACATAAAATGCATGCAAACTATTCACTGCTCATTTGCACAAGTCCGAGTGGGCAGTAATGATGAGACCGTTTAAGCTAATTGCATGCAAACCGATCAGACACCAAACCGAGAGAGCAAGACCGTTTGGTCAGTTTTTACCAAACCGTTTGAAGGGACAAATATCTCCAAGACCGTTTGGGCTGGTAACACACCAAAAACGTGAGGACCAGTAAGGTCCCCATTTGGGGCATCAGTTCTGGGACGCTGACAGGCTGCCTGTACACAGGTCCGATCCAGATCTAGTGTGGTCGACACCAGTTTCGTTCCACCTACTGTGTGTGTTGCAAGCAAGGAGACTGAGAAGAGAAGGAAGACAGAGCGAGAGAGACTGTTCGGTCTGTCTTGGCATCTCCCGTTCTGCGTCCAGATATGCTCCGACACGACGTAGAAGACTACATCATCTTCACCAAGCTGTGACTACCTTCTGCACCAAGTTCATGGCAGATTTCTCTCTTTTTCTTATTCTTCTTGTCTCTCGCATCATGAGCGAGTAGTTCCTTTTTGCTGGGGTGTGGGGACTAGCCCCGCTACCCATGCAAGCATGTTCTTTTGTTAAGAATTCCATGGCAATGTATATAACTTTTTCATTTCATTGTTAATCATTAAGTTTGTAGTTTAATTACCTACTCGCATTCATCTTGTTCTTCCTATGTTGAGAAATCCCTACATGTAGGATAGAATGTCGTTTAACGAGGTTGACTCCTTGACGAGAACTTCTGATGGGATTCCTTAAGGTCATAAGTGTATGATCCGTGAGGGGACGAGCCATCTAACCTTCGGTGATGCTTCTATGTACCTAATGCCTGTATAGGGGGTTCACAGCCTTAGCTGGATTTTGTATCTTCTTGTTAATCGTCGATAATTACTTGTATGTTAATCGCCTGCTTGCTTATCGATTAATGCAGTTGACTCCCAAACTAGAAATAGAATGGGATTTCTTCGAGGTCGTAAGTGTATGATCCACTAGGGGATGAGCCATTTAGCCTTTGGTGACGCTTCTGTGTGCCTAACGCCTGTATAGGGGGTCCACAACCTTCGTTAGATTTCTGTATCTTTGGAGCCGTAAGTAAGTGATCCGGTCGGTGACGAGACATTTGATTCGTAATGTGATGCTTACGTGAACCTAACGCCCGTATAGGGGGTTTTGCAGCAGCTCTATTTGAATCGTTATATCTTGCCTGGTTTGTTTGCATTAGAATGTGTTTACATGTGCAGCAGTGAAACTCGATACCATCCCAGCGATTGCATATCATTGATCTAAATCTAACTTTAATTCAGCTTTTACTTTATTGCAATTAGTTTAATTAACCTCAAATCAACCAATCATTTTAAATATTAGTCTTAACTCGAACTGGATTAGACTGACAAGGATTCTTAAAAATGATATCCTTTGGGTTCGATCCTAAACTATACTATGATAAGACTCATCCGCTTGCGGGTGGTATTTTTGCACTTTGGTTTTGGTAAAAGCTTGGGGATTTCAACCCCAAGTGAGTTTGTTAGTGTGATAAAATACCACGTCAAATTATGGGGCCATTGTCGGGGACCACATAATCAATTAGTCAAATCTAGTTCGTATAAGACTAATCTAGGATTTGCTTTTTCTTTTTGAAACAATCAACCATCTTTTTGAATTTGACTCTACTCTGTGGTTCTCACTTTTAAAATCTTTCTATTTCAAGTACAACCCAAAGCATAGTGTATGCACCGTTTAGACAGTCCCAGACTCACAGCAAGCTTTAATCCCTAGATAAACAGAACTTTTCATCGTCAGATCAAAGAAAATAAAGCAAGGATGGCTCAAGAAGAAGAAGTAGCCCAAAGGGTGGCTCAAGCCATCAATGCGCAGAGAGAGAGGCTCATGCAAGAAGCCAGAGTTGCAGTCCAAGAGGAAATTCTAGCAGCGCATGAAGCAGCACAAGCAGTTGAACTACAAAAGGATCTTAGAGAGATCTCAATCTCGAAATCTATGAATGTCATCATCCTGTACAACCTCATCCCATCAATGCTCCTAATTTTGAGATAAGAGCGCATTGGATCATCCTACTTCAGAACAACCCTTTCTATGGAAAACAACGTGAAGATAATCAAGAACATCTTCTAAGGTTTATTGATCTTTGTGCTATGACAAAGCAAAATGGAGTGTCTGATGATGCCATTAGACTCCGCCTCTTCAAATATTCCCTTGTTGATAGAGCCATAAGTTGGTACAATTTGTTGCAAAGTGAAATACCCATCACCACCTGAGAACAACTCCAAGATGTGTTTCTAGAGAAGTTCTACCCTCCATCTCTCACCTATGAAATTAGAGGGAAAATAACAAATTTCACTCAAGTTCCTGGATAAACCCTTACTGATTCTTGGTATAGATACAAAGAGCTTCTACGCAAGTGTCCACACCATGGAATTCCTAAGAATCAACTCATCAAAATTTTCTATAGGGGTGTGGACGACGATATCAAGAGATTCTTAGACTCCTCTTCTGGAAGAAACTTCATGCGTCAAAGTTATGACAGCACATGGAGAGTCGTCACCCTTGGAGTAGAAAATCAAGACAATTGGGGAAGATCTGTAGGTAAAGGAGTATTGAAAGTAGCTATGGCCGAAGCTACTCCCGAGTACAAGTCCATCACTGAAACCTTAAAACTCTTAGTTGCCAAGAAAGACCATATCGAATCATCTCTTGCTGCAATTGGAAGAGGACGTTCGCCCACTTGGCAACAAGAACAGGTCAGGTCTGCCACACTATTTTGTGAAGCATGTAAGGGCACAGATCACTCCACTTTGGCATACAATGTTCTCCGTGATGTTGTTCTAAGCAATGTATGTGGCCAAGGAGATAATAATCAAATGGAGAACCTGAATGTTGTTAATACCATCCCTGGTCAAGGTTATTACAATCCGAATCAGAACAAGAATCATCTGGGATTTCAATATGGAAACCCCTCTGGAGTAGTAAACTCACATCAATTTGGTTCAAACAATCAGCCCCGTGACCAACCAGGATTCTAGTACAATCAACAACAAAATTTTGGAAATCAAGGAAATTTCAAGGGAAACTTTCAAAATAGGAACTTCAATAATTATCAAAACAATTCCCAGTACCAGGATCTTAACCAAGTTCCTTATCAACAAGAAGGACAACAAAAAAGTCCCATATCACCTAATGACAAGTTAACAACCATTGAAAAGATGTTGCAAACTCAGCAAACTATGATATCTAACCAACAAGCCCAGCGGAAGGCTATTGAATCTCAACTAGCTCAACTCGCAGCTAGCATAAAGCTACCTGTTGGAGTTTTTGCTGGACAACCCGAGAACAATCCTAAGAATCCGGAACAGTTGAAGGCGGTCACCACCAGGTCAGGAAAAGACTATTCTGATCCCCCTGTCAAGACACATGTGGTTGTTATAGATGAAGATGAACATGTGATTGTCCAAGACTCAACAACATCGAAGTCTCAATCGAAAGAACAACTGTTGATAAGACAAACAAGGAAAGTCCTATGAAACCTATCGATGAAAAAGCTGAAACACCAGAACCCGATATCCCTGTATACAAGCCTCGTATTCCTTTCCCTATTCGTTTAAGGTAAACCAAGCTTGATACTCGGTTCAATAAGTTTAAAGAAACTATGAAGAAACTTCATGTTGATATACCCTTTTTGGACGCGCTGGCTGAGATACCAACGTGGAAAAAATACTTAAAGTCACTCCTCACCAGGAAATATATAATTGGAGAATATGAGATGGTCAACTTAGCTAAAACCACTTCTGATATCATCCAGAGTAAGATGCTAAAGAAACATAAAGATCCAACATTTTTTGGGATTTCCTGCCATATCGGTGATTCTTCATGCAAGAAAGGACTAGAAAATCTTGGTGCTAGCATCTCCATCATGCCACTCAGCCTTTGCAAAAGGCTAGGGTTTGGTGAACTTCTTCCAACTGGCATGACCATACAACTCGCAGACAATTCGATAAAATGCCCATTAGGAATTATTGAGGATGTACCTGTCAAGGTAGGAAAAGATTCTTATGTTCCGTGTGACTTTGTCATCATGGACATAAAAGAGGATGCCAGATATCCTCTCATATTTGGACGTCCGTTCCTCACCACTGCAAGAGTTCTAATTAATGTTGAAGTAGGAACTTTGCTTCTCAGACTTGGTAAAGAAACTCTTGAATTCAAGGTTTTTGAAAGCATGAGAAGACCAAGTATGCAAGAAGAAGTTTATCTAATTGACTGCATTGAACAAATATCACTCCTCACACAAGAGGGATATGAACAAGACGATCCTTTAGAAGTGACTCTGACAAACCCCTCTACTGATAATTCCATCAGTGAACAAGATAAAGAGTGTGTTCTTGACCTTGACACTACCGAAGAAGATCCTAAAGCTACGATTGAAGGACTCAAGGCTGTGGAAGCCAATGAGGAAACATGCAAAAAACCAGAGGCCCCCGAAATGAAGCCCCTGCCTGAGGGACTGAAGTATGTGTTTCTAGAAGATCTCAAGGTTTGCCCAGTTATTATAAACTCCGATCTAACAGCTGAATACGAAGATAAACTTCTGAACGAATTAAAGGAAAGAAAGAAAGCCATCATCTATAAAATGAGTGACCTCACTGGGGTTAGTCAAGCGTTGTGTATGCACAAGATCCCTATGATGGAAGATCACAAGCCAACCATTGAACATCAACGGAAACTAAATCCAAATATGAAGGAGGTAGTTCGTAAAGCGGTCATTAAACTGCTCACCATTGGAATTATCTATCCAATATCAGACTCACCATGGGTGAACCCAGTGCATGTAGTCCCAAAGAAAGGTGGAACAACTGTAATATGAAATGACAGTGATGAACTCATCCCAACCCGAATAGTCACATGGTGGAGGATGTGCATTGATTATAGGAAGTTGAATACGGCAACTTGAATAGATCATTTTCCAATGCCTTTTCTTGATCAAGTATTAGACCGACTGGCTCATCAAGAATACTTCTGTTATCTTGATGGTTACTTTGGATTCTACCAAATACCTATACATATGGATGACCCCAAGAGAAAACCACTTTCACCTGCCCATTCGGAACATACACATTCAGAAGAATGTCGTTCGACTTCTGCAATGCACCTGCAACTTTCCAGCATTGCATGGCTGCCATATTTGCCAGTCTCACTGAAACCATTATAGAAGTTTTCATGGATGATTTTTCTATATATAGAGATTCTTTTCACTCATGTCTAAAACACCTCTCCCTCATTCTCAAACATTGTGAAGAAGCTCATCTTGTGCTGAATTGGGAGAAGTGTCATTTCATGGTAAAGGAAGGCATTGTCCTGGACCATAGGGTCAGCAATAGAGGAATTGAAGTAGATAAAGCCAAGATTGAAGTGATTTCCAAGCACTTTATCCCTATCAATGTAAAGGAAGTTCAAGCATTCCTTGGTCACGCAGATTTCTATAGACAGTTTATAAAGGATTTCTAGAAGATAACCAAGCCACTGACAAATTTGTTACTAAAGGATGTTGAATTCAATTTTGATGAAGAATGTGTTAAAAGCTTCAACACACTGAAGCATGCCCTTACAACCACACCCATCATTAGAGCTTCTGATTCGGACCACCCTTTTGAAATTATGTGTGATGCAAGCGATTATGTTGTAGGTGTTGTCTTGGGCCAATGTATAGAAAAGAAACATTATTGATTAATTATGCATCGAAGACCCTCGATGAAGCTCAGAGGAATTATGCTACTATTGAGAAAGAACTTCTAGAAGTCGTGTATGCTTCTGACAAGTTCAGATCCTACCTAATTGGTTCAAAGGTCATTGTCTACACATATCACGTTGCCATTTGTTACCTTCTAGAAAAGAAATATGCAAAACCTAGGTTAATAAGATGGATTCTCCTCCTATAAGAATTTGATTTAGAGATCTGAGATAAAAAGGGTACAAAGAATGTTGTAGCAGACCACCTTAGTCGCATCCACACTCTGGATATCGAGAAGATTCTGATTAATGATTTCCTTCTGGATGATCAACTAATGAAGGTCTCAGAAGCTATACCATGGTACTCGGATTTTGTGAACTACCTCGGTGCTGGGGTTATTCATCCTCAATGCACCGGAAATGCACTGAAGAAATTTATGCATGATGTGAAATAGTAATACTGGGATGAGTTGTACCTTTTCAAGCTATGTGCTGATGGTCTTTATAGACAATGTATCACAGAAAATAGATTACAGGCACTTGGTCGGTCGAGTTTCCCTGGCTTGAAACTCGACCGATAATCCTTGGTCGATTTTCTGAAGATTGCATCGGTCAAGTTGTGCACTCACAGAACTCGACCGATCAGGTAACATGCCATTTCCAGTTTAAATGGTTGGTCGAGTTTTTTCAGGACAAACTCGACCGATCATTTGAATATCGGTTTTGTCTCTTACTTGATCGGTCGAGTTACCCCATTGAAACTCGACCGATTGCACTGTATGGAATTTGCAGAAAAAGTAATGTGACCGTTGGTGAAGTGTTTTGGGAAAAAAATAGAGTCGTTTTCTTGAACAAAAAATGGCTATCTTTTCATTCAAGTGTCCCACAACTTAAAGGGCCACCCTTAACTATAAATAGAACCCCTTGGAGTTCATTCCAAGCTACTCTTCCATTGCAAACTTGGTTCTAGCCTACTTGAGAGTGTTCCAAGCCCTTGAGCCCCTTTCTCTCTCTCTCTGCCTTCAAGATAAATTCGTGAGTTATGAGTGAGTTAGGTCCATGTGTATGAGAGCTATCCCTTGTATGATGTACAACTCTCCTTTCTCTCTTCCTACCTCCTATTCCCTTTGAAGATTGATTGAAGTTGCTTCTCCAAGTGAAAGAGAGGTTGTTGCTGTTCTTCTCCAAGTGAAGGAGAGGATGATGGTTGATCTTCAAGAGTGAAGATAGCTTGCTGCTCCAGATCCCTTGGTGAAGGTGAAACGTGGAGAAGCTCTCCAAGAGAAGGAGAGGTGCAAGGCAAAGCTCAAGTGAGATAGGTAAATCCTGCAAGGCTGAAGACTAAGGTAAGATTGGGTAAGTCCTTTGAAGAAGGATGAAGAATCTTGCTTCGTGGGTAAGTCCTTGGAAAGGTAGAATATCTTAGCTTGAGAAATTAAGTCCTTGGTTGTGTGGTTTATGTATCTTGTAATATTTGATCGGCCTTTTTCACGCGTCTGGAAATGAACGCGGGACAAAGGAAGGAATCAAGCTTTAAATTTATAACCCGAAACCTTCTAGGCCCCCGCAACTTAATTACGGGGTCGAAGTAGATATACAGGGTCGAACACAGGGACGTGGTGACGTTTAGGACGCCACAGATTTCTGTTCTTGAGTCAGACAAGACAAAACGATAGTCGATAAAAGAAAGTGCTAGAACTAGTCTAGCGAGTTGTCATGATTAAAATAAGGAAAAGAAAAGAAAACAAAAGCAAAACAAGATAGAGCGTGAGGTTCTACTAACTAGAGAAAGAGAGTTCTTGGCTATGTAACCACAAAAGGGGCAGTCTATGCACTCGTTCTCGGGCGTAGACAACCCTTGAACACCCAAGCAAGCATCTAGCACGCATAGCGACATCTGTCCTGTGGGGTCATCCCACTCGCTCTCGCGATGCGTGACTAAAACCATCAACGATATGTCATTAACCCTCTCTCAAGGGATGACATATCCACACCTCAGTATATGCTAAGTTCCCTCTCGGGTCTTAGGATATTATGGGGTGTTAGGAACAGAATACCTTGGATCGTCCTCCTCTCAGGTTCAGATCCAAACTATCATCTCTTAGCTATTTCTACAACGGATCTCTCAATACAGGCAGAAATAGCAGTTCAAGCGAGTAAGAGATCAACCAAACTAGCAATCGTAACTTGGAAAGAGAAAATAGAACATGCAACATACTAGATCTGATATGAATCTACTTGCTTAAGGCAAAAGTATATAAACATGCCCAGATCGGGTTGCATAGCCAAGAAGGAGCTAACTAGCCATAGACAAGCATAGCTAGCACCGAACAAAGATGGATAAACATCGTTTGTACAAGAAACAAAGGAATGCAGTAGAATGAAAGAGAAAAGGGGAGAGATATAGCCCGTAGAGGAGAGGTGGCTCTCGCTCCTTGGCCTCCGTGTAGGTCGGATCTTGCCCCTTGGGCCTTCTCTTTGTCCCTCTGGACTCCTCGATTCTCTCTCTAGACCGTATCGGGCGGCGGGCGTATCGGGCGGCGGCCGTGTCGGTCGGCGGGTGTATCGGGCGGCGGGCGTATCGGGCGGCGGCCGTGTCGGTCGGCGGGCGTATCGGGCGGCGGGTGTATCAGGCGGCGGCCATGTCGGTCGGCGGGCGTATCGGTCGACGGGCGTATCGGGCGGCGGCCGTGTCGGGCGGCGGCCTTTGGGGAACCCAACACACTAGGTCCTTGGTCTAGGAACTAGCTCTTGCAGGGTCCTCCCTCCAGCCCTCGTCTCTCTCCTGCTCTCCGAAGCCGCATTCTTGTAGGCTGGCAGCTGCTATTTATAGGCAGCGAGTTGATGTAAGTTGTAGCTTTTATTGGTCCATGTGTCCTTCATCCGTGGCTTCAATCTTGAGGAACCAGGTCGGCCAATATGACTATCACTCGGCAACCGTATCGGGCAACCGTATCGGGCAGCCGTATCGGTCGGCGGCCGTATCGGTCGGCGCACCCGTATCGGTCAGGCCATATCGGGCAGCCATATGGGGCGTCTTTGTCGGGCGGCCATCTCATCCAGACCATATCAGGCAGCTATATCGGGCACCCGTATCAGGCAGCCATATCAGCCAGCTACTGCGATTCTTGTCTTTTCCTGGTCTGGTACTTTGAAAGTCCCAAAATTGGCTAGTTTCGGTGCCTACAAGTCTAAAACAGGCTAATTAGCTACATTATTGCCTATTTTCACTACATTATCTAATGGAGAGATAGAAAACATAAAACATGAACAAAAGAGTGCATATTAAGACTAAAGTGGCACAAAACTATAGATAAAATGCATAGAAAATATGCGCTAATTTGGGTGTTATCAACTACCCCAAGCTTAAAACTTGCTTGTCCTCAAGCAAGACTGTGCTCAAAGAACAAAAAGATAACATCCAAATTAAGCTTGGCAATAAATGCTAAGGTTAATAAAAATAGTTTAAAGCATCAATACTCTTGATCCATGTCATTTCAGAACAAACCCCCATCAAACAAGCACAATCCTGCCAAAGTAAGATCAAAGAATTTCCAGACAAGATTAAGCGAATTCACTATAGCCTACCAATACTCATGAGGGTTTGAATCATAATTGTTTAAACATGAAAGAGTTGTCACACAGGTGATCACGCGGGTGATGAGCAATGAGCCATCACCATGAATCCATGCAAACCAATCAGGAATACCACGCCTCTCACTTATTCATGTCCTAAGAAACAAAGCAAAAAGACTCTAATGACTTCTGAGGATCCCGATCTGCGTCAGGTTGGTCCATGTAGCGAGCAACAGTCCCTGCAGTCCGAACCAGTTGGTCCAAAGCAGTGAGACGAACTCCTCGTACTGCGCTCGAACCAACCCTGCTACTGAGATGATCTCATAGGTCTCCTAGGGGTTCCTAGTGACTCTCTAATGAGCATTTGGAGTGATACTACCAGGCGCGACATACCCGCGTTCATGAGCGCAGTCGTACACCGGCTGGGCACCATCCTCAACTCTCCTAAAAGAGAAAACAAGCGTTCATTTATTGTGCACATTCAGGCTTTTATCATCTGCATTCTATTTGTAGGCTTGGGTGAGAACTATATAGATATTTTGGGATTTTGTGGGCGGCCAAACCTCTTTTGCACATTTTTATATTTTTCATCTTTTTGACTCAATCTAATGTGAGAAGGCACGTAGTCCATCAAGAAGAAACATTTCATCTTGATCATAGCTCAAAGCCCATCATAATCCGCTTGATGCATGTGTGAGAAGTAGCAATTATGATTCAAGAATCCTTAGAATAGAGGCAACCTTGTGAAATTCGCAGCTAAGAGACTTTAATCGTGATTTAGCTCATTCCAATGGTCCTTTACCATGGATTTGCCATACACGACACAGATCAAGGGAATTTATCTTTAAGATACAAAAAAGGGACATAACCTTAGCTTTATTACCAAACTCAAGGAAAGAGTCAAAGAGCAAGTCAATCAAGAGGTCAAGTAATTTTTAAGATAAAAATTGTGCATCTAGGCATACAATCAAGCATTTATCTATTAGATTCGCACCATATAGCCATAATTGCAAAGCTAAAAAGCTGAAATTTTTTGAAAATTTAAGACTAAATGCAAGAAATAGACATGCATGCAAGAATGGTGAAGAGAAAAGAAGGGTGAAGCCTACCACCCCAAGCTTAAAATTTTGCTCGTCCTCGAGCAAGTCTCAAACTTGAAATAGTGAGGCAGGAATGCATGAGTTTAACGACATTTATTGAAGTTCTAAAGATGATGCATGGGTGCAAGGATATCAAAACAGTTAGAGGAAAGAAATTAACCAACAAGAACATGAAAAGCAAAATTTATTGTAATAAAAGGGTGGGAGGGTGATTAAGAGAAAAGGGGGTGGCTGCCCCACGATACCGACACTGGGATCCCAAATTCTCAGCTTTGGGACCAGTGTCACCTGTGTCTTCCTGACGGGTTCCGCCACATAATATGAGTAGAATAGGAGGATGTGTTGGCCCTGCCGAGTCTGAAGAAGAAAAGTTAAATCTGGCGACTCAGTGAAGTCATCTTTGTGCTGGAAGTGATTTGAGCTGCACTGGGGTGACTTCTTTGGCAAATCATCCTCAGGGTACCTTTCATTATATGAATCTGAATATGAAGGTCCTGGGATGTCGACACAGGATGAGATGGAGGGGATAGGTTGAATGACTTGGGTGGGATCCATTTCTCCTCCCTCCATCTCTGAACTTGAGGTTGGATGCTCAGATAGATCATCATGTACAGTCCTAGTCATCCAATCATCTTCTGAACAAGAAGTATCCCCTGAAGAATCTGTTTGTGGTTCTACCACTCCAAGCTTATCACTTGGCATGGAGTCAGGGCTGTCTTCATGCTCAGCAACCATGTTGTAGTGCACCGTCCATCCTGCCCCCTTGACGTCCACCCTACCTTGTAAAGGTATGGTGGCGAACGATGGCTCGTGCTGCTCCAACTCGTCTTCGTTACTATACTCACTGCTCCATGTCGAGCAGTTGTCATCGTCGTCGTCGTCGTCAAACAAATTGTTCCAAACCATGGTTGATGTACTGCTCAAAGTGAAGTGACAAGTCTCAATATGAGAAATGTCACTCTGGTCTGGTTCGATATCTGACTCTGGTTCCTCAAACCAACCTTCTGGCTGTGAGGAAACTTGGCTTTTAGAGTCTTCATCATCGTCATCATAGACCCATTCATGCCTATGACTCATATCTTCCATTGGTTCATCAGCTGGGTCATCTGGATAGAATGAAGGGCTTCCCCAAGTGGGTTGGTCTTCACAGAAAAATCCTAGCGAATCCAGTTGATGGTCTGAATAGGATGGTGAGATATACTCCGATTCAGATCCAATGGAATGGCCTTGATGACTAACGTCTTCATTATCCCGTGATGGCATTTGTAATTGGATTGTAACCAAATCGATGAGCTCTTGGAGCCTCCCGCGTTGTTCAACATCTTTATCATGAAGTTGTTGTACTTGAGCAGCAATGCTTTCGAGACCCGTCGATTCTGCCATGCACATCGGTTGCTGACCTGCTATACCAAACTGATGCGCTTGAATGAATCCTCTCTCAACAGTTTGAACTAGACTTCTATTGCAGTCTGCAGCCTCGGTGCCTACTTTGAGATGACGATCCTGCTCTTCTAGCAGTTGTTGCATGGGATCAACATCTTCTTGGAGATGAGGGGCTAAGGAGGTGAGTGCTTGAATACTTTCCCTAGCCAACTCCACTGCCTTAATCAGTTCTTGATCCCATGATAGCACGGGAGTCGGTGGTTGACTGGCAGTCTCTTTTGTTGGGATTTCAACATATGACGACGGTGGAGGTGAGTATAACTCGACTAGCTGTAGAGCACGTCCTTCAATTATTTGCCAACAGTCGAAACTGCGGAAAAACTCGGGAGGACAGGTGGACAAGATGACTTGTCTTGCGGAAGCAAGGTCCATGGCTGAAAAAGGTATGAGAAAAAGAAAAGTGATTTAGTATATATGAAAAAGTATGTGTAAAGCAAGAGGAAAACTATGCATGTATATACAGACTTATAGTGACTAAACAAAAATCTACTAGGCATGTAAACGTGGAAAACCCACGTCCCCGGCAACGACGCCAACAGTTGATCGGCCTTTTTCACGCATCTGGAAACGAACGCGGAACAAAGGAAGGAATCAAGCTTTAAATTTATAACCCGAAACCTTCTAGGCCCCCACAACTTAATTACGGGGTCGAAGTAGATATACGGGGTCGAACACAGGGACGTGGTGACGTTTAGGATGCCACAGATTTCTGTTCTTGAGTCAGACAAGCCAAAATGATAGTCGATAAAAGAAAGTGCTAGAACTAGTCTAGCGGGTTGTCACGATTAAAATAAGGAAAAGAAAAGAAAACAAAAGCAAAACAAGACAGAGCGCAAGGTTCTACTAACTAGAGAAAGAGAGTTCTTGGCTATGTAACCACAAAAGGGGCAGTCTATGCACTCGTTCTCGGGCGTAGACAACCCTCGAACACCCAAGCAAGCATCTAGCACGCACAACGACATCTGTCCTGTGGGGTCATCCCACTCGCTCTCGCGATGCGTGACTAAAACCATCAACGATATGTCATTAACCCTCTCTCAAGGGATGACATATCAACACCTCAGTATATGCTAAGTTCCCTCTCGGGTCTTAGGATATTATGGGGTGTTAGGAACAAAATACCTTAGATCGTCCTCCTCTCAGGTTCAGATCCAAACTATCATCTCTTAGCTATTTCTACAACGGATCTCTCAATACAGGCAGAAATAGCAGTTCAAGCGAGTAAGAGATCAACCAAACTACCAATCGTAACTTGCAAAGAGAAAATAGAACATGCAACATACTAGATCTGATATGAATCTACTTGCTTAAGGCAAAAGTATATAAACATGCCCAGATCGGGCTGCATAGCCAAGAAGGAGCTAACTAGCCATAGACAAGCATAGCTGGCACCGAACAAAGATGGATAAACATCGTTTGTACAAGAAACAAAGGAATGCAGTAGAATGAAAGAGAAGAGGGGAGAGATATAGCCCGTAGAGGAGAGCTGGCTCTCACTCCTTGGCCTCCGTGCAGGTCGGATCTCGCCCCTTGGGCCTTCTCTTTGTCCCTCTGGACTCCTCGGTTCTCTCTCTCTCTAGATCGTATCGGGCGGCGGGTGTATCGGGCGGCGGCCGTGTCGGTCGGCGGGCGTATCGGGCGGCGGGCGTATCGGGCGGCGGCCTTGTCAGTCGGCGGGCGTATCGGTCGGCGGGCGTATCGGGCGGCGGCTGTGTCGGGCGGCGACCTTTGGGGAACCCGACACACTAGCTCCTTGGTCTAGGAACTAGCTCTTGTAGGGTCCTCCCTCCAGCCCTCATCTCTCTCCTGCTCTCCGAAGCCACATTCTTGTAGGCTGGCAGCTGCTATTTATAGGCAGCGAGTTGATGTAAGTTGTAGCTTTTATTGGTCCACGTGTCCTTCATTCGTGGCTTCAATCTTGAGGAGCCAGGTCGGCCAATATGACTGTCACTCGGCAACCGTATCGGGCAACCGTATCGGGCAGCCGTATCGGTCGGCGCACCCGTATCGGCCAGGCCATATCGGGCAGCCATATCGGGCGTCTTTGTCGGGCGGCCATCTCATCCAGACCATATCAGGCAGCTATATCGGGCACCCGTATCAGGCAGCCATATCGGCCAGCTGCTCCGATTCTTTTCTTTTCCTGGTCTGGTACTTTGAAAGTCCCAAAATTGGCTAGTTTCGGTGCCTACAAGTCTAAAACAGGCTAATTAGCTACATTATTGGCTATTTTCACTACATTATCTAATGGAGAGATAGAAAACATAAAACATGAACAAAAGAGTGCATATTAATACTAAAGTGGCACAAAACTATAGATAAAATGCATAGAAAATATGCGCTAATTTGGGTGTTATCAATATTATTGTGATATATAAGAGAACCAAGTTGCAAATCCTAGAGTCTAACCAACTCTAGGTAGTGGACTGACATCGCTCCTAAGCTTAGGACGTGGAACCACTTTAACCACCTGTCCAAGTGCTTGTTATTCATTGTCTCTTATCCTTGCTTTGAATGATAGATTAGGACATCAAATTGCTGCTTGGTTTAGTTTCTGCACTATGTTTAAATTGGTGGTCTAATTGATTTTATGAAGTGTGTGTAGCTCTATTCACCCCCCCTCTAGATCCCATTGATCCAACAAGTGGTATCAGAGCAGGTCTTCTCCAAGATACTTCAACAAGTAGGAGAAGATGGGAGATTCGGCTCTTAGGTCACTCAACCTTGAAGGAAGCTTCTCCATGAGACCTTCAGTCTTAAACGGCACAAACTTTCTATATTAGAAGAGGAGAATGTAATTCTACCTCCAAGGTGTGAGCTAAAAAATGTGGAAGATTGTTCACCTCAAATATGAAGATCCAAAAGGGGACATCACCACATGGACTGAAGCTGAGATGAAGCGGGCTCAACTCAACGCCAAAGCAGTGAGCATCATCTACACTGCTCTTACTCCATCCGAGTTCAACCGAATCTCTTCTTGGGACATGGCGCATGAGATATGGTGCAAATTATGTGTCACCTATGAAGGAACCGAGCAAGTGAAGGAGGCCAAAGTCTACATGCTTGGTGGTCTTCTAGAGAACTTCAAGATGGGTAAGAATGAGAGAGTGGCGGATATGTACACTAGGCTAAATGTCATCTTGAATAGCTTGGCAGCCCTTGGGAGTGTAATGGATAGAGGTACTATCAATGCCAAGATCTTGAGATCTCTTCATAAGAGATGGGAGCCTAAGGTTACTTCAATTGAAGAGGTTTACAAGCTAAGTGAGTTGTCAACCGAGGAGCTGGTTGGTAACCTCCAAGCCCATGAACCTAGGCTTGACAAGCAAGAAGAGGAAGAGAAAAGAGAAGAAAAGGAGTCAAAGAAGATAAATGACACAACCTTCAAAGCTCAAGTTGAAGAAATGGTCTGGAAACAACAACTTGCCTTGAAGTCTCCCAGCCCTTCCTCAAGTGAAGATGAAGGTTCCAATGATCATGAAGCAAACTACTCAAAGGGGAAACACTTCAAGAGCAAACCCTCCTACTCAACTCCTAGATGAAGCTAGTATGGAACTACCGACTGTACTTCTTCTGGATTCCCTAAGCAAGTATCGAGATGAACATAGTTTGGTAGTATAATAAGATGCATGATGAAATAGAAAAGGAGTTTATAATTTAATATGGAACATATGGCAAGCATGAAATCTCATATAAGAAAGATGAAAGCTTAATGGATTATGAAGACAATCTCTAATGAGTTTGAATTTGAGTATGACATATGAAATTTTGAGAAAACTCTATGAATTAAGATGCACGCTAAATGATCTTCTTTATTTAGGAAATAGAAGAGTGCGGATGATAATATGTGAATGAGTCATAATCTTAATCCATGAGATATGCAATATTTTTTTTAAAGGATGTGAAAGGTGATGTGAATCCGATATTGATAAATTATGTATTACTAAATTTTGTGAAGAAAGTATTTGTAATACCCAAGGAGAGATATGATGATGACAAGGGATGAAATATCAGTTTAATCCAAAAAAATGCCATATGAAAGAAAGATAAAATGAAACTCTTTATAATTTGATGCTCAAAGAGGTGAATGATTAGATGATATGATTTTCTTCCTTATCTTTTCTTGGATTTTGTGACAAAATCCTAAAAGGAGGGAGAATTTGTAATAACCCTGTTCAAATTAGTCATCTAATTAGGGTTTACTTGGATGATTGTATGCTTGACTAAGTTGATCCTTGTTTAAATCTTTATTAATGATGGTAGTTAAGTTTTAATGTTTTAAATATTTATAAGGTTTAATCATACTTTGATCCACATAATTAGGGTTAACATTTGGAAACCGTAATTGGCTCAAATTAGGGTTTTGATGACATATGAATACAAAATTTGAGTGTCTCACTGAATGGTTTTTAGTATTTTATGTGTAACTCTGATTTAATTCAAATTTGGATATGATTTGTATATCTCAAATTTTAACACTATTGTAAAATATCAAAAATTTTAAATAATGTTCTGACCTATTTGTTGGTCGAGTTTCAAACTCGACCGACCATATTTTCATATTGATATAGCAATGTGGTAATGGGATATGGTTGTTGGGTGATGAAGAGGTTTTTGCCATGTGGAGAGGCATTCAGAGATTATAATAGGATATGGTTGGGTGTCAGAAAGGGAAAAGGGTGCATACATGCAAAAAACAAGATCTAGTGAAAAATAAAGGGATGGGGGGACATGCGGAAAGAAGGAAGGGGCCCATGGAGGATTTTAATAATCTGATACCATGTAAATTAGAAGAAGATTCTAGTAATTGGATAAAAAAATAAGCATAGACACCCTCCTTATATAGGATAGGAGGGCTTCCTCAGGATAGAGTTCACCAATATGGCCTAAAGAAAAGACACTACGAGAGTACAGAATAAAGGAATAAACATAAATAAATATATTAATAGTGAAAAGGAGCCCCCCTGCTCGGGGTGCAAGAAAAATAGTGGAGGAAGATGTGCATCAATGTTAGCATGGTGTTGGCACAACTTTGTTGGTCAAGACACAACATGGAGCATGCAGTGGCAAATATTGGGAGCGACATCTTTGTTAAATGATTGATGCTACACTATCAAATTTTTGCAAAAAGATCATTAATAAGCTGCAATACAAGCCATTGATCACTAACAATGCTATCAACATAACATAGTTGGTTTGCACTAAACGTTCACTATTACAATAAACATCAAGGAAGGGATATTTGGTGAGCTTGAGATTTGTGAACTCATTGTGAAGCTAAGCATCTTAGACACCTTTGTTGTCAAGAAATTTTTTTGTGAGACAAGTCCATGTAGCATGGACCATGGAATTTGGTTCAAGAATTTCAAGCACAATATCATCTGAGATGGATGAATAAATCCATTATAGAACAAGGGCATCAATATGCTTCCATATATCCATAACAGTGTCTTTAGGAGGATAACTATCAATATTTTTCTTACACTTTGTATGTGGTAGTGCGAAGTTTGAAGATGGACCACAATGAAGAATAGATAATATTTCGAGATTCTAGGATGATCCAGACATGATTAAGAATGTTGGAAATGGTGAAGGCAGGTTGAAATGGTTTATGATGAAGGGGAGGCAACATCTCTTGCCATTGATAGAATTGAGGAGAAGACTGAGGGAGGAGGTACAATGACACACTTTGCATGGAGGAGGGTTTGGAAATGAACTCTTCCTTGAAGGAGGGTCAATTATGCATGTTACACTATGAGAGGCAAATGTTACCATACTAGAAATAAAATCCTTTCACCCATTGGAAGGTTGTCATCTCATTATTATATAGGAGTTTCACAAAAGGATATTTACTAAATATTCTTTTCTATAAAGCATGTTTCTAGAGTACTCTTGTCTACAAATGATATCCTTAGAGTATTCTTTTCTACAAAAGGTATCTACATTTATTACAGTTGATATGCATTTACAAATTCTTATACCATGGTTAGGTTTAACCTCTCTCATACATTCATAAAATGAATTTGTGGTCTTTGCATCTTTTACATTCATCCTCCACTTTAATGGATGCATAATGATTTTACTTATGTAGATCCAATTTAAAATACTGTTTTAGAACCACAAATTTCAACTCCAACCTTGTTGCAATTGTGTCTAAAGTTGAGTGTTCTAATTAACCAATCTATGTATGTCTATAAAATTCCTGAAATCTTCACTTGTGTACATCCACCACTTACATGGATGATTATTGCACATCTGTAGAGGCATAGTGGTTGTTGATGGCACATTTAAACTTGAATGTCACTTAATTTTTTAAGGATTACCTATGGTATCTTTTGAAATTTAAAATCTCCTTCTCAGTAGAATTGAGATCCTTCTCTTTATTTTTAACATTGGCCTTCAAGCTGTAGTCAAAATACTACATTGAATCACGATCTAGTAAAGCATGTTATACTTTCTGATTCATCAGATCATATGATTCCATCATATGATTGTATTGAATTCTTTGTTCCAAAAATTATCCTTGGATTCTCTTCCATTTGACTCAAGACATTTTATGTTATGACTTTTTATTGCTTCTTTTACAATCTATCATGTCTCAAAACAATAACAACTTTTGGGTATTCCTCAATAAGTTATTCAAGCTCCAACCATCCTGCAAAAGAGTTTACTAGTGTCTTTAAGATGTTAGGTCTTCTCTCAATAAGTATATTAATGTTCTCAATATTATCATCAACAATAGTCGCATTACTCAAAAGTTTTATAATGCTTGTGCTCAATGATTTGCTAGTGCTCTGTGATCTATTGGTGGTTGACTTTATGTTTTGTTGGAGAGTTTTAGGTTTGCTACCTCACTGCATTCAACAATCAGAAATTCCACCTAGTTGCCCATATTATGTTACACAACTTGTGGTATGAAATAAATCTAAGGATGCTTAGAAATTTTTAATCATTTCTCCCAAGAAAAAATGTTTTGTTATTGCTAAATGAAGTTAATGTTATTGCTAGATATTGGTTGCAAGTACTTCAGGATTTAAGTATACATGAAGAATTCATCCAATAGATATGCATACATCATCTTCATCTTTGATATGGATGCATATGTAGTCACTGGTGAGTAGCAACCTACTATACCACATACACATATACAATGTGAATAATTGGCTAAAATACATATATAACTCAAAGACCTATTATAAATATACTAGGTGGGGGTAGGATTGTAGTTTCCATTCAAAGTGGGTATTGTCACAAATCAATTTTTGTATAGAGAAATGTAAAAGATAGTCATCTTGTTATATAAGAGGATGATATAAATGTGATGTGGAAATGAATATACATCAACGGTACACTTTTAGTTTTGCTCAATATAGTTGTCTTATAGCTTAAAGTAATGAACAATGTGGGAGTGTTCATTTCATATGCAATATTTCTATATCAATGTAGGTCATGTTTGATTAGATCCCAAATTATCCGGTTAAAAGATGATGGTTTAGATTACTTTCTAATTATAATGGGTGAGTTTAATTTTGATAAAGACCTAGATTGTTGTCGATGTTGATGATAGAAAACATCATTTATACAACCATTAACATCTTAATTGCTGAAACTAATCAATAATAGGCTTCAAATGAAAGTTTTGTTGTGTAAGGTCTTAAATTATAGAGAGATATATGCCAGGTCTTAAAAATGGTTATAGAAGAGTCCTTGATCAATGAAATCTAGGTGATTTTTTCCAGTTTGAGGATGAAAATATAGGTAACATGAGGGAGTTCAGACGAGGACACAATAGATCTTGCCAATATTCTTGGGTAGATCTCTCAGTTAGTTTAGACCTTACCAAAGAAGAGGGAGGTCGAGGATACAATCCATGTATTCAGAATATAAATGGAAAAATAGAGAATGAGGTTTTTTCAACGAAGAGGATGGAAGGGAATCACACATAGTTTTATTTAGTGATGGAGGCATAGATGATAAATTTAGATGAGTCTTACTGATGATGAAGAAGTTTTGTAAATTTTTAGTTATCCTTACGAATTACAAGTTTGCACATCTACTATGGAACCTTAGAGGAGTTGGCAAGAATAGAATACGGAAATTTGGGAATCTTGTACTGAAAACACAAATCTATTGTGGTGGAAAATTTTGATCCTTTCATCTATGCTATCATAGCACATGAATTACTCGACATTGTTGGTTTGGACTAGGTGCATGACAACGCATACCAGGAGGAAAGGTAGGGGCTTGTGCTGACACTTGCCTTAAACTGAAGGTTTTTGTCTCTCATAAGAAACATCTTACAATTAGAGTGGAAGATGATATGGGTGCTTTTTCTTATATTACTATGGTGTATGATAAATGGAATATAACAATGAGGTGAGAGTTGTGGGAATCTTTGGTGGACATGGCTATCATCATTAGAGACTATTTGGGGGGATTTCAAGACCATCATGTTTTGTGATGAAAAAGGGGATCAAGTGACTATATCTCGCATGTATGATAGATTTTAACAAAGCTATTGCTGATATGGAAATCATTAAGATTCCTTTTATCAGTAGTAGATATACTTGGAAGATGCACAAAAACTCATACCTTCTACTTGGGAGAGGTCTCATAGAGGTTTTCTTAGATAGTCATGGCTGTCATGTGTGTTGCCTATTGAAATTATGCATCTCAAAGATACAAGGCCTCTGATCACTGTCCAATTCTTATTTCTTTCTATGACTATTAAAAGACCATAGAAGCAAGAATCCATTTCCTTTAATTTTTCTTGACACATGGTTGAAGAATAAAGAATGCTTAGATAACATCAGAAATGGCTGGTTTGTATCCAGTCGGTGTGATGTATCATATAGATTATTTTCTAAATTTAAGAATTTGAGAAAATATTTTAATGTATGGAGTAAAAATACGTTCTAAAATTCCATTCAAAGAAAAAAGAATCTGGAAGATGTGATTCATACTTTGTAGATGGATTTTGACGAAGCACCAGAGACACATAGCATAAATTTATTGATATTGAAAATGAGTTGGAAGTTTTACTTGATAAAGAAGAAGCACATCTTAGACCTAACGATAAAATTCAATAGTTGATGAGGGAGAGAGAAATACCAATTTCTATAATGCAAACATTAGAGCCAGAAGGAAGAGACGTTCAATTCCTTACCTTTGCATAAATGATGGGAGCATATAAAGGGTGAGGCTGAATGGCTAATTTTGCGGCCAATCATTTTGAACCTTTTTACATGAAGCCACCACAGAGAAGTATGGATGAGGATGGTTTGTTATTAGATTGTATCCCCTTAATCATGCCAGGAGATGAAAATTCACTTCTATTTCTCCTCCAATTAATGAAAAAAAATAACACGTTCAAGATGATGGACAAATCACAATGTCAGGTTCGGATGGATTTTCACTAAATTTCCATACTGTCATTTGGGATATTATAAGAGAGGATTTCTCATAGCTTGTTGATTTTTTTTCAGGGGCCATTCTTGTCACATGAGCCTGTTCTACTACCACATTGTCCTTATTCCTAAATATAATTCTCCTAGAGAACTAACCAAAAAAAATTATCCCATTTTGACTAAAAATGTTGCCCTCAAGATAATTGATAGAATTCTTAGCAATCACATGAGAAACTTTATTCCTCGCATGATCTCAAGTGAGAAAGGCACATATGTGTAGTCATGATATAATTCACAATATTGGGATGGCAAATGAACTAATCTATGACATCAATAGAGGGGATAGAGACTGCTGGAATATGGTTATCAACTATGATAAGTCCAAAGCATATGACCTTGTGGACACGTCTTTTTTAGGAAAATTCCTAGAGAATTTTAGGATGCTACTTGAGCTTGTTGAGTCATGACTGAATTTCTTTTCTAACACCTAGATGAGTGTAACCATTAGTAATTGTAATACTAGTTTCTTTCAGATGTTAGGGGATTTAAGCAAGGTAACCATTTTTCTCCCCTCTTATTCATTCATTTTGAAGAATCTCTCTGTAGAAGGTTCAAATTGCCATGAAAGATAAATCTATTATGAGGTTCAAAACTAGAGGGAGAGGGGTGGAGTCAAGAATCTTATTATATGAAGATGATGTGGTTATCTTCACTTAGTCAGAACATAATTCTTTATCAACTGTTAGAAACATCTTTTCCTCTTATGAAGTTGTAACTGATCGAAAGGTAAACAATGTTAAGTCCTTTTTATTTGTGGCTCTGATGACACTGAGGTTATTCTAGAACTTCTCAAAGGCCACATTACACACTAGGAAATTCTTTTGTCTACTTCGAATTTTCGATTGTGAGAGGTAGACTTAGAATCCAACATTCACATTTTCTTTAAGAAAAAATCAAGCATAAAGTTGTGGCTTGAAAAGAGAATCTATTATCTTTTGTGGGTCACAAGATACTGGTTGCGCACAACTATCCTCCATCAGTTTATATGGTATGGAGGCAAGTACATAGTATAACAACTCAAGAAGAGTGTGGGTATCATGGGAAAGGATATCAAAAACGTTGGCAGTTGGGGTTTGGGACTTACATCTTTTCAAGTTACTTCATAAGCCTTCCAATTTAAGGCTGGTTGGGAAATTCTTACTGGAAACTCTATTTGGATAAATTTTACAGAAACAAATACAACAACACATACATAAATCATAGTGACACCTATCTTGTTGACATGAAAAGAGGTAATAATGCCTGGGACCACTGCCCTAAGATCTAGTAGAGTTTTAGGAATGACAACTAGCCCCACAAATCCCCACTAGCTTGCACACTTTGTTCTCACTCACATGCAATCTGGGGTCAACTTCCTGACTGGTCGCACATCCTAGTACTACTCCAAGATGATCACGCTTAACTATGAAATTATTAAGTGATGGGCTCCCAGAAAAGGAGGTGCACCTTATTGATATGGGTAGTCCAATTGTTCCTTTTAAGATCAATTTATCCGAGGCCATTCCTTTTAAGATCATTTTATCTGAGGCCTCAAGTCCTAGGACGTTACAATCTCCCCCACTTAGACTCTTGACGTCCTTGTCAAGGCTCAAATATACTATCCTATAATCTCATCCTCATTTCACTAGAGACCCAAAATGGCCCATGGACACCTAGCTCCCATCCACGGCTATCAGCACAAGGGCGACTCCATCTCATCTCAGTGGATAGCCCTTTCCAACTTGCCTGGACCACACGTCTTAAGACTGGCATGCCACATGCCCATGTGGGCCCCACCTCCTGGAGGAGAATTGGCTCTAATACAATTTGTAATGCATGTGACCACTTCCCTAGGCTCTAGTAGAGTTTTAGGAATGACGACTAGACCCATAAATCACCACTAGCCTTAACAGCGTGTTTTTCCCTCACTCACACGCAATTCGGGGTAAACTTCCCGATTGGTCACCCATCCTAATACTACTCCAAGATTAGCACACTTAACTATAGAGTTATTAAGTGATGGGCTCTCGGAAAAGGAGGTGCACCTTGGTCATATGGGTAGTCTAATCATTCGTTTTAAGATCATTTTATCCGAGACCTCAAATATTGGGTCGTTACATAGACACTTTTGCTTCACCTTATTGGAAGTAGATGTGGAAATCTTTCCTGGAGGCAATACCCAAGATACATTCAATAGTGGCCAAAGGCAATATATCCCTATGGTACAAAAAATGGTGTGGGTCTTTTCTAATCCAATTTTCTATTAACCAATCTAATGTATCATATGATTTTAAGGTGGTTAATTTTTGGGACGGAGTGGAAGGATGGGACTACATGACTTTGGCAAAGATTACGACACACCATGGTATCAACATGATTAAGGATTCCAATTCCTTTATCTTTGATATGGTAGAGTGGCCATCATGAAAACCTACTAATAATGGTTTGTTTCTCTGAGATAAACAAAAATGGCCATCACCAATATGGGATAGTTCGGGTTTTTATCCAGACCATGATATCGGGATTCTGCAGCTACACCTAAGGCTCAGGGCTTAGTTCATAAAATGTTGAAAGATGTGATTCCTATAGATGGCAATGTTATGAAATGCCACATTTCGATGGCCTTCTTAAATGACTATTTTATGTTGGATGCTATGGGTTATTAATATATCTAATAAAGATATATGTTGCTGACATGAAACATTTACGTGTAGACAAAAAATGGATATTTTCAATTGACTTACTCTCAAGGGATGTTTTTCTCATGACAAATTGTTTAGGTAATATATTGTTGTCAACATAAATGTCATCTCTAGTAGCTTTTTCCACCTGTTTGATTCTTCTAGGAATCGTTATTAACCTTAAAGAATCAAGTATGAGAGAAGCAATGCTGGCTATAGCATACCTAGAGAATCTTAGATATATGTGTGTATATGTTGAACAATAACTTTAGGCATCAGTTGTTTGTTGTCTTTTATTTTGCTTGCATTTTTCAATGTCAAGAGATCAAGGAACTTTTTTCTTCCTTGTCAGTCTAGTGCATATGTAATTGTAAGATTATGTTATCTCTTATTAAAGCCATGATTTGTGGTTCAACTTCCTATGGGGTTTTCTTAAAGAATATAAATAATGAAAAATATTTGGTTTTTAACCCAAATTTATTAATAGACATTCTACCTACATAACAACATCATACTA